>CM046788.1:1727500-1850000 GCA_025617405.1 Perca schrenkii
GTATATATATGTGTGTATATATATATGTATATGTATGTGTATATATGTATATATATATGTATATATATGTGTATATCAGTGGCGATTTCTTTAAGACTGCAAGGGAAGCTCAGCTTCCCCTAAAATGTCTAAAATTTAAATGGTCAAATATGTACTATTGTGTTACACATACATGTGTAGATATATAGATATTCCACTCCTCGCCACAGGTATTTGAACCTTTGCTTGTTTGTTTATTGTTACGAGGGGGTTTTATGTTTGTATTGACTTATTTTTATAGTTACATTTAAATGAACATTGTTTTGGGGTTTATAATAAATCATTTTGAGTTGCCCAAACCAACCTCGTCTCTGATCATTTATGTGGGCTTGTCTGTGTAGTGGGAGTCCCCGGATTGGTACAACTGATATCAAATTAAATTTTAAACTCTTTTGGGGAAATTACCAAGGTGGTGTTGTCGACTGTGTTAAATTGCTAACTTTTGGTTAAGCCCTCTATTGGGCCTGGTTACACTTTAATGCCAACTAAATGTTCCAATCTCTGTAACAGGATGGTATGGACAATAGTGTTGATTGCTGCACTAAGATCTAAGAAGACAAGTACGAAGGCAAGTCCTTTGTCAGCAGCAGTTAGAAGGTTGTTAGTAATTTTCACCAGTTCCGTCTCTGTGCTATGACCACGGGTAACGCTTCTTTAAGTAGGCTCGTTGGGATGGGGTCTAAGAGACAGGTAGATGGCTTGGCTGAAGATACCTTTAACATTAATTGTTGAAGGTTTATAGAGTAAAAGCAGTCTAAGTATGTCAGGTCTTGTCGGTTTTTCTAGCAGTCTTTCGTTTAAAGGTGAACTGTTAGAAGTTGAAGGGAAAAGGTGATGAATTGTATCTCTAATTGTTTTAATTTTATCATTAAAGAAGCTCATGAAGTCATCACTACTCAGAGCTATAGGAATAGATGGCTCAATAGAGCTGTGGCTATCAGTCAGCTTGGCTACAGTGCTGAAAAGAAACCTTGGGTTGTTCTTATTTTCTTCTATCAGTGATGAATAATAGTCTGATCTGGCCTTTCTTAGGGCCTTCCTATAGTTTTTCAGACTGTCTTGCCAATTTAAATGAGATTCTTCCAATTTGGTGGAACGCCATTTACTTTCAAGTTTTTTGTTTTAATTTGCGAGTTTGGGAGTTATACCAAGGTGCAAGTTTCCTTTGCTTCATCATCTTCTTTTTGAGGGGAGCAACAGTCTAAAGTCGTCCGTAGGCAGGCCGTAGCACCATCTACACAATTATCAATTTGGGAGGGACTAAAGTTAACATAAAGGTCCTCTGTTTTATTAAAACACGACATTGAGTTAAGTGCTGTTGGAATAGCTTCCTTAAATTTGGCTATAGCACTGTCAGATAGGCATCTAGTGTAGAAGCTTTTATCTAATTTCATATAGTCGGGTATTAAGAATTCGAAAGTTATTAAAAAATGGACTGATAATAAAGGGTTCTGCAGTAATACAATTACATCTTCAATTTTGATGCCATATGCCAGCACAAGGTCGAGGGTGTGGTTAAAACAATGAGTGGCCTTATGCACACTCTGACTAAAACCAATTGAATCTAATAATGAGTTGAAAGCAGTACTAAGGCTATTGGTGTCAACATCCAAATGGATATTAAAATCACCTACAATAAGTACTTTGTCTGATTTAAGGACTACATATGATAAAAACTCAGAGAATTCCAATAAAAAAACAGAATATGGACCTGGAGCTTGGTAGACAACAACAAATATAATTGGCTGTACTGATTTCCTTGTTGGACATTGAAGATTAAGAACAAGGCTTTCAAACGTGTTATAATTTAGTTTAGGTTTAGGATTAATTAACAGGCTTGAATCAAATATGGCTGCAACTTCCCCTGCTCGGCCTGAACCTCTAGGAATTTGAGTATTATTATGACTGGGAGGAGTGGCTTCATTTAGACTAACATATTCTTCACAGCACAGCCATGTTCCGGTAAGACAGAATAGATCAATTTGATTATCTGATATCAATTTGCTTACTAGTACTGCTTTAGAAGACAGAGATCTGATATTTAATAATAAATCCTGTTCTATCATTGCAGTGGTAGTTTTAATTCCAATTAGGTTGTTAAGTATTGCCCCTCTTTTGGTTACCTTTGATTTAACTGATCTGAGTCGAGGAACAGACACCGTCTAATTTTTTGGAACAGGCTGTGGCTGACGGGGAATGGATGCTAAATTGACTGTGTTTGCAGTTAGCTTCTTATTACTTAGGTAATTCACCACTTTGTATGGTCTATTGTTGATTATAACTGGAATAGTAGTAGTACTATATGTTACCCTGTAGAAAACATTTTCAGATCCATCCACATGTAAAGTGCCATTAGGATCAATACCTGGGGGGGCATGAATCTGTGATATCTTCTACAGAATGTCAATACTTACTCAGTGTGGTCGTTCACAGTTGAGAAGCTACTCCAGCATGAGATCACCAACTCTGCGTTCTTCTTGGTTGACAAAGAAGAACTTGAGGAGGAGTGCCAAATCACAACTTGGGACTGAGCTGCTTAAGTTGTGTCCACAAATAGATAAAAAAGGTCCAGATACCCCGCCCCCGCCCCCCACAAACACACGGCATCATTATCGACTTCATGGCATTGGTGAAGAAACTTGATCCACCTGTCAAGACATTCCACGACTTTGCTATTGCTTTGACATTTATGGTCACCAAAGCTGGAGGCAACTGTGATGAGATCCTGTGATGGAAATTTCTTTGCAGCAGCAGAGTTTAGTAAATATCAATGATAAAATGAAAAACCAATAGAGACTGATTGAGAATTAAACCAAAAGCTGGTCTTTGTGCATTTATTATATTTTGCAAAATATGAGAATACAGATTCACAGGTACATGAAGTACGACTGAATGAGCTGAAAATAGGTCATCAACAGAAGTCAACCCAGCCTTACCTTCCCCTCTGCTCCTGTTCTTTTCATTAGCCTAAACAACCATTTATCTCAGGAGGCAGAAGGAAACATGGTTTTGTGGCCTTCTCTACTTTGTCTGCTAAAAAGTTAAACAAATGAGAGAAACTAGTGTCTCTCCAAAATAAAGCTTCTAGGCTAAGAGTTCATGGCTGCAGCTGTCCCTCTCTAGTCTTTAAGAGTCTAAGAGGAAAGAACAGCATTGAATGGAGGTTTAAAACAATCTTTAAGCAAATGGTTAAAATCATTAATCAATAATGGTTAAAATAAAATTTGCCACCACAGTCCACCCTTTTGATTACAAAATAATCACAAAAAATAAATTTTACCTTTAAAGATTCAAATCTTATTAATCATTAATCACATAATCAAACTTTTCTTCTTAAGAGTCAAACTTATGGATATAATTGTCTATTGCTGAAATGCTGTTTTTTAAAGAGGTACAAAAAAAAAACCTTTTTAATTGTAGCAAGCTTTCACGTCTAAGTAAAAATCATAAAAACATAAAACTGTGTCTCACACAGTATCAGAATCGATGTCTTGGACCTCATCATCATACCTGGACATACGAAACAAGTCAGAAGACTCAGTATTCTGAAGTGCCTGATACTGTATCATGTTTACCATGAAGATGGAGGAGACCATTTTCTTGACAAGTGGGATTATGCAGCATACACAGATCAGGAAACCAAACATCAAAGTTATTAGTGGTGCAACAAATCTAGCTAACCAAGCCTTCCATCCCTTTTGAAAACCCCAGGCCCACCAGTCCCATCCTGCATAGTGTTCTGGGACATCCTGTGCTTTGAGATTAGTCAAAAGTAGGTTCAAGTGGTGAATGGTGTCAGTGATGTTTCCTGAAATGTCTGGGATGAATGTGCAACAGTGTGTTCCAATAATGTGACACAATCCCCCTTGTGCTGCTAGCAATAGATCCAATCCCATCTGATGTTGCATTAGCATGTTTCTCATAGCTCGCATAACAGGAGGAAATTCTCCAAACCCTGAAATCATCATAGCAGTCAAATTCTCAAGACTTTCCTGAACCTGATCAATATTATGTGGATTTTTCACTGTTCCATACCATGGAAAGAATCCTGCTGCAAATTTAGTTCCTGGGCTGGTAACCTCTCGCTTTTCTCTAGTAGAAACATCAGATGTGGGCACGTACATGGGATAGTGGTGAGTTGTATGCACAAGGGAAGTCATAACTGCAATGGCAGGTGTCAAATATATCATACTACATCTTCCTGCCCATCGAGGAGTCAAAATCTGATACCAATGATCTCCACAGAGCCAAACGTAGTCCACTAGAGACCCTGCGCCAGAATCATCAGGCCAACGCATGGTGTGAGTCAAAGATGGTATCAGTAATGAAGCACTAAGATACCCCGGTGTGGAATGTAAGCATGCACTAATATTTAATTTCCCTGTTGCGCACGTACAATTCAAAGTCTGCTGACAACCCGTGGTTACCCCCAAATACTGAGAACCCATGCGACGAGGTCGTTCAATGCATAAGGCATGTGTCAAATTCTTCATAAAGCTATGGTGAAACTGTCCTATACTATCAGATGCTCTTCCATTTTTAGTTGTGAAGATAGTACCATTCGGAGCACGCACAGTGCGATTCGCAAAACCTCCACAAGGTGAAGGTTGAATAGAAGCCGAATAGAACTGACCCCCCTCCTCTCTAACATCCTTAAGTGCTGTTAGGGCACAGACAACTTCTGTGAGATTCAATGTGTGGTTTTACTGGGGTAGCCTGCTTCTGAGAATGGGGAAATAGTGAACAAACGTAACACGAGTCATTATACCCTACATCACGCGTGAACTTCTTAACTAGGCCAAGCCATGCATTAGTGGAGAAAGCATCATTCTCATCAGAAGATCCCCATCTGTTAGATAAACTTTCAAAAGTCTGCGTCAAATGTGGTGATTCTGTGTGAGATGTGGAAGGTGAGATTACTTCAAGGTAGAAAGATCCGCAGGGAAGCCTCCCTAGGGTCATAATACACACAACGAAGTAACCTTGGTCGGAATACTGAGCATTGGTCAATGTTAACAAGATCCCTGTTGAGGAATAGTTTACTTTACTTAATTGGTCAGGTTTGTGTGGTCGTTAGGAACTTCATAGCCCCAACCCACATTACCCGTATTCCAAACAGCCTGCTTCCATGAGGAACAAATGGGTCCTCCTTCTCTGTAGTATCCTAAATCCATTATCTCTGCAATGTAACATACATATACCTCTCTCTGTCCTATTGATGCTCCTTTCTCACCGCACCACACATAGTCACAGGGCTGAAGCATAAGAGTGGATGTAGTGTTGATCATGATAGTAACATTAGCTCTGTGATACCTGTTGTACTCTGAACGCCATCTACTTCTAGACGCAGACACTATGGAACGCGTCACTCGCTTTCCCCTCCCATGCTCCTCACTAGTGTTCCACGTCCCACATCATGAAGACCTTCGAGAGACTCGTCCTGGAGCAGCTAAGGCCTATGGTCAGGCCCTTCACTGATCCACTACAGTTTGCCTACCAGCCCAGCCTGGGAGTTGAGGACAGCATCATATACCTGCTGAACAGAGTCTACACTCATCTGGACAAGCCTGCGAGCACTGTGAGAGTCATGTTCTTTGACTTCTCCAGTGCTTTCAACACCATCCGTCCGGCTCTACTGGGTGAGAAGATGACTGCGATGCAGGTGGAGGCCCCCATCGTGTCCTGGATTGTTGATTACCTGACGGGCAGACCACAGTACGTACGCCTAAAGAACTGTGTGTCTGACAGGGTGGTCAGCAACACTGGGGCTCCACAGGGGACTGTCCTCTCTCCCTTCCTCTTCACCCTCTTCACCTCGGACTTCAAATATTGCACTGAGTCCTGCCACCTTCAGAAGTTTTCTGATGACTCAGCAATAGTTGGCTGCATAGAAAAGGGTGATGAGAATGAATACAGGACTGTTGTGGGCAACTTTGTCACTTGGAGTGAGCTTAACCATCTGCAGCTCAATGTGACAAAAACGAAGGAGCTCGTAGTGGATCTGAGGAGGGCAAAATCATCTGGGACCCCTGTTTCCATACAGGGGGTCCCTGTGGACACTGTTGAGGAGTACAAGTACCTGGGGGTGTACTTAAACAATAAACTGGACTGGACTAGACACGCCGAGGCTGTCTACAAAAAGGGCCAAAGTCGACTCTTTTTCCTGAGGAGGCTGAGGTCCTTTAACATCTGCCGGACAATGCTGAGGATGTTCTATCAGTCTGTTGTGGCCAGTGCTATCTTCTTTGCTGTCACATGCTGGGGCAGTGGGATGAAGGTCGCAGACACCAACAGACTGAACAAACTGATCAGGAGGGCTGGTGATGTCGTGGGGGGAGGAGCTGGACACACTGATGACCGTGGCTGAGAGGAGGATGCTGTCCAGGCTTCAGTCCATCTTGGATAATGTCTCCCACCCTCTCTACGACACACTGGCCCAGCAGAGGAGCACCTTCAGCAGAAGACTCCTCTCACCCAGATGCACCACAGAGCGCCACAGGAAATCGTTCCTGCCTGTGGTCATTAAACTTTACAACGCCTCCCTCAGAGAGTCACTCACCCCCTCTCTGTAAGCATCTCATCTCAAACATAGACAATAGACAATCACTTCTCCTTTTTTTATCGCACTAAAATCATCTCAACAGACAATTCATTTTCTCTTTTTATTGCACTATTTGCACATTATCGCTGTACATTTCATATTTTATATATTATTACTGTATATTTGTTTTTATTATATATGTTTAAAGTATTGATAATATATGTTGTTTTTATTTGTTGTTTGTATACCTGGAGTGGTAACGAAAATAATTTCCCCCCTGGGATTATTAAAGTATTTCTGATTCTGATTCTGATTCTGATAGTGTGTCTGGGTGTGTCTGTGTCATTGGGAGAAGTGATGTTGGAAAAAGTGGTTATTTCAGTCAGCGGTTTATCATATTTTTCTAACATTACGAATGCAAAAATCACAAATGCAGTAATGAAGACTAAACCCAGTACAAATTTGGACCCCCGAATCTCCTTGGGGGGTACCACTTCAGTAGTTTCTCGTGCTGCTCCATCATGTGTGCATATCACAGCACTCTGCTCCTGTTTTGTGTGTGTGTGCCTGAGCTCACCGCTCTGTGTCACAGAGGAATGTCAACAGTTCCTCAGTGTAAGGAAAACAAGGAATGTGCTGTGTCAAAGGTACAATACCAGTATTTGTCGCACTTTCTCGTTTGCAAATCAGTGAGAAAAACTCCAGTTTTTCCCCGATTGATTTCAGAGATAGCACAGAACTTGTCTGTCAGGCTGGTCTCTGAATCAAATTCCCTCGTAGGTGACTCAGCAGGAAACCTGCTCGTCACTTGTTGCAGGTGTTAGCGAACCTGGCACCTCTCCTGGGTCTGGAACCTGTTTGCAGTGTGTTGCGTGTACCCACTTGGATCGTTCTGCGACCTTGACCGCTGTGTGAGTGACCAGGAGGATCTGGAAGGGTCCTTCCCAGCGTCTGGACTGCCAGTTCTTCCTCCTGAAGCTTTTGATCACCACATAGTCCCCAGGCCGGAGCTTATGCAGTGGTCCCTCAGCTGGTTTAGGCAGACCTGCTGAAACCTGTTTTCTTATGTCAGAAAGAGCAGAAGAAAGTTGGGTGCAGTATTTCAACATGTCATGTTCACATAGAGCTGTTGAGGGAATTGCCGCCTTTGGCATTTCTGTCCTTACATAAGGAGGCCTGGCAAACAGAATCTCATACGGACTGAGATTGGAACGAGATTGTGTACGCATTCGCATATACATTAGGACCAAAGGAAGCGCCTTTGTCCAAGGAAGTCCTGTGTCTGCACAGCATTTAGCTAGTTTCGCTTTTAACGTCCCGTTAATGCGTTCTACTAATCCCGCGGACTGGGGATGATAAGCACAGTGCGTCTTGATGTTTATCCCGATAAACAAGCTTATCTGTGTTATCGCTGAGTTTACAAAATGAGCTCCATTGTCGCTAGACAAAAGGCTAGGTATTCCCCATCTGGGAATGATTTCAGTGATTAAAGCTTTTGCCACCACTGAAGCTGTCTGTCTTTTGGCCGGGAACACCTCCACCCATTTAGAGAACATATCAACCATAACGAGGCAATGTTTTTTCCCCTCTGACGGTGTTAGCTCAACAAAATCCATCATCAAATGTTCAAATGGTCGTGTTGGTGGTTGGTGTGCTGCCTGTCGTGTTACATTCACTCCTCTGCCAATGTTGTGTTATGCGCATATTATGCAAGCTTTACAAAATTGTTCTGCAAATGTAGTGAACCCCTTTGTAAACCATGTCAGTGTGATAGCTACCACCATCCCCGCTTTTGATATATGGTCTAACCCATGTGTCAACTTTGCAAAATGTGGGAAAAAGTGTTTTGGGAGACATGGTTTAGAATCTGGCCCTAGCCAGATGCCAGTGTTAAAGGTGCACCCTACTGTTTTCCACTGTTGCCTCTCTTGTGGTGTAGCATGTGTCTGCATAGCAATCACAGACTCTGGAAGGGAGAAGTGATTTTGTGCAGTGAGAGCTAGGGTGTCATGTGAGGGGCAGGCGTGCAGCTGCTTTGGCAGCTATATCAGCACGACTGTTACCCCTAGAGACAGCATCTTGCGCCCCTGTGTGAGCAGCGCATTTACATACAGCCACCCTTGTTGGTAGTAGTATAGCAGTAAAAAGATCATTGATCAAATGATGATGTAAAATGGGCTTACCGTCAGATTTCAGAAATTGTCGGTGTTTCCACAGTGCACCAAAGTCGTGCACCACTCCAAAAAGCATACCTTGAGTCCGTGAAGATGGTAACAGATGAGCCATCAGCCAACTTACATGCTTCCGTGAGGGCAATGAGCTCAGCAGCCTGTGCAGACAAATGGTTTGGGAGAGATTTAGCAATCATAGTTTCAGTGTCAGAAACTACAGCAAATCCTACCTGTCCCTGTCCTGTTTGTGGGCAGCGCGAGGCTGACCCATCTACATAAAAAATGAGGTCTGGATTCTCCAAGGGAGTATCCGAAAGATCTGGGCGAGGTGTGCATGTTTGCGCCAGCTCTGCCAAACAGTCATGTGGTTCTCCGTCCTCTGGTGTAGGCATAAGAGAAGCAGGGTTAAGCACAGTACAACGTTTAACTGTTATGTTAGGCATGTCAAGAAGTACTGTGTGATAACGTAGGTATCGTGCTGCAGACAAATGTGAAGCCTTTTGTTCAAGTAGGATCAAAGAGACAGCATGTGGAACTAGCAGTGTGAGTGGAGCATATCCTACTATATCACGTGACGCTGCCAAGGCCTCTTTCAGCAGCAGCTACAGCTCTGAGGCAAATCGGAAGGCCTGCTGCAACTGGATCGAGTTTTTGCAGAGAAATAGGCCACGGGCCTCAGTCTGTCTCCATGCGGCTGCAGGAGAACAGAAGTCATGCATCCTACGCGTTCATCCACTGTCTGAGTGAACTGAAGATTTGGGTTAGGCAAACCTAAGGTTGGAGGACTTTGAAAGGCCTTTTTAAGATCTACAAAGGCCTGCTCAGCCTCAACATTCCAGGTTATCAAATTGTGTGCAGTCAGTCCCTTACCGTGTATCACGTCCCCTAAAGGTTGAACAAGTTCCGCGTAATTTGGGATGAAAACACGACAGTAGGAACACATTCCTAAAAATGACATCATTTGTTTTTTTGTTACCGGTTTTGGTAGGGAAACAATTGCCTCAATCCGCGAAGGAGACAAGGTTTTCCCTGACCCAGAAATGTCATGTCCCAGGAAGTGGACCTCTTGTTTTACAAATTGCAATTTCTTAAGACTGGCTTTGTGTCCCTCAGTTGCAAGATGACACAATAGTGCAATCGTGTCTTGCTCACACAGCTCTTGTGTTGAGCTTCCAATCAAATGTCGTCTCACGTACTGCAGCAGACTTGAACCTAGGTTCGGTGTGAAGCTCTCTAGGCTGTCGCGCAGTGCGTCATTGTAGATGGTCGGAGATTCAGTGTATCCCTGACAAAGGCATGTGAAAGTGTATGGTTTTCCATCAAACAGAAAGTGAACCAGAACTGACTGTCTTTGTCCACCGGGACACTGAAAAAAGCATTTGACAAATCAACAACAGAGAACCATCTTGCATTACTTTTAATTCCCTGTAGGATTGTGTATGGATTTGGCACATTTGGTGCTCGAGCATGAACAGCTGCATTGACAGCTTTCAAGTCCTGGACAAAACGCCATTCCGTCGGAATGCCTTTTGGCCGTATTTTCTTTACCGGAAAAAATCGGTGTTCTTACACGAGAATCTGACACGGAATTATAACTCCTGTATCCAATAAGGAGTTAAAAACGGGTCAGATTCCATCAATAGCCTCCTGTTTTAACGGATACTGGTGTTTCTGTGGTCTGTAATCCGAACGTGGTATTATGACGACAGGTTGACAGTTTTTAATCAACCCCACGTCATATTTATGTGTCGCCCAAAGGTGTGTTGGCACTTTAGCTAAAAGTGGTGATACATCAGTAGGTAAAATGTCGTTTTTACCGTGCAAAAATGTGTCTGTTATAGGTGCAGTTTCACTCAATATATAGATACTGCGGATACAAGGCACGCGCCATGATAAAAGTTTTCTATAATTTCCTGTTGAGGGAGAATATGAAATACAGTCATCAGCCGTGTCAGTCCAGTCAGTCAGTTTGTCACAGGTCATGACAAAATGTCCTGGGTCTGTCTCCCGGTCTGTGGGAGACAAAGAGAGAAGAATATGAGCTGCAGAGTTAGAAATTCTGAAAAACTTTTTCTGTTTATCAGTCAAGGCTACCGTCACAGGAATTTGTCAACATATTCTTCGTCTGGAGCTGGGGAGCGATGTGAGATACAACTCATTTGTTGTGGTGTTCTCATCACTGCTAAAGGTGATACTAGTTGTTGTGCTTCTGTCAGGAGTTCGATAGCCTGACAAAGGTTAATGTCCCATAGAAATGTAAACGAGTGTGTGCTTTTTTGATTTTAACAAAAAACATGTCAGGAAAAAAGATGATTTTTGTCAAAACGCACAACCCTTAGGCCAGTGGGGGTAGGAATTACCCCTATACCAAAAACACACATCAGATCTCTGCCTAATAAGTTTACCGGGCACACAGGTGAGAGCAAAAATTAGCATTTTGCTCTTCTATCTGGCTCTGGATCTGTAGGATCTGTGTGCACACAAGTCATTGGAGCAGTAAATTTTTCAGGCAATACCATACCACTCGCACTTCTAAAAAGAATTACTCTACCAGAAAGTTTTTGTTTAGGAAACAATGATTTTTTCAAAACCGAATTTGTAGCCCCTGAATCAACCAAGAATTCTATTTTCCTCCCCTGTATTATCAATACTGTTGTAGGCAGTTTTTTATACACATCTGATGAATACATAGCATAAGTAGGCATTTTCTCTGCTAATTCCTTCTGTTCTATATGCTGTATTGCATCTAATATGTTTTGCCTATTGTTTGGGGGTGGTGTAGGTGTTTGTGGTATGCAGGAAAGCATGTCTTCATTGCAAGCATGTGTATCTGTGTGTGTGTGCATGTTACCCTCCTTAACAGGCGCACTCGTGTCATCCAGTCCGTCCATTCCACTCCCAGCTCCATCCCCCACCGCCTGTCAATCTGCAAATTGCTGAGGGTTGTTGCGCCGTCCTTTAGACGAGTCCTTCTTGGGGTGGGGACATTCGTAGGCCCAATGCCCTTTCTCGCCACAGTTGTAGCAAGTGTCTTTGTCCACCACCGGAATGTTGCCACTGCCCCTGCCTCTGTTTCCTCTGCCTTTTCCCCTTCCTCTTTCTTTGCTTTTTCCTCTGCCCGCAGTCCTTCTTTCTTGAGACATTGCTGACACACGTTTTTATGAGAGTTAACTGTGCAGCATCACTGTTGTGTTGTCTTTTCTTCTCCGTCTTTTCTCTTGTGCTGGTCAGGATTTTCTCAGCATGTCTGGCATGTCTGACAATCTCTGTCAGGGCTGAATCGGGCAGTCCAATGCAGGTTTTGTCCACTTCAGCTCGAATGTCAGGGAGCAGCCCACTCAACAACACGTTTTTGAAATGAGCTTCCCAAAGTTCAACCACTGCTCCGGCAGCAGTTGTGCGAGCGATGCCGCTGTGTCTATCAAAAGTCTCAGACAATCGGTGCTGGAAGTCCTCCACCGTCTCGCCTTTATGCTGCTTGGTGTTTGCCACACGTGACATGTCGATTCTGTCTGGAAACACTGTTTCTATGCTGGCGGAGAGAAAGTTCAGCAGGACATTGTAGCCTTCATTTGCTCTATTTGTGAGATTTGGATGGAGGATGACTGGATCATTGGTCGGGTCTTCGGGGAGAAGGTGTCGGATCTTTGCATAGTCCATAGGCCCCAGGTTTACCATCAGAAGACGTCGTATTTCTGGAACAGTGGGCAGAAAAGTCTCAATGAATGTCTTAAGGGCCCTGGTAAATTGTGTACCAGAGTTTTTGCACGGGGGAAGGTGGCTTGTCGCTTGTCTAATGTCTAATTCAGTCCAGGCCCTATACACCAGGCCTATTCCCCCTCCTTGAATCATCGGGAATGCATCTGCTTCTTCTTCGTCCTCATCAGTTTCCTCTGTGAGGCCTTGGAATACTGGCACTCCAGCGCTCACGGCTGCTTCAGTGCGGCGGAGGAGTGAGATGAGTTGTTCCCGTGCCCGATCGCCTCTCGTCTGTCGGGCCGTCGGTACCGTGGCTGCTCTCTTCCTCTTCTGTGCGGCGGGCTTGGACAGATATGGGGGTGGAATGTCCAAGACCGGATCCACGATTTTCAAACTCGGATAGAGAGGAGAAAATGTGTCAGTGACATAGTTCATCTCTTTTTCTTTTTTCTCTTTTTTGTTAGTCTCAGTCATGCTTAACAGTGTCATCTGTTTCTGCAACTGCTTTCTCTCTCTGTTATCAGCTTCTTTCATCCACACATTAAAACATGCCTTATTATCCTCAATTCGTTCTAAGACCTCTGTTTTAATTGTTTTGTTCCCCTTAAATTTTTTCCTCTTCTGTCTCTAGATCTAATTTTAGCATCCTCAGCTTCGCTACACTCAGGGAACCATTTGGCGGAAAGCCAAAGCTTTTTGACCAATAAGATAGACACCGCAAACAATCCGGTCCATATTTATGAGTCATTTCTCCCACTATGGGTCCAGTTGCATCACTGGAACGGGAAATTTCGTTTCCCATAATTGATTCTTGGACTTTATAGTATACTATGTCTTGCTCGATGTGATCGTCACCACACCGCGAGGTTATTTGTTCGGGAAACTTGCGTGAAAACCCGTGTACAGCACTGCGGACGAAATCAACTTAATAGTCAAATAACTTGACCTATTTAGTATGTTATGCCTTAATGCAGTCTGTCTCTAAATAATCAAGAGGCTCTTTTTAGAGTAACGTTACGACCCAGACCGTCCTGCAGGTTGTCTTTAAAGGGTCCAGAACTTGTTTAGAGTATCGTTACAACCCAGACCGTCCTGCAGGTTGTCTTTAAAGGGTCCAGCACTCACTTAGAGTATAGACTATTTGTTTTTGCTCGGGAAACTTGTATGAAAAACCCGGTGCGACCCTGCAGTCAAAATCTCTTAAATAGTTAACTATTTTATTTACTCTGCAGTCCGCCTCTTCTGCCAGTTCTCTTACTGGTCTTGTCCGTCAATCAATTATCTTATCACCATATGAGAATTCAATCATAAATATGTCCGTGTCTGCCAAAAGATGTCATTCATAACCTCAGTTATGTTTTTGTTACCCAAAGTGACTCACAACACACATCTAAATGCTCAGTCTCAAAAGTCAGAATAAGTTTCATTTGTTTGTATTCACAATAGATGATTTTTTGCAATTATTCATTTTGACATAATTGACCAGATATTGATTTTACAATCCAATTAAATCAGTGTATGGATCTTACCCGTGCTGCCAGAAATCTCTTCCTGTTCGTTTTACGGAGTGGAAAAACAGCTTGGAGTCGTCCGCGGTCCTGGCCTCCTTCTCTCTGAAAATGTTTTTATTTCGAGGTATAGAGGCAGGCTGATCGTTGATCCCCTGGTTTGCAAGACACCAGGTCCACGGAGTCCTCCGTGCCGCTGTTCGCAACCGTCCTAAGCCAACAACGCCAATCTGTGATGGAAATTTCTTTGCAGCAGCAGAGTTTAGTAAATATCAATGATAAAAGGAAAAACCAATAGAGACTGATTGAGAATTAAACCAAAAGCTGGTCTTTGAGCATTTATTATATTTTGCAAAATATGAGAATACAGATTCACAGGTACATGAAGTACGACTGAATGAGCATTACCAAAGAATTCTAAACTTCACATCATCATATAGTCAAAAAAAACCCCTCTCAAGCCACCCCTCTAACTTTATCTTCTAGCCTGGTCAGAGTTGAAAATAGGTCATCAACAGAAGTCAACCCAGCCTTACCTTCCCCTCTGCTCCTGTTCTTTTCATTAGCCTAAACAACCATTTATCTCAGGAGGCAGAAGGAAACATGGTTTTGTGGCCTTCTCTACTTTGTCAGCTAAAAAGTTAAACAAATGAGAGAAACTAGTGTCTATCCAAAATAAAGCTTCTAGGCTAAGAGTTCATGGCTGCAGCTGTCCCTCTCTAGTCTTTAAGAGTCTAAGAGGAAGGAACAGCATTGAATGGAGGTTTAAAACAATCTTTAAGCAAATGGTTAAAATCATTAATCAATAATGGTTAAAATAAAATTTGCCACCACAATCCATATCGTTTTCAAACTGTAAATATATTATAGTTATGCCGGAAGCCAGGCTGAAATCCGACACGTCTTACCAAATTTGCAATTAGCCATATTTGAGCTTTATATAGTTGATTTCTCGCATAAAAAAGTCTCAGAAGTGAATTTAGTAACAAAACATTGCAGTGTCTGAAATATGAGACCTGCTGTCGAGTCTCCCATGTGTTTCTATGTGGTTCGCTCAAACCAATCAGCGTGCAGCTCATCTAAATATTCATGTTCATACCATATTTGGAAGAAAAGCTCTTGTTACAAATAGGGCCATATTCACAGTATTTATGGGCCCATAAAATAGCATTTGGGCAATTTTCAGTCCAACCAAACATACCCTATTACGGCCAACGTCAACTGGCGGCCCGCGGGCCACATCCGGCCCGCCAAAGCTTTTAGTCTGGCCCGCAGAATAATCATGAATTCACAAAATGTAAAGAGGAAAAAATGCGTTCTGTTATTTATCATTTCAAACATTTAGAGCAAAAACCCAGCCCCCTGTATTTGCATCTCTATTCACATGCTGGGATTTTGTACAGCGATTCCCGAGCTCCACACACACCGCTGAGATGAGACGTGTGTGCGTTAAAACACACACACACCGCTGAGCCGAGACGTGTGTGCGTTAAAACACGCAGCACCTGACTGGGAACGATACAAAGAGGATTAGGCTACCAACGGCCGCTGGGGCAGATGAACTCACGCTAGTCTCGTTACTGTAAATAGGCTACAATAAAACCTTCGTGAGTAAAAAGCCAATACTTATCAATGCACTCACCTGTGTAGACCGGCATCAACATGTAGAAAGCGATATTTCAATCTGCTCAGTCCACCGCGCTGTTTTACGGAAACACAGCTCTACTCTGCAAATACCGAATTTCTACAAACAAGCTAAAACAAAAGCTGTCGGTTTTTAGTCTAACTGTTTATCTTAGTTTGCTGGGAATCTGGAAATTTGGACAAAGTCTTGTAAACCTCACTGGAGGCTGAACAAACCAAACTCTCCGCTGGAGCGGTAAATATATGGAGGTATAATAAGACCAAAACAAATACATGTGGCTACTTAATATGCACGTGAATGATGCAATCGTTATGTTCCTGTTCTTCATTCTTGATGATGATGATGCTGGTTGTATTATTTTGCAACAGCATCTTTTCATTGCAAATGAGGCATACATGACGAGTGCATAGCCTGCTTATCAGTCATTCATCATTAAAGCTGGACTTCTCCATGCTTCAGCGTCTTTGACAGTGACATTCTTACCTGACAAGCACTGTCTCTTTCTGCAAGCATTTTCCACCAATCAGGATGCTGCATACTACAATAATGTTTCCATAATTGCAGACTTTAACCATCACTCCTCAGTGAACTGTCTGAAATCATTTTCTAGTTAAAGAGCCAGTTATCATTATGGAGTTTCCATGTTTTTTAGGAGTTTGCTCACACTAATACATCTAAAGAAATATAGCATTAATTCAGTAAGAAAGTGAAAATTGTGAACAAAAATAGGCGTATTAGGTTTAAATTAATTTTATTTTCTTTATTTGAAAGTCCGGCCCCCAGAGTGTCTGCGTAGAAAAATTCTGGCCCTTGGAAAAATCTAGTTGATGACCCCTGGTCTAAATAAATATAAATTGGCTTTTACGGTTCTGCCTAATTTTTTCAGCCGTTTGTCAAATTTCAGGAGAGGGTCCAGCATTACGCCGAGGTATTTGACCTGTGGAACTTGCTCTATGAGCTGATTGTTTATCATGACATCTAATGTGGTTGATGTATGCCGTTTTCCAGAGGAAAAACAAATGGACACTTTTGTTGATCCAGAATAGAGAGGATGAAATAATAAGAGGTAATAATAGTGGACATTGTTGCAATCTCCTGTATTCTATGTATTATATTCTTACTCATTAGTACATGCATTTTAATATAAAACAGTTGAATGTGCTATGTATTTAAAATGGCCTTGTCCTACATTGCACAATTTTTGTTGTGGCAAACTGCCATGAAACAACAGGACTTAGACTTAGACTTAGACTTCTCTTTATTGATCCCTTTGGGATGACTCCCGCAAGGAAATTAGATTTCCAGCAGCAGATTTTAGCATCTTACAAAAACACTCTTTAAATAGAAAAAAGATAGACAAAATATAGTATAAGAATAACAAAACACAACAATAAAAATGTTTAGCTAAATATTTTTTCAAAAATAAACAAACAGTAAAACAAACAATAAACTACAGATAAATAAAGATAGATATATAGGTATAGGACTATGTATGGTATTGTGTTATTATACAGTTAATAAATAAATGACATTTAGCATAAATTAGCAGTTAAGAGCAGTTAGAGTGTCCAGGTATGTATGTGAGTAGATTATTAATAATTTATTGCACAGTGTTCTGTTCTGTCCTCTTTACCCTATTTCCTCCTCCCCCCGAGTGAGGAGTTGTAGAGTATGATGGCATGAGGGACAAAGGAGTTCTTGAGTCTGTTGGTCCTACACTTGGGAAGGAGCAGCCTTCCACTGAACAGGCTCCTCTGGTTGCTGATGACGGTGTACAGGGGGTGGCTGGCATTGTCAGTAATGTCCAGCAGTTGGTCCAGTGTCGTCCTCTCTGCCACCGTCACCAGTGAGTCCAGCTTCATGCCAACCACAGAGCCGGCCCGCCTGATCAGTTTATCCAGCCTGGAGGTGTCTTTCTTGGATATACTGTCCCCCCAGCACACCACAGTGTAGAAGAGGACGCTGGTAACCACAGATTGGTAAAACATCAACAGCAGTTTGCTGCAGATGTTGAAAGACCGCAGTCTCCTCAGGAAGTACAACCTGCTTTGTGTCTTTCTGTACAGGTGGCTGGTGTGTGTTGTCCAGTCCAGTTTATTATCCATCCACAGCCCGAGGTATTTGTAGGATTGCACAGCCTCCACCTCAGCTCCCTCTAGCTGGATTGGTTGCAGTCTTGGTCTAGACCTCCCAAAGTCAATGACCAGCTCCTTCGTCTTAGAGGTGTTGAGCTGTAGGCAGTTGTGTGACACCAGAGAGCAAAATCCCCCACCAGACTCCGATACTCCTCCTCTCTGTCACCCCTGATACACTCGACGATGGCTGTGTCATCTGCGTACTTCTGTATGTGGCACAGCTCCGAGTTGTAACAGAAGTCCGAGGTGTACAGGGTGAAGAGAAGAGGAGCCAGCACTGTGCCCTGGGGGGCTCCAGTGCTGCTGACCACAGTGTCAGATGTGGTGTCCTTCAGCCTGACGTACTGTGGCCTGTCAGTGAGGTAATCCTTGATCCAGTTTACCAGATAGGGGTCCACTCCCATCCTGTTCAGTTTGTCCTGAAGTATAGGGGGCTGGATGGTGTTGAAGGCACTGGAGAAGTCCAAGAAAAGGATCCTCACTGTGCTGCTTCCCTTATCCAGATGGGAGTGGACTCGGTGTAGCATGTAGAGGATGGCATCCTCCACACCAACATTTGGCTGGTACGCAAACTGCAGCCGGTCCAGGGCGGGTTGTACCTGGGGTCTGAGGAAGCTGAGGAAGAGCCGCTCCAGCGTCTTCATCAGGTGTGAAGTGAGTGCCACCGGTCGGAAGTCTGTAGCGCAGGTCTTTAGTAGTCTCGGACACACTTTATCCGGGCCTGCTGCTTTCCTGGGCCGGAGCTTCCTCAGCTGTCCCCTGACCTGGTCTGTGGTGATGTGAGGCAGGGATTGTGTTGAGGTGGTGGAGGAGGAGGGGGGATTGTGGTGTCAGGGGGAGGTGTGTAGAGGGAAAAAAGGAGAGATGGCTGCAGTGAGGGTGGGGGGGGGGGGGGACAAGGACGAGGGCTGGTTAAACCTGTTGAAGAAGTCATTCAGCTCATTCGCCCTCTCCATTGTCCCCTCTGTAGCTCTGGTCTTTGTGTTGTGACCTGTGATGGTCCTCACACCTTCCCAGACGTCCCTCGTGTTGTTCTCCCTCAGCTTCTGCTCCACCTTTCTCTTGTAGCTGTCCTTAGCTTCCCTCACACAGTGTTTCACCTCCTGCTGTGCTGCCTTCATGTCCTCCCTGTCCTTGCTCCTGAAGGCAGCCTTCTTCTTGTTGAGGACAGCCTTGACTACCCGCGTTACCCATGGCTTGTTATTAGGGTAACAACGGACAGTCTTGATGGGGGAGACCACGTCTGCGCAGAAGTTCAGGTAGTCCGTCAGACAATGTGTCATCCCCTCTATGTCCTCACCATGCGGGTTGATCAGCACATCCCAGACTGTGGTGTTGTAACAGTCTCTTAGGTCACTTTCCATATCAGGGGACCACCTCCTGATGGTGCGAGTTGTCACCGGCTGTTTTTTGGACCAGGGGAGTGTAAAGTGGCTGTAGGTGAACCAGGTTGTGATCAGACTTCCCCAGTGGGGGAGAGGGGAGTCGCTCTGTATGCATCCCTCACATTAGCATACAGGAGATCAATTGTCCTGTTGTTTCTCGTAGGACAGTCAACAACCTGGTGAAAAACAGCCAAAGTAGAATCCAAAGTTGCATGATTAAAGTCCCCAGAAATGTTCATAAAAGCCTCCGGGTGCTGTGTCTGGATCCTTGCTGTGACGGAGTGAATCTTCTCACAGGCAGTGGCTGCGTCCGCTCTCGGAGGGATGTAAACACAGACGGCAATTACGTGACTGAACTCCCTCGGCAGATAATATGGCCGCAGGCTAACAGCTAACAGCTCGAGGTCCTGGCAACATGAGGCTGTCTTTACGGAGATATGTCCTGGGTTACACCAGCGGTTGTTTACATACATGATGAGTCCCCCACCTTTGCTTTTTCCGCTCGCTTTTGTGTCTCTGTCGGCTCTCACGGCAGTGAATCCCAGCAGGTCCACGTTAGCATCCGGTACAAGGTGGTTTAGCCATGTCTCCGTAAAGATGAACAAGCTGCTCTCACGGTAGAGCCGCTGGTTGTTCAGTGCCGACAACTCGTCGATCTTGTTCAGCAGCGAGTTCACATTCCCCATGATTACGGTTGGAATCGATGGCTTGTAGCGCCTCCGATTCTCCGCTAGGTTGTCGGAGTGGCTCCAAGTTAGACCTTGATGCTGTGGGGCATCCTGATCAAATATTTGTGAAGTACTGGTTTTTAATCTCACCATGAAAGCTCTGCTACTGATGTTTTTTGCTGAGAGCTTCAGCTACTGTGTGTGTGTGTGTGTGTGTGTGTGTGGGCCCCCTCCGAAAAGCTTTTAGTAGGGGACTGTTCGTTATTTATATAAAGGGCCACCGGAGGAGTTTTGGGACCTTTAGTAAAAATAGACTTGACCCTCCCTTTGCCTCTCCTGGAACCATCACCTTATCGTGGTGGAGAGGTTTGTGTGTCCCTATGAACCTGAGGGCTGTGTTGTCTGGAGCTTGGTGCTCCTGTTAGGGTCTCCCTTGGCAAAGTGGTTTCAGGTGAGGGGCCAGACAAAGAATGGTTCATAAACCCTATAAGTCATCGAGGAAGAGGTGAAGTTACTGCCCAGAGGAAGCCCGGGGCCCCCGTCTGGAGCCAGGCCCAGATGGAGGGCTCGTCAGCGAGCATCTGGTAGCCGGGTTTGCCACGGAGCCCGGTTGGGCACAGCCCGAAAAAGCAACGTGGCACCTCCCTCTCCATTCCATGGGCCCACCACCTGTGGGAGGAACCGCTGGGGGCAGGTGCGCTGCCACATGGGTGGCAGTTGAGGTCAGGGCCCTCAGAGGCTGGCTCTGGGGACATGGAATGTCACCTCTCTGTGGGGGAAGGAGCCGGAACTTGTGCGGGAGGTGGAGCGCTACCAATTAGATCTGGTGGGGCTTACCTCTACGCACAGTCTCGGTTCTGGAACCATACTCCTGGATAGGGGTTGGACTCTTTTCTTCTCCGGAGTTGCCCAGGGTGTGAGGCGCCGGGCGGGAGTGGGGATACTCACAAGCCCCCGGCTGAGCACCGCTATGTCGGAGTTAAACCCGGTGGACAAGAGGGTCGCCTCCCTACGCCTTTGGGTTGTTTGGGGGAAAACTCGGACTGTTGTTTGTACATACGCACCAAACAAAAGCTCGGAGTATTCGGCCTTCTTGGAGACCTTGAATGGAGTCCTGCATGGGGCTCCAGTGGGGGACTCCATAGTTCTGCTGGGGGACTTCAACATGCACATGGGCAATGATGGAGACACATGGAGAGGCGTGATTGGGAGGAACGGACTCCCTGATCTAAATCAGAGTGGTTGTTTGTTGTTGAACTTCTGTGTTAGTCATGGATTGTCTATAACGAACACCATGTTCGAACACAGGGATGATCATAAGTGTACTTGGTACTAGAGCACTCTAGGCCAAAGGTCAATGATCGATTTTATAATTGTTTCATCTGATCTGAGGCCGTATGTTTTGGACACTCGGGTGAAGAGAGGGGCGGAGCTGTCAACCGATCACCATCTGGTGGTGAGTTGGGTCAGGGGGTGGGGGAAGACTCTGGACAGACCTGGTAAGCCCAAACGGGTAGTGCGGGTAAATTGGGAACAACTGGAAGAGGCCCCTGTCCGACAGACTTTCAA
Organism: Perca schrenkii; assembly: GCA_025617405.1. Lineage (NCBI taxonomy): Eukaryota > Metazoa > Chordata > Actinopteri > Perciformes > Percidae > Perca > Perca schrenkii. The sequence goes on from CM046788.1 coordinate 1,748,861, forward strand.
CTCACACCTCCAGCGGAGCTTTTCGTGTATCCCTGTAGAGGTTGGGGGCATTGAATCTGAGTGGACAATGTTCAAAGTTTCCATTGCTGAAGCTGCGGCGAGAAGCTGTGGTTTTAGGGTCTTAGGTGCTGATAGGTGAAATAATCAAGCTTGCATGTACCCAAATGTATTTCTATATTTCATATGTTCTATAATGTGTTATTATGATCGAGGGACAAGGTCACAGGAAGGCAAAGAGGCCCCTATGCGTGCGATGGTGACATCTGGTTCAGATGTTTAAGTTGATAATAAATTAGAGTAACTGATTGAGGAACTAAGTGACTAACTGATTGAGTAACAAATGGCCTTTTGAGGGTCTATAGGATGCTTGAGTCTATTAGAGTAGGGGGACCTGTCAGCATTAGGATAATATCATGGATGAGGGTTTCCAGATGTGAGTTTCAGAATCTATAAGACTGTAAGTGATCCGAAGTTCGAAAAGAACACTTTGGTCTGTGCAATAGTGCATGGCTAGGTGTTCTTCCTCATGAGAATCTTGTTCAATATTGAATAAAGCTGCCTATAATCTGAAATCATCGGAGTCACGAACCAAGTGCAGCAACAGCAAGAAAGCTGAGTAGATGTTTTATTCTGTATGGAATGAAGGATTTGCTCCCTTTTTTTATTGCTGAAGTCTGTAAAGAACTGGTGTTGGGAATGGAAAGTTGATGGAGACATGATTGGCTGTGAATTGATAATTGGATGATACTAAAATGCATGTTTAAATTCCAAAATGTTTTAGGAGTGTTGAATTGTTGACTGCGATGTGCCTTCATCAAATCTAACCTGTGAAGTGCTGGCCAGCACAAAAGAGATAGATTCTGTGTGAGATTGTAGTGAAGATTCTGAGAGAGAAAAAATAGAAAGAAAACTAACAGCTGTGAGACCAGCGGAGAGAATCGCTGAAGAACAGAGACGTATATGAGAGGACTCTGTTGTATGTTTGAAAGTACCAACATAGATAAATGTTGATGACAGAGACGTATACGAGAGGACTCTGTGTGTGATTGTGGCCCTGAAATTGCCGGTATGCCGTGTGGGTGTTACTGATTTTTGTGCAATTCTGGTGCGGGACTTCTCTGTGTGAGTAGCCATCCTGTTTGGGGGGAAGGTACAGAGCACAGAGTCGAGCAATGAATGTATTGAGTTTATGATGACGGAGAGACGTCGGAGGTAGGTTATTTTGAGAGCCCTGTAGACAGTGGATAGCAGACAGGGGAGTTGTGTGAGTGTTTAGTTAGTTACACAGGACACAGAGAGAGAGGAGTTTAGATAGTGACTTTGATGACGGGACAGAGCTGGTAAAACTTCATACTGAATAAGAACGACTTTGATTTCGGATTGTGGTGCAGCGAATGCTTGTTTGTCAGTCTTTTGTCTTGTCTTGCTTTATTTGTTGTAAGTCTGCAATTTAACAATGGGTCAAAATCATAGTAAAACTTCATGTCAGACACTAACATTACAGAGGAAGACAGAGCATGATTTACCTAGGAAACAGAGGAAAATTGTTAAGGAATGGTTGAAGACAAACCCTCATTTGAAAGCAGAAGTTTCAAAACCAATAGAAGATATGACACAGAGAGAATTGATTTTAAATAAATTAGGGATTTTTTATGTTGAACCCTTTCTGACAGAGTTAAATAAGTGGTCTGATTTTGCTTACCCTCTTGAAGGAAGTTTTCAGAAAAAGGATTTGGATTTGATTAGGTAATATTTAGTTGATAAGGTAAAAGTGGCTGATTCAACATGGGATATGTCTTATATGGGGGAAGTTTATAATGCATGGGACTTGTTAGCCTCACAGTATCCTGATAATGTATGGAAGGCGAAAGCAAAGAGAGAAAAACGTTTGTTTAAACATCTTATGTTGGCCCAAGCTGTAGACAACCCAGGGGGAGAGGAAGGAGCTGCAGCTTGCTGCCCTTTGACCCCTACCCCAGCTGTAAATAAACGCACAGACACAGGAATTGGCTCAGTTGCAGAGCATGCCAAGTACAAATCTTTATATCCAGTCTCTGAACGAAATTGTAAAACCGCCTGCATATACAGAGGAGCAGGAAAGTGATGATGAGTTAGAAGAAATTTGGATGGTTACCAATGCTAAAGATTCTAAATATCCTCATAACTCTAAGAAAGTTGTAGCAGAAGTTGTTTTCCCTGTCATTAATGACAAAAGTCTGACCTATAGAGCATATTTGGGACGGTGTGAAGAAAAATGGTTTGCAAATATTTCGAGAGCGTTTGAAGCAGCGGAACGGAGATTTGATCAGGATGACAAAAAATGTGATGACCGTAAACTCGCTTTTGTACGGGAATGTATTGAGGCTGGATTTAAAAGAATTCTTGCCGTAAAGAAACGCGATCAGAATCAGGAGATTGAACAGTCAGGTGTGGCTGACAGACTTTTGAGATGTTTTTATAACGCTTTAACAAGGTACCAAAAGGAAAAGAAGGTTGAGGTTGCATGGGAGATTCTTAGTCAACAACATATAGCTAAGATTATGGATTATGTTTCGGAAGAGGAGGTCAGGAAAAGTTTTTGATTGGATTGCAAATGTATTGGCCGAGAATGCAAAACGACTGCAGGAGTTTGGCAAGGAAGAGGAAGCAGCTGAGATATCCGCCCCTTTATTAATTTTTGATGATAAAATCTTAGACAAACCTCTGACTTTGGCTGAGATATCAAGAATAACTCGAGATGCACCAGACCCCTTAAACAATCCATTTGGTTTCATTAATTGGTGGACTTCTGTGTTAGCACATGGTGCCATGAGTGGTAAGGATGTGAGATATATTTTGACGACTTTAATGCCAAATGTTGCTTTAGAAGTTTTGATGGAAAAGTGTCCGAGTCTCAGTTTTGATAATGATGGTCCGGTAGACGGTGAAGTTGCAATTGTAGACAAATTTCTATGGCTATCAAAAGTACATCAGACGACTCATTTGACCGAATTAAAGGAGTATTTGTCGAAAAACGCCGTTGCAGGGCAAGATGTAACACAAGTTTTAAATTGTAAGAAGAAGTCAGATGAAACTGTGTCAGACTTTGCGATTCGTTTTTTTAAGTGCTGGAAAGAGAATGCAAAATTTGAAATATCTGATAAATCTGATGCGTTCTTTGCTTCAATGTTGATTAATGGATTGGGAACGAAAGATTCATTTACGTTGAAGTTAGCAGCTCCTGATTTATTTACATTGAGCCCCGCTGATTTATTGAAAAAGATAAGGGCGCTAGAGGCCCTTAACATATTTGCCGCAAATACAAAACTGCAAGCGGTGAGTGAACCCCTTGGAGAGCAAGTTGCAGCTTTCCAAATGGGGAACACTATGAGAGGCAGGGGAAGAGCGATGCGGCGACCATATAACCCTCCACGTTACAGGTTTGGAGACAGTGATGACAGAACGGGAAATACAGGAAATCAGAATAATGCTAATAATCGTGATATAATTTATAGGGAACGTAGAGCTAATAATTCGTGCATGTATTGCGGACGTCAGGGACATTATATTCGGGATTGTCAAATGCGAATGATGAATGAGGATAGACAGACAGGAGGGGGGAGAGATAGGATGCCCCCAGGTCAGGTGACGTCACCAACAGTACCATCTTTTGGACAAAGAGCGGTACTACAACAAGATAGGATGGAAAATAGACCAACTAATAGACCAGCCAGCCAGCAGAGGGACACGGACAACTTTCAACTTATGCAAGTACAGTTATCAGATTCACCAGCAACATTACCACAATTGTCATTACAAGTAATGGGAAAAGTAGTAAAATTCTTAGTTGACACCGGAGCAACAATGTCTTGTATTAGACAACAAGATTTAAACTGTCCAATAAGCAATAGAGTTGTTCGATCTGTGGGCATTTCGGGCGTCCCTATAGCGGAGGCGTTATCAGAGTTATTGGAGGTTGAGATAGGGGGAATTGTTTTGTTACATGCATTTGTGATAAGTTATAGTTCGCCAGCCTCTCTGCTAGGACGAGATTTGTTATCCAAAGTTGGAGCTATAGTTAAATGCTCTAGTAATGGGGTAGAACTATACATCCCTTCAGACCAAAAATATCAGATGATTTCAAAAATTGTTCCTGGGTGGCGAACAACAGTATCTGTTGTGAATAATTTAGACTATGTTGTTAAGATGTTTACAGTAGATGGGATAAAGGAATTAGCATCATGTCACGCTGCTGTAGCCTCCAAGATATTGACAATGAGACCAGTGGATAAACCATTTTCAGATAGGAGGATAAATAGGCAAGATTTGCAGGAAAAACCACACATTTTATTTGTATCTAAGGAAGGATTGATACCATTGTGGAAAGATAAGTCAGGAAACATAGAACCATTTATTTGTGCAATTGAAGATGAAAGAACGGACATTGATGGGATGTTAGAGACATGTTGTCAGTTTTTGAGCAGAGAACCACAGGATGAAGAGAAATTTCATTTAACACTTAATACCATGAAAACAGAATGCATGTACTTCTATTCACCTAGGAGACATTTATCCATAACTAATCCCATCATGTTTTCTAATCAAAAACTTTCAGTTGTATCCACTTATAAGTATCTTGGAGTCTCTCTTGACTCACATCTTACTTATTGTGAGCATGTCCGAACCCTAACCAGAAAGTTAAACCAAAAGTTATTTGTTTATAGTAAAATTAGACCATATTTGCTGCTTTCTGTTTCAAAGACTTATCTTCATGCCATCATTATGTCCACTTTGTCGTATTGTTTACCTGTTTGGTCACTTAAAACAAATGAGATTCTTGAACCAGTAATAAGACTCTATAACAAAGCCTATAAGCTACATGTTAGGCTTCCTGTATGGACTCACCATTGTACTGCACTATCTCTGTGTAATGCCTTGACATTTGAGAATTATAAATTAAGCCTTGGGATAAAACTGTATTATCAAATTTTAAATGGTCACACTGTAGCTGCTCTGTTTACGTTGGTTCCCAAACCTAGTTCAAGGTCCGAGCGTATTACGAGATCTGCAACAAATGGACTTTTGCCTTTACCGGCTTTTAGAAACTGTTATGGACAGAGATCTTTTTTCTATGTGCTCACTAAAGTCTGGAATGACATTCCACAGCACATCAGAACTTTAACGTCAATAACATCATTTAAATTAACATTTGCTCGCTATTTAATGGAGCAATACCTGCGACCATTAAGTCAGCTTTATGGCTTTGCCCTGTTGCTCATTCTCCTGGTCTGTGTGTTTGTGACTGTTTTTGTCTAGGAGTTTCTGTTGTGTATGTGGTGTTTATGTTCTGCAGAGCAGGAACCTGCTGAAAATCAGTTTTACACTGAGTCAGGCCCGATTGTCTTTAATCTTTTCCTGTTTAATAAATAAAAAATGAAATGAAAAATAGTAATTATGCTGTTTGGTCGTATGATGATGCCTCACATTTTTTCATAAAGGTATTAAAAGATACAGATTTGCCTCAAATACAAGTACAAGAAGGTACAGTCATTTTTTTAGGGGAGAAATCCATCTTATCTAGAGTTCCTTCGAGTTTGTGGGCACAGCATGCGAATCATGTGGGATTATTGGATATTGAACCATATCAAGCCAACATTAATTATGCGTTATATCCAGTTTTTGTCAAACAATATCCCTTGTCAAAAGAGAAAGAAGACGGGATAAGACCAGTGATTGAGAGTCTGTTGCAACAGGGTGTGATTGTACCATGTCAGTCACAAAACAATACAATCCTATATTGAAACCAGGAACAAAGAAGTACAGGTTTACTCAAGATTAGAGGAAGATAAATGAAGCGGTATTTCCTATAGCACCTGTCGTTCCAGATGTAAACGCCATATTAGTCGCGATCCCCGCTGATTCCCGCTGGTACACAGTCGTGGACCTGTCATCTGCGTATTATTCGATACCTGTCCATGAGAATACACAAGATCTTTTTGCTTTTACATACTGCAATAGACAGTATAAATTTACAAGATTGACGATGGGCTTTGTTGATTCTCCTACAGTATATGCTGCTGCTGTTCAACAGCATCTGTCTAAATTAATATTGCCAAATAATTCAACAATACGACAGTACGTTGATGACATAATTCTATCTTCAGCCACAAAAGATCAGTGTTTGACTGATTCACTTGCATTGTTGACGTATCTGGCTGAAGGGGGGTCACCGAGCATCACTGGCAAAGTTGCAATTTTGTCAGCTCGCCGTTAATTACTTGGGATACGTTCTACATGATGGTTGTAGATGTTTGTCACCTAATAGAGTGAAGGTCATCAAGGACATGCAGAAACCCAAAACACAGAAAGAGATGTTGTCTTTCTTGGGACTTGTCAACTATTGTCGACCATGGCTGCCTGAATATGCAAAGTGGGATGCTATACTAAGAGCAGCGACGCTGAAGGACAAACCTGCTACTATTCAGTGGACTGAGGACATGAAGCATGCATTCAGACATGTTAAGTTTCTGATGTGCTCTGCACCAGCATTGGGTTTACCATGTTATAAGATGGTCTTTCATTTGTACGTGGCAGAGGATGGAAGTGTGGCTACAGCTGTATTGGCTCAGAAACATGGCGATAGATTGAGACCAGTAGGCTATTATTCTAAAATGTTGCCTTTAATTGTTAAAGGCATGGTAGCGTGTTTGAGAGCGGTGGCAGCGGCAGCAATCATGGTGGAGAAGGCCCAAGTCATTGTATTAGGATATCCAATGATTTTACACACCTCGCATACAGTTCACGTTATTTTGCGCAACATATCGACGCAACATATGACAAGCCAGAGACGATCAAATTATGAGCACATACTAACGGGTATACAAAATCTTACTATTTCCACGACAGCTCACACTAATCCGGCAGTGCATTTAAGAGCTCTGCTACGTGGTGAAAGCGATGAGGAGGAACATATTGAACATGATTGTATGGAAGTGATTAATTCCACATCTAGTATTCGATCAGATTTGCAACAAACACCATTAGAACAGAATGATATGATTCTTTACTGTGATGGCTCAGCAATGCGACCACAGGATAATACTATTTTGTCAGCATATGCAGTTGTGAATGATGAAGGTGAATGTCTCGAAGCTTTCAGATTACCTGTGAGGTCAGCACAAGCTGCGGAGTTAATTGCTTTAACACGGGCATGTGTGTTGGCAGAGGAGAGAAGGGTTACAATATATACGGATAGTAAATATGCCTTTTCTGCTGCTCATGATTTTAGTAAAATATGGGAGAATAGAGGATTTGTCACTACAGGAGGCAAACCAATACAACATGCTGATTTGATTAAGGAATTGTTGGCAGCAATGATGTTACCCAAAGAGATAGCAATTGTTAAGTGCCAGGGTCACGCAAGAGATGGTTCAAAGGTTGCCATTGGGAATAATCTTGCTGATGAGTGTGCCAGGAAAGCTGCAGTGAATTCGGTGTTTCCACCTTGGCTGAAGGAGGTAGGCACGTATGCACAAGTCACAGAACCACCCTTTACTAAAAGTGACTTAGTGGAATTTCAGAAACAGGCATCGGAGACTGAAATTAGATGGTGGAGACAGAAAGGGTGTATACAGGATGAAGAAGGATTATGGAAGGCTGAGGATGGTAGAATTGCATTACCAAAAGTTTCATTTGATGCAATGCTACACTTTGTACATGGAAGTACACACATAGGCGCAGAGGGAATTGTAAAGTATATTTCGAGGATTTTCTTTGCAGTTGGATTAGAACAATACGCAAGGGAATTTGTAAAAAGATGTATGTGCTAGATGTAATCCTGACATGCGTGCTCCAAAGCATGAACATTTAGTTCCACCTAAAGGACCGTTTCAATATTTGCAAATTGATTATACACATATGAAAAAATGCAAAGGTTATTCATATCTTCTTGTCATTGTAGATAGATTTTCTAAATGGCCAGAAGCATTTCCCACGAGGAAAGAAAATGCTCAAACAGTTGTTAAATGTTTAATGGAACATATCATTCCAAGGTTTGGTTTACCATGTCAAATTGATTCAGACAATGGACCAGCGTTTACAGCTAAAATAACCAAATTATTGTCCGCAGCTTTAGGGATTAAATGGGCATTCCATGTCCCTTACCATCCACAGAGTTCAGCACAGGTAGAACGCACAAATCGAACCATTAAAGATAAGTTGACTAAATTGCATATGTCAAAAACAATGAATTGGGTTGAAGCTTTGCCGTTGGTTTTAATATCAATCAGGGCCTTTGCAAATAAAACAACGGGGTTATCACCACATGAGATTTTGATGGCCAGACCATTTGCATTAGGCGCGTTGATGGAAAAAGAACCTGTGGTAAGTCTGACAGAATTACAAGACAGACAACAAGAATATGTCAAGTACTTATACAATTTTGTCTCTGAGTTTTCCAAACAGGTGATTGATCGTCTCCCAGAGCCTGGGGCAGAGGCCACGCACCCGTTCCAACCAGGGGATTACGTCCTGGTGAAAAGTTTGAAGCTGTCGGCAGGGGAGCCACGGTACGGACCACCAACACAGGTGCTTCTGGTGACAAGGACGGCTGTGAAGGTCAACTGTCAACCTCAATGGATCCATGCAAGCAGGGTCAGGAGGGCGCCAGAGACACCACAGGAGACAGCGCAGGAGACAGTTTCGGAGACGGCACCAGAAGGAGTGCCAGAGGCGTCGCAGGAGGCACCGCCAGCAGATTTGGAGGCACTGATTCCACCCTCCGAGACAGGTCAAGGTAGAGAAGAGGGTGCAGAGGAATCTCACTCTAATTAACTATACTATTCTTATCGTCGTGGTGATTGGAGGAGGACTGTCCTGGCTGACTATACAGACTCAGAGAACTGTCAGTCAGGGGCAGGAGACTGAGACATTTGAGATGACGTCACATACACCTTCAACAAGGAGGAAGGAGTTCGAGGTGAGACAACAAGAGAACCAGTCACAAGCCTTGTGTCATGTTGTTGATTGTACTTATACCAACATAGGGTTGAGGGGAGAGCTACAAGAAACAGGGACAGAAGGCAGACTGAAGAATGACCGAGTAAGGCGCAGTGTGCGTAGTACTGATTTAGAAAGATTTCAGGACACTCCACTCAATATTAATGAACTACAATGTATGTTACTTCCTTTGAGAACAAATGCAACGAAGGCTTTTTATATCAATAGCGTTAATTTCACTGTTATTGGGTTTGACGGAGTCACAATGATGGTTGAATACGAATCAACTATTGACGAAATAATAGTAGGACAGCCTCAAGTGTTGATAGACACTATTCCAAAACCAGCGTTTTGTAATGATTTGTGGAAGGGTTTTCGTCCTAAATTCTTTGTACAGGCTGACATGACAGTGTTGGGTAATGTGTTGCCGCAACCTGCATTGGGATCTAGGAGAAAAGGACTGGCATAAGCTTGCCTACAGGCAACAGGGGGTGAAGGGAAATATACTGTGGGAAATTTAGTGGTGTGTCCCAGAGTGGTATATATAGGTGGAGATGTTTTTATCCCGGCGACGAAGTATCTTAGGTGGAGATGTGCAGATCAGGTTTTTATTTGCCAGCTCATTGGCAAGGACGTTGTGCACCGTATTGGAGTTCATATGAGGACAAAAGTGATTTAGGTATTTCACAAATCGAGGTAGTCAAGGCGAACCATGATCCAGGAGTAGCTCAGATAGACAAACTTGAAAGGAAGGAGGAGATAGAGAGTAAGACAAAGGGAGAACTGGGGAAAGCAACAACAGCACAGGAGAGTGAACAAAATATGGTCTTAGAGAAACTTGACTTTTGGGGACAAGAAATGCAGCACATAACTTCCAATTTATGGTATCAATACATAACCAGAAAAGTTAGGAAAGTTACTTCAAATTCTTGACGTTGGAGTTTACCCCGGTGGACGAGAGGGTCGCCTCCCTACGCCTGCGGGTGGTGGGGGGGAAAACTCTGACTGTTGTTTGTGCATATGCACCAAACAGGAGTTCGGAGTATTCGGCCTTCTTGGAGACCTTGAGTGGAGTCCTGCATGGGGCGCCAGTGGGGGACTCCATTGTTCTGCTGGGGGACTTCAACGCGCACGTGGGCAATGATGGAGACACATGGAGAGGCGTGATTGGGAGGAACGGCCTCCCTGATCTAAACCAGAGTGGTTGTTTGTTGTTGGACTTCTGTGCTAGTCATGGATTGTCTATAACAAACACCATGTTCGAACATAGGGATGCTCATAAGTGTACCTGGTACCAGAGCACCCTAGGCCGAAGGTCAATGATCGATTTTATAATCGTTTCATCTGATCTGAGGCCGTATGTTTTGGACACTCGGGTGAAGAGAGGGGCAGAGCTGTCAACCGATCACCATCTGGTGGTGAGTTGGGTCAGGGGGTGGGGGGAAGACTCTGGACAGACCTGGTAAGCCCAAACGTGTAGTGCGGGTAAATTGGGAACGTCTGGAGGAGGCCCCTGTCCAACGGACTTTCAACTCGCACCTCCAGCGGAGCTTTTCGTGCATCCCTGTGGAGGCTGGGGGGCATTGAACCCGAGTGGACAATGTTCAAAGTTTCCATTGCTGAAGCTGCGGCGGGGAGCTGTGGTCTTAGGGTCTTAGGTGCCTCAAGGGGCGGTAACCCACGAACACCGTGGTGGACACCGGTGGTCAGGGAAGCCGTCCGACTGAAGAAGGAGTCTTTCCGGGATATGTTATCCCAGAGGACTCCGGAGGCAGTTGCAGGGTACCGAAGGGGCCCGAAGGGCTGCAGCCTCTGCCGTGAAAGAGGCAAAGCAGCGGGTGTGGGAGAAGTTCGGAGAAGACATGGAGAAGGACTTTCGGTCGGCACCAAAGTGCTTCTGGAAAACTGTTCGCCACCTCAGGAGGGGGGGAAGCGGGGAACCATCCAAGCTGTGTACAGTAAGGATGGGACACTGTTGACCTCAACTGAGGAGGTAATAGGGCGGTGGAAGGAGCACTTTGAGGAACTCCTGAATCCGACTAATACGCCCTCTATGTTAGAGGCAGAGCTGGAGGATGACGGGGGATTGTCGTCGATTTCCCAGGCGGAGGTCACTGATGTAGTCAAACAACTACACAGTGGCAAAGCCCCTGGGATTGATGAGATCCGTCCGGAAATGCTCAAGGCTCTGGGTGTGGAGGGGGCTGTCCTGGTTGACACGTCTCTTCAACATTGCGTGGAAGTCTGGAACAGTGCCAAAGGAGTGGCAGACTGGGGTGGTGGTTCCCCTTTTTAAAAAGGGGGACCAGAGGGTGTGTGCCAATTACAGGGGTATCACACTTCTCAGCCTCCCTGGTAAAGTCTACTCCAAGGTGCTGGAAAGGAGGGTTCGGCCGATAGTCGAACCTCAGATTGAAGAGGAACAATGCGGATTCCGTCCTGGTCGTGGAACAACGGACCAGCTCTTTACTCTCGCAAGGATCCTGGAGGGGGCCTGGGAGTATGCCCAACCGGTCTACATGTGTTTTGTGGATTTGGAGAAGGCGTATGACCGGGTCCCCCGGGAGATACTGTGGGAGGTTCTGCGGGAGTATGGGGTGAGGGGGTCTCTACTCAGGGCCATCCACCTCTGTACGACCAAAGTGAGAGTTGTGTCCGGGTTCTCGGCAGTAAGTCGGACTTATTTTGGGTGAGGGTTGGCCTCCGCCAGGGCTGCGCTTTGTCACCAATCCTGTTTGTAATATTTATGGACAGGATATCGAGGCGTAGTCGGGATGGGGAGGGGTTGCAGTTCGGTGGGCTGGGGATCTCATCGCTGCTCTTTGCAGATGATGTGGTCCTGATGGCATCATCGGCCTGTGACCTTCAGCACTCACTGGATCGGTTCGCAGCCGAGTGTGAAGCGGTTGGGATGAGGATCAGCACCTCTAAATCGGAGGCCATGGTTCTCAGCAGGAAACCGATGGAATGCCTTCTCCAGGTAGGGAATGAGTCCTTACCCCAAGTGAAGGAGTTCAAGTACCTTGAGGGTTTTGTTCGCGAGTGAGGGGACAATGGAGCGGGAGATTGGTCGGAGAATCGGCGCAGCGGGTGCGGTATTACATTCCATCTATCGCACCGTTGTGACGAAAAGAGAGCTGAGCCAGAAGGCAAAGCTCTCGATCTACCGGTCAGTTTTTGTTCCTACCCTCACCTATGGTCATGAAGGCTGGGTCATGACCGAAAGAACGAGATCCAGGGTACAAGCGGCCGAAATGGGTTTCCTCAGGAGGGTGGCTGGCGTCTCCCTTAGAGATAGGGTGAGAAGCTCAGTCATCCGTGAGGAGCTCGGAGTAGAGCCGCTGCTCCTTTGCGTCGAAAGGAGCCAGTTGAGGTGGTTCGGGCATCTGGTAAGGATGCCCCCTGGGCGCCTCCCTAGGGAGGTGTTCCAGGCACGTCCAGCTGGGCGGAGGCCTCGGGGAAGACCCAGGACTAGGTGGAGGGATTATATCTCCAACCTGGCCTGGGAACGCCTCGGGATCCCCCAGTCGGAGCTGGTTAATGTTGCTCGGGAAAGGGAAGTTTGGGGCCCCCTGCTGGAGCTGCTCCCCCGCGACCCGACACCGGATAAGCGGACGAAGATGGATGGATGGACTTCAAATTCTTGCTATGCATGTGCAGTAATGTCACAATCAACAAACCAATTGTTCAATAATGTTGCAATGCCGTTAAAGGGTCATGACGGGATTCCAGCTCGGTGCATGATCATGTTCCAATTTATAATACAGATGCATCCATTAATTGGTTTGAGTGAAGGACAAAGAGTGAGTGGACAGAGTACAGTCATAGCAGTGAGACAATTAGTAGTGAACGAGGGAGTGCGGACATTGATGCCAATGGGAAAAGATGGTGTCCGGCACGGTAAGATTTATACTGTAGAATCACACATAACGGGGAGGACTGGAAAGAATAAAGAGATTGACCGTAAATATAATACAACGATTAGAGTTTCAGGGTACGAACCACCATTGGAAGGTTGTCTTGGGTTTTACAAAAGATATGTGTTTGACATGCCTCTTGATTTGTCGAAGCAGTCATCTAAGATTGCAGCGATACATAATAAATCAGCAATTTTTGATGTTTGCATTGAAGGACGCGAACAGGAAATGATACATGGGAAAAGGGAGAGTATGGGAGAAATTCCTGAGCAACAGTGTATCAAAATCATAGACGAATCAAATGAATATAGGAAGATAGTAGTTTTAGGGACAATAGAAGTCCCTGGGTTTTTCTGGTGTTGTGGGGAGAACATTTGGACTTTATTACCGAGTAATTTCATAGGACGGTGTGGTGTGTGTACCATGAATGACTTAATTTATATTGTTGAACCTGTAGAATTAAGAAAAGAAAGCCGTGAGGGGCGTAAAGAGAAGAGGGGAGTGTCAGATGTTACTGGATATATTCATCTACAGAATAAAGATCCAACAGGTCTTGCAGAAAAATATTATGCATTAGATAATGACCATAGAATTTTTTCACATTCGCAGATGTATTTCAAGACTATGTTCTGGAACACTGAATTAATGTATGACAACCATTTTGTGATAGCATTAACAAGGAGAGACGTTGTCAATTTAGCCAATGCTACAGCATTAGGATTTCAATCATTAAGTGCAGAAGTTGCCCTAATTAGACAATTTGCTATTGAAAATCGTTTAGCTTTGGATACAATTACCGCGGCTCAAGGAGGAGTGTGTGCATTAATAGATATGGATTGTTGTACGTATTTACCATCAGAATCTGAAGGATTAGGAAATTTGTCGATCGCATTAAAAAATCTCAAAGAGATTCAAGAAGGCATTGTTAGAACCAATAAAGACGCACACATGACGGGAAGAAAGTATACAGATATAGGGAAAGGATTTGAATGGATTACAAAGATGTTTACTAATAATTCTACTGTTGCATGGATAATAGGAATTATTGCTCCAGTTTTAGTGATCTTTTTGGTTGTCATTTTTGTGTTAGGATGTTGTTTCCCTATTTTGAAGACTATAATATTGAGATCTGTCAACAATATTTCTTTGGTACAAAATCCAGTTAATCATGTACATGTACACGCAATTAATCGAAGAGCGAAACGATCTATGTCTTTGGAGTCATTGTCTTCTAATCCTACGATTGAAGATGAAGGACCTATGGGACAAGTTGATTAAAGATGTTTATGAGAAATTAAACAGGAAAAGGTTAACACCATGTTAGTAAGGATGAAAGATAAGTTTAGAGCCATACTATCATGACAAGAAATAATGTAATCGCCCAAAAGAATCGGCTGGCAGTGTTTGATCGGGGATTGAAGAGGAATTTTCCTGGTATAAGAAACAGCCATCCAGGTTTTTCGCCTCTTCTATGAAAGTATGGGTAGTGTTTATGTAATCTGAAACTGATGTATCTCTGTATAATCATTATTATTGTATTGTATTATTGTATTACATGTATTATTGGGTCAGATGTATTTGTATACTCCAATGTATTGCCATGATGTTTGTATATCAACTAGGATAAAAAAAGGGAGGATTGATAGGTGAAATAATCAAGCTTGCATGTACCCAAATGTATTTCTATATTTCATATGTTCTATAATGTGTTATTATGATCGAGGGACAAGGTCACAGGAAGGCAAAGAGGCCCCTATGCGTGCGATGGTGACATCTGGTTCAGATGTTTAAGTTGATAATAAATAAGGGTAACTGATTGAGGAACTAAGTGACTAACTGATTGAGTAACAAATGGCCTTTTGAGGGTCTATAGGATGCTTGAGTCTATTACAGTAGGGGGACCTGTCAGCATTAGGATAATATCATGGATGAGGGTTTCCAGATGTGAGTTTCAGAATCTATAAGACTGTAAGTGATCCGAAGTTCGAAAAGAACACTTTGGTCTGTGCAACAGTGCATGGCTAGGTGTTCTTCCTCATGAGAATCTTGTTCAATATTGAATAAAGCTGCCTATAATCTGAAATCATCGGAGTCGTCATCTTTGAGCATTTCCATCATCATTTCCTGAGAGTTCCATCTCTCAAGTGCCTCAAGGGGCGGTTACCCTCGAACACCGTGGTGGACACCGGTGGTCAGGGAAGCTGTCCAACTGAAGGAGTCTTTCCGGGATATGTTATCCCAGAGGACTCCAGAGGCAGTTGCAGTGTACCGAAGGGCCCGAAGAGTTGCAGCCTCTGCCGTGAAAGAGGCAACGCATGGGTGTGTGTGTGGGAGAAGTTCGGAGAAGACATGGAGAAGGACTTTCGGTCGGCACCAAGGTGCTTCTGGAAAACTGTTTGACACCTCAGGAGGGCGAAGTGGGGAACCATCCAAGCTGTGTACAGTAAGGATGAGACACTGTTGACCTCAACTGAGCAGGTAATAGGGTGGTGGAAGGAGCACTTTGAGGAACTCCTAAATCCAACTAACACGCCCTCTATGTCAGAGGCAGAGCTGGAGGATGACGGGGGATTGTCGTCAATTTCCCTGGTAGAAGTCACTGAGGTAGTCAAACAACTCCACAGTGGCAAAGCCCCTGGGATTGATGAGATCCATCCAGAAATGCTGAAAGCTCTGGGTGTGGAGGGGCTGTCTTGGTTGA
This sequence comes from Perca schrenkii, assembly GCA_025617405.1. Lineage (NCBI taxonomy): Eukaryota > Metazoa > Chordata > Actinopteri > Perciformes > Percidae > Perca > Perca schrenkii. The sequence goes on from CM046788.1 coordinate 1,764,455, forward strand.
CACGCCTCTTCAACACTGCGTGGAAGTTTGGGACAGTACCTAAGGAGTGGTTCCCCGTTCAAAAAGGGGGACCAGAGGGTGTGTGCCAATTACAGGGGTATCACACTTCTCAGCCTCCCTGGTAAAGTCTAATCCAAGGTGCTAGAAAGGAGGGTTTGGCCGATAGTCGAACCTCGGGTTGAAGAGGAACAATGCGGATTCCGTCCTGGTCGTGGAACAACGGGCCAGCTCTTCACTCTCGCAAGGATCCTGGAGGGAGCCTGGGAGTATGCCCAACTGGTCTACATGTGTTTTGTGAATCTGGAAAAGGCGTATGACCGGGTCCCCCGGGAGATACTGTGGGAGGTGCTGCGGGAATATGGGGTGAGGGGGTCCCTTCTCAGGGCCATCCAATCTCTGTATGACCACAGCGAGAGCTGTGTCCGGGTTCTCGGCAGTAAATCTGACTCGTTTCAGGTGAGGGTTGGCCTCCGCCAGGGCTATGCTTTGTCACCAATCATGTTTGGAATATTTATGGACAGGATATCGAGGCGTAGTCGGGGTGGGGAGGGGTTGCAGTTCGGTGGGCTGGGGATCTCATCGCTGATCTTTGCAGATGATGTGGTCCTGATGGCATCATCGGCCTGCGACCTTCAGCACTCACTGGATTGGTTCGCAGCCAAGTGTGAAGCGGCTGGGATGAGGATCAGCACCTCTAAATCTGAGGCCATGGTTCTCAGCAGGAAAACGATGGAGTGCCTACTCCAGACAGGGGATGAGTCCTTACCCCAAGTGAAGGAGTTCAAGTACCTTGGGGTCATGTTCGCGAGTGAGGGGACATGGAGCAGGAGATTGGTCAGAGAATCGGCGAAGCGGGTGCAGTATTACATTCAATTTATCGCACTGTTGTGACGAAAACAGAGTTGAGCCAGAAGGCAAAGCTCTATGGTCATGAAGGCTGGGTCATGACCGAAACAACGAGATCCAGGGTACAAGCGGCCAAGAAGCGGGGGAACAATTTCGGCAGGGGGGGAGATTGTCGGTACTACTACTTCCAGACCCGTCACACAGCATGTCAGTTTGTTAGAAAGTGGGAATCATCTTACTGTCCAACATATCATAACCTTGAAGCTGGCGTAAGCCACAATAACATAATGTTACATGTTACATTGCAAAGCGACGTGTAGAGAACACGGTGATTGCGTTTTTATGTATATTTGGCAACCCAGCCTGGCTGTCAAAATAGGCAGTTGATAACAACACACAGGCCCAAACACAAACACACATTCCATCACGGAACGGAAATTTCAGAAGGAGAAAATACTGGCATTAGCATTGTTGTCAGAAGGCAAGGCAAGGCAAGGCAACCTTATTTCTATAGCACAATTCAGCAGCAATGCGATTCAAAGTGCTTTACATAAGACATAAAAACAGAAAACATAGTATTTCAACTTAGCATGTTCCCTTAACATCTGGTAACACACGGTGGTCATTTATTGATTAAATACAGTAAATATATTACATATTGCACCTTTAATTAGTAGCCTACAAGCTGACGTAAAATCTATTTATGCATTGATCGATTTGGTCAGTTTAGGCACAGAAAACTACTTGGTTAAGTTTAGAAAAACATTGTGGTTCGGGTTAAATCAGACGCAATTCACTTCCGGTTGAGCATGTGACGCTGAAAATGGAATAGCCCCGTTAAGTTAAAACAAACTCGCAGTTGACTTTTATTTTCAAAGGAGACTTGATGAAGCCCAGTCTCATGGGTGAAAGTCCTGTGTTTGTTTGACTTTGATTGATATGGCGCTCTTATACTTTGTCACATTACTTCCTGCTTCGCTCACGTCATAATTGCTACAGCCACTAGAGGCGCCGCTATTATCAAACATAAACATATCTCGTAATTGCTGCTTGAACAACCGACCTATGGGAGCGTTATTCGGGCGAGGACAGTCTTTCTGAACTTCATTTAAACAGTGACACCATCGCTGCCATTACATATAGAACCTTTTTATATCACACCTCACTACATTATCTCCCACTGCAGGAGCCGTACAATGAAACACATTGTTACAATGTGAACGACTAATCATCGTAACAGACAAACACAGAGAGCAGAGTTTGGTGCAAAATCACAAAACACTATTCATTAAAGCTTGAAAGAGCATTAACATGTCTTCTGACATTGAGCACAGCTGATTAAGTGCATTTACTATGTCCACAGTGAAGCATTAAGGAAATAGCTTGATGACTGTGGACACAGATATACTGCAGCTCCCAGAGTAGCAGTTATCTCACATTTTACATTCCTCTACGTTACATCATGAGTTTAGAACTGTGTCTGACTGCCTCCACCCAGCTCTGCATACCACAAGCTGCCGTACTAATGTCAGACATTCTAGTGCTTTTGCTTTCAAACGGTGGTAGATTTTCACACAAGAACCTCAGAATTGCTACTGTGTATTATCCAGTGTATAAGTAACAACAGTGCCACATGATGTTAAGTGTAATATCTTTATTGTCAGGAATGAGAAGGGCATTTTGCTAAGATAGTTTGGGCAGAACCATTTATCTCCTCTTCACATGTATAACCTCGCCTTGGGCTTGAAGATGGCCATCGTCTTGGCGTCCATCAGTTTCACGTTGTCCTTGGCTCCAAGGACGGCCTCGTGGACTTCGTCAAACAGCTCCGTTCCAATGGCGGCCCGGACTCTGTCCCGCCACGCACTCAGCTTGGGTCTCCCGTCAAACACATCTAGACCGGCGGCCACAGGCTGGCAGGGAGAGAATCACAGAGAAAGCCTGTTAATGTGGAACAAGCCAACTCTTCTACTAACCTACATCATTCCTTATCAATGCTTAAAGAGATTATTTTAACACCAGTCCCTTTAGTATGAAGCAACTATTATTAATGTGCATGCTAATCTTTCATTAAAACCTGTGGCAGTGTTTTAGATACTGCATTTCAAACTGTTTTCTACTAATTAGGTAGCTATTGGCCTCACTTCATTTATGTTAGGCTAATGTTGGGGAATTTAAACTCTAGCCACCCAAACACAGTCATTACCAGACAGTGCTTCCCCTGTACAGACCTTTTCTAAAATCTTTTTTTTTTTAAATGCCAAAAATAACGCAAAATATCCATTGTGTTTCCTCTATATTCATTCTACAGCGCGGACCGTCATGAACTGCTGCGAGTCCATGAACGAGGCAACTGTGGTTAGTTCACCTCTGTAACACAGGACAGTCGAGTGTGTTATCTAAACGGCTGAAGTCTGTTGAAATGTTGTCGGTAGCCTAATGGTTACAAACAGGCGCGGTAGTGAACGCCACGCCAACGTGCCGATGGATTCTGTGTTGTCAGCTGAGTTAGACCAAAGAATATGTGGTTGAAACTGATGGGTGATGCCATTTTGCCCTTGTTGTTCTCTATGAAGTATGCTGGAAATGATGTAATGTAGTGCTTCTGCTCACCTGCATGATCTCCACAATGGCAACCAGGTCGGCCAAGGAGATGTTATCTCCTGCAATGAAGGGCCTATCCTGGATGAACTTCTCTTCGATGAGTTTCAGTGAGTTGTTCAGGTCCCCCAAGGCTGCGTCCAGCTTGTCCTGCGGGACCTCCATGCCCAGACCCTTGGGAATCAAAACCTACAGCACCAACACAAGATTTCAATTTGAATCAACAGGAAGTACAGATTAAATAACACATTACGCAACTCTATCAATGAGCCTGTTCTTGATACATAAATGTCTTGTTAAACACTTTTCAGGAGTAGACTCGGTTTCCAAAACAAAAACCTACAAAATGATAGTAAAAAAAAAAAAATTGTAGAAACCTCTGTGTTGTGTCAAAGTGGATTGTGAAGAGAATGTCACTCTCATTGGACTGCTTTTCCTTTCTGTCTATTTTACCTTAATGAGAAACATGGTATGTCTAGTGAGAAGAAGGGTGCATACCTGGATATAATTAAAAGTAATATTTAAACACATTCTCTTTGGTGGATTTTATGTGTTTCCCGAATTACAGGAGCTGCTTAGAATTAGTAATTAGAGCTGCAATAAATAAATTGTTTTGAATGGAGTTCTGCTGATTCAGACACCAGCTCAGAGCAGTTAATGATTGAATTTAATCTTTTCAACTTTATTTGTTGACTCTATCCTTCTGGTTAGCGCTAGCTAAATCCCGGGATTAGCAGTTACTTTTTTTTGACCACCTGCTCCCGTGAGATGGCAGCAGTCTACCTCCTGGCTCCATTACAGTCATTATGGCGGAAGATAACAAAACCGAAAATTTATTAATCTCGTATTGTGCCTAACTTTAGTGGATCATTGCATATAGGGTATGGAATTAATGCTCCGGTTCAAAATGAGGCCAAACACAGGGCATAGCAGGGCGCCTAGCAGGACCACGGCGACAGCTGCAACTATGATACAGGCGCCACCCTAATCCAGGGACAACTGTGGGGTGAGAAAACATAAGGGCTCTGGGGAACAAACTCCCCAGAGCTAAGTTAGTAACAAGCATTTCTGGGACATGGATGCACACGGATGAAAAGAGAGAGAAGAGAGGCGCTCAGTGTGTCAAAATAAATATAGTCTAAAACTATAACAGCATAACTAAGACCTGGTCCAAGGCAAACCTGAGCCAGCTCTATAAGGGTTGGTAGATGAATCTGACGACTATGAAGAGGAGCAGAGAAGAGAAGGGGTGCCGTGTCTGAAGCTATACACCCTCCCCCGCTGGTCTAGGCGAACGCTGCAACTCCTCACTCCCTAACTATAAGCTTTATTGAAGAGGAGAGTTTTAAGTTTACTCTTAAATGTGGTGACGGTGTCTGCCCCCCAGACCCAGACTGGGAGCTGGTTCCACAGGAGAGGAGCCTGATAGCTAAAGGATCTGGCTCCCATTCTACTTTTAGAGACTCTAGGAACCACAAGTAACTCTGCATTCTGGGAGCGCAGTGCTCTAGTGGGGCAATAAGGTAGGGCTGTGAAATTAATTGAATTTCAATTTCAAGTTCGATTTTGGCTCCCAACGATCACCAAAATAGTATAATCGAGAAAAAATGATTATTTTGCCATGTTCTGTTTTGCTAGAACACTCTTATTGGGTCTTGTGTTCTGAATGACACGCGCACATCCGCACGCGCACATCCACCCCTCCCGAAGCCAGTCAGGGAGGTAAGTCGTGTGCATATCATCCGCTGGAATTTAAAAACTCAGAGCGAGTAAAGATGGCAGCAGCGTTTGTTGAGCAAAAAAAGGCAAAACCAACTCAGTTGTCTGGGAACAGCTAATGTTAGCTAACCCTGCGGTCCCTCTGCCTTTGCCCCCCCGCTGTAGTAGATGTTGTATTCCCCCGACACACTGTATTCACTTACTGTTTAAACCTTTTTCCAGCTTAGTAGGGGTGCATAGGCATACTGCTCAAAACCAACATGAAAAAACATAGTAATGTTCCCTCAGCATTTAGTTTTGTTGTTAAACTGTATGCAAATGAGCAGGGACGTTAAATCACCTGATTCACCTAACGTTACTCTAAGGTACCGTCAATGTGCTGGATTTTTCCTAAGGTTAGCTAGCAAATAAGCCCACTGATGGCGACATTATTGTTGATATTCTGGCACAATGTTTAGTAATGACAGTAGTAGTGGTCATAGTGATGTGAGATGCACATTGTGTTATGTCAGTGGAACTGTTCATTAGCTGTGTAACATTATGTGTGATATCTGTAAAGCTGAACCGACTCACAGTAGTAAAACATATTTTATTCTGATCCAAAGTCTCTTTCTGTGAGATAAAGGACACTAACAGATTATACCCTGGACACAATCCATTATATCCAAATGTTAATGAGTAATCGTGTTAAATAATCGTGATTTCAATATTGACCAAAATAATCGTGATTATTATTTTTTCCATAATCGAGCAGCCCTACAATAAGGTACTATGAGCTCTTCAAGATATGATGGTGCTTGACCATTTAGAGCTTTGTAGGTCAGGAGAAGGATTTTAAATTCAATCCTAGATTTTACAGGAAGCCAATGCAGAGAAGCTAATACAGGAGAAATATGATCTCTTTTCTTAGTTATTGTCAGAACACGCGCTGCAGCATTGTGGATCAGCTGGAAAGTCTTAAGGGACTTATTTGAACATCCTGATAGTAAGGAATTACAGTAGTCCAGCCTGGAAGTAACGAATGCATGGACTAGTTTTTCAGCGTCGTTTTTAGACGGGATGTTCCTAATTTTGGCAATGTTAAGTGAAAAAAGGCTGTTCTTGAGATTTGTTTTAAGTGGGCGTTAAAGAATATATCCTTATCAAGAATAACTCCAAGCGGTTTTAAACATGGGGACCATGTGGTTTCCATCAACGTATTTTTATGCATATTTTGAAGAATTGCATTAGAAAATGTTGATGGAAAAGGCAAAATTCAAAAAAACGTACTCAAATTCGCAAAAAAAAAAAAGTCTTCATGTGACTTCTGGTTATGGCGGCCATGTAGGAAGACGTGCTTTTTTGCTGCTCTGCTGCTAATTTTGCAAAAAATTCTCCTGCTCACTTACAGTTTCAAATAGAAAAAGATTTTGAGGTGTGATGCCTAGCTCGGTAAAGTCACAGAAAGGTAAAGGTGGGACAACCAGACAGCCGAGCCTGTTTGATTGTAATCGTCGTGACGAAGCAACTAAAGCTAACCAGGCCATGACTACGCAAACTGACAATGAAAATGAACCAGCAGGCACCAAAGCTGATCAAATACTGGCAAAGTTGGTCTCAAAGGAAACAGGGTTCACTTCTAGGCTTGATAGTTTGGCAGCAACTCTACAAGATGTGAAAAAGGAGATTAGTGATTGCAGTGAACGCATGTCCCATGTGGAGGAGCGTATTTCCACCGCGGAAGACGAGCTAATTAGCCTGCAAGCTAAAGTCAATACGCTGCAAGCTAAGAACAAAACCATGGAGGATAAACTTATGCATTTAGAAGCCAGATCTCGTTTAAACAATCTACAGCTTGTGAACTTGCCAGAGGGCGCTGAAGGTGGGGACATATGTGCCTTTTTAGAGAAATGGATCACCGAGGCGTTGGGAAAGGAGGGGTTACAGTCCTCTATTATTTTGGAAAGGGCACACAGAATCGGACCAAAGAACGACAACGCACCACGCCCGAGAACCGTGATTATCAGGTGTCACAACTATAAGGTCAAGCAGGCAGTTTTTACCGCTGCACGGGAGAAAAGGAGGCTTATTACGAAGACCAACAGGTCCGTTTCTACCCAGACTTGGCTACGGGGATTGCCCAGCTGAGGAAGAAGTTCGACCCAGTTTGCGCGGAATTACGTAAACTGGGTATCCGCCATGGAGTGTCTCATCTCTCGACCCTGCTGGTGACTCACGAGGGCAAAACTTATTCCTTTAAAACCCTTGCTGAGGCACACGTTTTTCTCAGGAGAATCCAGGAACACCTACATGAAGAAGAGGCAGGAACACAAGACGATAGAGCCAATTAATGTGGTATGTGATTTGTTGTAGGACACAAATAATCATGACAAGGCCTTTCTTAATTTATTTTATTATTTTATTTCACTTAATGACTGACACGTAATTATTTTGTACTAAAGTTTGAAGCTATATATTTACAAAAGTGTAATATATATCATGACTGTGTACTTCTATTAAACAGTGATCATAAGATGTCACATTATTTTGAGACAAATTAAGATGTTATTGTTGTACAACAAGCCGAGTGTTAATCGAAGTGAGCAGGAGTTATAAGTTAATACTTGTTAGAGTGTAGCAGTGGCAGTAGTAATTGGAGTAGGTTGGAACAAGAGAGTGGTTTGACTGATCCTCACTGGTCCTCACTAGCAATAACGGGAGACCAACAGCAGGGGGGGGGGATACCCTCTTGAGTGGGGGAAGGGAGAGGGGGGTTATGTTAGTTCAGAGTGTTGGATGTTGGTTCTAACATCCCAATTTGTTATGCCTATAAGCAAGGATAGTTTTACATTGCAAAGCAACCTTTTATTTTTTTAAATTTTTTTTTCTCCTTAAGTTATGTCTCAAGAAGTGAATCTTAATTTTATTTCATGGAACTGCAGAGGTCTGCAACGTCTTCAAAAGATAAAACAGGTTATGAATAAACTGAAAGAAATGAATGCCAAAATTGTACTGTTGCAAGAAACTCATCTCATTGATGATAGTATAAGGGTGAGAAGGAGGTGGAAGGGCACTGTGTATGCGGCATCGTTTACATCTCAAGCTAGAGGGGTTATGACACTAATTCATGAGTCGGTTCCATTTAAAATAAAAAATATTATTAAAGATAAAAGGGGAAGATTTCTAATACTTCAAGGATCTTTGTTATCAGAAATGCTAAATATAACAAATGTTTATGGTCCTAATGTGGATGATAGCAATTTTTATAATGACCTATTTCTTACTCTCTCAACGCTTCCAGGACTTCATATGATAGCCGGGGATTTTAATTGTACATTAAACCCGGAAATGGACAGATCAACTGGGGTTGACAATTCACATAACAACTGTAGGGCTACAATCCATAGGTTTATGAGAGATTTAAATTTATTAGATATATGGAGAGAGAGAAAACCGAATATTAGAGCTTATTCCTGTCATTCGGGTACTTTTAAGACATACTCTAGAATAGATTTCTTTCTTGTTTCTTCAGAATTGCAATCTAAAATGTCTGACTGCTCTTATGATAATATTGTGATCTCGGATCATGCACCATGCTGTTTGGTCTACAGGGATGATAAACTATTAAGAGATCCACCCAGATGGCATTTCCAACATAAATGGTTACAAGATGAAGACAAGGTGAAATATTTAGAAAAACAGATAGATGAGTTCTTTCAAATTAATACTACACAAACTACTGCATGTGTTAAATGGGAAGCTTTCAAGGCTTTCTTGAGAGGGCATATAATCAGTTATACAGGTTATAAATAAAAAAAGACACAGGAAACTAGATTACAGTTGGAAAATAGAATAAGAGCCCTTCAAACGAAAGTAAATAATTCTGAAAATATTAGTAATTCACAATTGGAGAAAGAATTATTATTATTGAGAGCTGAATATGATAAGCAGTCTGCTTTTAGACCGGCCTCAAGTCTTCTACGCTTGAAACAGACATTTTACGAGCAGGGTGATAAGGCTGGCAAATTGTTGGCATGGCAAATAAAGCAGCTTTAAACGAAATCGCCAATCACATCAATCATATCAAATGGGCAGACACTGTTGGATCCAATAGAAATTAATAATGCGTTTAAGGGTTATTATGAAGAACTGTATAAAGCACAAGCAACTATTAAACTTAACAATATAAACGTCTTTCTAAATAAAATAGATGTACCCATTATTTCGGAGGACGATAGAGTTAATTTAAATTCCAAATTTACAATAGAAGAAATTGGACAAGCCATTGATAGCATGAAATCTGGAAAAAGAGCAGGGCCTGATGGCATTCCTATAGATCTGTATAAGAAATTTAAGAATAAACTTTTGATACCTATATTGGACATGTTTGAAGAAATCTTTCAATCGAATTTTCTTCCTCCTTCATTAAATACAGCCTTGATTACTCTCCTGCCTAAGCCAGGAAAACCTTTAGATAAATGTGAGAATCTAAGACCCATTAGTCTTTTGAATTCGGATTTGAAAATCATCTCTAAATTATTAGCAAAACGACTACAAAAAAACTCTCCCGTATGTAATAAATCAAGATCAAAATGGATTCATCACGGGAAGGCAGGGCTTCCACAATGTACGGAGATTATTAAATATTATTCATTGTAAAAAGGAAACGCCAAATACAGCTCTTCTATCATTGGATGCCAAAAAGGCCTTTGATAGGGTTGAATGGCCATACCTTTTCCGGGTATTAGAAAAATTTGGATGTGGAAACAATTTTATCAAATGGGTCAAAATATTATATGATAACCCCACTGCTGCAATCATCACTAATAGAAATATTTCTCAATCTATAGCAATAAAACACGGGTACTGACAACGCTGCCCGCTCTCGCCTTTATTATTCACGTTGGCGATAGAACCATTTGCAATTGCAATACGCTCCCATTCCCAACTTAGTGGAATTACAGTAGGACCAACTGAACATAGGATTTCTCTGTTCGCAGATGATGTGATCTTATTTATTTCGAATCTAAACACATCAATTCTGATCATTTTGGAAATCATCCAGTTATTTAGTGAAATCTCAGGTTACAAGCTCAATAAAACCAACTCCTCTATTCTACTGTTAAATGAACATGAAAGAGCAAACCCAATCCCAGATGTTATACAGTTTAATGTTGTGGCACAATTTGAGTACTTGGGGATACAGATTTTACCGAGCTTAGATAAAATAGTTGAGGTAAATTACAATCTTTTAGTAACCGGAATACAAAATTCAGTTGATAGATGGATGCCGCTGCCAATATCTATAATTGGGAGAATTGACATGTTAAAAATGAACATTCTCCCAAAGCTACTATATCTGTTTCAGAATATTCCCCTTTCACCCCCGTTTGTTTTTTTCTTACAAATGAAAAAAATGTTTATACGTTTTCTAAAAGGGCAAGACTTCGTTTGTCTTTACTGTACTTGCCTTATGAACGAGGAGGTTTGAAGTGTCCTAATTTTAAGCTGTACTATTGGGCTGCGCAGCTAAGGTCTATTATGTTTTATTATACTAATCATTCACCACATTGGATAGAAATGGAATCACAAGGATTGAATTTACCTCTTCCCTCATATATATACTCAAATACAATAAGAAAACTATTAAGAGAAATTAAAAACCCAATTCTTAAAAACATGATAAGAGTCTGGAGTGATGTGAAGACACTTTTGAAAGATCCGCACTGTCTGTCTCAATTTAGTCCATTATGGGGCAACCAATTTTTTCCACCAGGCAGGGCAGACACAACATTTAAGTTATGGGAAATTAAGGGACTGAGAATGGTTCGAGATGTGTATTTGCCAAAATCTGACATACTTATGACCTTTCAAGAATTACAGGATAAATTTCACTAGATAAAAAACATTTCTTTAAATATCTCCAACTTAGGAGTTTTATAAGAGCAAGTCAAAACAAAACATTAGCGAAACCTACTATTTCAGACTTGGAGGAATTGTTGTTAAAAGATAGTCAAAAGAAAGGCACTATTTCTCAGTTTTATAATCTGATTATGTCTTACGTTCCTGAAAGTTCTCATGATAGATTTAGAGCTTGGAAGGATGATTTGTCATTGCAACTTTCAGAGGAAGACTGGCAAGATGCATGCACTTTAGCCCACACAACATCAATAAATACTCGTCTTAAAGTTATTCAATTTAAATGGTTAATGCGAACATATGTGACACCAGTGGAACTCTGTCGATATAATGGAAACATTCCTGATGTGTGTTCAAAGTGTAAACAATGTAGAGGAACACTGGTTCACTGCATGTGGCATTGTACAAAAATTACACTCTTTTGGGAAGAAGTAAAAGACATTATTCAAAATATTATTTCCAAACAAATAATATTAGAACCAAAATTATTTTTATTGGGCTTATATCCAGAGAAGCATAACTATACTAAAAATGAACGTACATTTATAGACCTTAGTCTGCTTAACGCCAAAAGATGTATAGCTTTATTTTGGAAAAAAAACATGTAGACCAAGAGGCACTTTATGGTTACGGCAGATGCTGTCTGCTCTGCCACTAGTGCTAAAAGGCAAACAGGGACTTTTTGAGAATATCTGGAATAATTTTATTGATTATACCAAAGATTTGGATTTAACAGATGACAATGACTGAGATGTGTGGACACTGCAGTTTAATTCTGAACAATAATTTGTATCACCTGATAGGCATTGTTGCTGTTTATCTTGTGTTTGTGTATGCACAAAACTTAATAAATATATTCTGGCAAAAAAAAAAAGTCTTCATGCTCGCTTGAGGTGGTTTTTGCCTTTTTCAAAAAAGAGTTAATGTGCAAAATGGGAGATGGAAACAGCTTTGCCGAATACAGTAAGTTGTGACATAGCGAATATGTAAGTCACATGAATATAGTCCATGTATCCATCGGATGGGGGAAGGATGTCCCATCTATTGCGCAGTACACTTGTGGCAGAAGGTGCATAGTGGAGCTGTGGTGCGCTACTGCCTTTGCCTCAGCCACGCCGGGTAAATTGACGAATTGGTTCAACAGCTTTAATGGTATGGCCCTGCACACCGCGTACACACAATGGTGAGCGGTTGTCTCGCGGACACTAAATGTCTCTGCCACAAGCCTGTATTCTGCGGCCAACTTGTATAATGCTACCTCTCTCCATTAGCCAAAGAACTTAGCTTCTAAACTCTTTGATTTAGCAAGCCGGTTTGCAATCTCCAACCATGTCTAACGTCAACTTGTGATGAAACCAGTTGATGGAAACGCTTCTAATTGGCATTTTCTTTTTTGCGACATTTTAGAAGTTCGCTTAAAATTTGCTTGACAATTAGATGGAAACATGACTGGTGTGAACTCAAACAACTCTACCTAAAACCACTTAAATAGGTTTAGGGAAAAATTTTGGGTGAGGTTGAAAGAAGTACGTGTAACATAACTACAGTGACACATGGGACACGAACCACGGTCTCCTGGGTGAAAGTCCTGTGTCGTTCAAGGGTCCCTTGTGCGTCGGTATCAAATGCTGAGGGCTGTGACAAAGTGGTGTTTGACACCCTGGGAATGAAAACAGGCTGACTTTTCTATAGATCTCCATTATTTGAGCCACAAAAATAACCAAAATGTGGCCTGCAACTGACTTGGTAGGCTCATTTTTAGCCTAGCCCATTGCCGAAAATGCCTTTTGCTATGAAATTGGCAGAAATAATGACTGAGCAGATCATGTGTGTTTTTAGCTAAGGAGAATGTGCAGAATTTAACCTTATAACTTCTCCGGACAGAATGAGAAAAACAAAAGTCAGAGGGTTCAGCTTGTGAGAACATAATCTCTCTTCTGTCGTAGTGCCGGGAATGAAAAATGTTAATGCTTTCCTCACACTTATTTTAAAGCCAGTGGAGATTCAAACTCAGGACATTACGATCATAAGCCTTCAGACTTCCAGTGTCTCTTCCACTCTTCACAGACACAAGACATAATAGTTTTACATTTTACATGCAATGATGCATTTTCAACAGATCTATTTTAAAAAGGGCCACTCCGTGGATTTAACACATGAAATTCACGTTTCCTCGTAAGGAGTATGATTCAGCCTGTATAAACAATGCTGTGATGTGAGGAGCTTTATTTAGTCTGAAAAAATATCTCTGAATGATGTAATCAGGATTGTCTTGGCTTGGGCAGAATGTCTGTGTGAAAAAAAAGATGTGCTTATGGATGGACGACTGTGATTGGTTTCAAGAAAACAAACAAGCCAGAGCGTTGTTTTTCCTTCCTATCCCAGAATGTGGTGTAGCCAGACCTTACTCCACAGCTCTGTGGAGATAGGTCTGGCAATGGGAGACTACTTGCACACTGGTATCCCAATTATGATCCTGTTTTTTTTTTTGTAATACACGTGCACATGTACACATCATATTGAGTATTATTTTTTTTTGCTCGAGAAACCTGAACATGCTATCGAATTATAGCCTACAAATAGAAAGTGGAAAACTGTATCACCAACCGTATCCAGGTTTCTGAACATCTAACACTTTGACGGCAGAATTCGACTGTGTCGTGTACCGATTGACCTACGGATGGATATCAGAGAACGTCCGCATTATGATGGTAACGTATAAACGCACTTCTTCCTGGCCCTCTGTCCTCACTTGGCTGGTGTGTTTCTCTTTGGGGAACTGCTCCAAAATCATGAACATAAAGTATACAAAAAGGCTGATATAAATTACGTAAAATTATGTGCCTTCTGAAATGAAAGTCTAACACTGGCCATGCAAAGAATGTATTGTATTGATGCTTTTGTCTTCCTGTTACTGCTGATGTCAGTAACAGACAACAGTTTGTACAGAAACAGGGAGCGGCTTGAGGAACAGAAACTGACCCAGAAACCTGTAAGAGTGATGTTTACAGGGAAGTTTCTCAATGTTTCATGTAACACTCTTCTGTTGATGTGAGAGAATAATCTCCACTCTTTAGTTTTTGGACATTTACAGGAAGCAGAGCACATTTAATGTCACACTGATCAGTCCTTCCAGAAAAATGCGGAGTTTTTTTGTGATTATTGCGGGCAAAAATCCTTGATAATGCGGCACGTTTTCTTAAAAAATGCAATGGAATATGCGGGATATTTATGCAATTTTATGCGATAAAATTGCGGGAACTTGCAAAAATTGCGGGAACTTGCAAAAATTGAGGGAACTGGCAAAAACTATGGTTTGATGAAAAAGAGAAAAAAAGTGATTCCCCCCCCCAACACCTTGCTTTTCGATGATGTTCACGTCGCGTAATTACGTCACTTCATGGCAACAGGGGAAAATGGCGGCTCGTGTGAAGTAAACGCAACATTTTTCAACTTTCTGCTAAGATATGTGACTTTTTTGCAACGAAAATGCAGGGATTATGAATTATGCAAGCCCCGCATATTTTGCGCGGAAATCGGCAATTTATATGGCGAAAGTGCGGCGTATTTGAAAATATGCGGCCCCCACATAAAAATGCGTACTTTGGCTGATTATGCATTGAATTATGCGATCGCATAATCGCGTTTTTCTGGAGGGACTGACTGATAGAGTATGAAAAGAAAATGAAATAGGATACAACAAACTTCTTTGAAACCAGCTACCAGCTAACGCTAGCGCTAGCTAAATTGGTTGGCAGAACGCTGAACAAGACATTTCTAGGCGAACGTTTAAGATTAAAACATGGACAACACCCGAAAACAAGTTTATGGTTATTTTAAATGTACACAGAGCCATGGATATGCATCGCTAAGCCTCTATTCTGATTGACAGGTTGGTCAGCATCCCCTGCTTTATAGTCAATTTAAAAATAAATGTGACCATAATTTACTAAATTAACATCATGCTGTATTAAAGAAGACTTGAAATTAACAATGAGGTCATAAGCCTGTTATGTTAATATGGGTGTGTGCTTATTGAGGTAATAAATCAAGTGAGAAGTAGGGTCATTTTCCCATTTGTCTCGCTTTGCCAGACCTTCCTCCACAGTGCTGCGGAGGAAGATCTGGCTAGTCCACACAGTATTCTGGGATGGGAGAAAAACATGCTCTGGTTTATTGGCATTTCTTTAAACCAATCACAATCGTCATGGGCGGCACCCAGCACCAGGAAAAGCCACGGTGTCTCTGCAAAATAGTCTCATGACGGAACAGAAATACAGAAAATAGAATGCAGGTTTAAGGCACTTCCACATTGGCTTCACTTTTCAGACCCAGAAGTTGCTGCTCTGCCCTGACATATCTAACTGCACACATCAGCAGAACAATGGAAAGCAGCAGGAAACCTCCATCCACGGCTCTGACTTAGAATATCACGTTACTCCTCAGTCCTTCAGTCTGGAGGTCAAGCCACACTTTTACAAACATGAGACCATGACAGGTGTAAGCGAACATACCCGCAGCCAGAACACCCTGCATCCATGCAGACGCATAGCACTGTGCTGCCACGACAGATACTCGTTGACGCGAGCACGCTGCTGGAGGTCAGCTGGGTACCAGAAGTCTGGAGTCTTAAACTTATCTGCCAGATACAGCAGGATGGCAATGCTGCAGAGGGAAACATAACTAATGACTACCACACAGGACACATGGGTTTATACAGGTGAATTACCTTTTAATGACGGATGTAGAAGAACATTTAAATATTCACCTTTCAGCCAGGCAGAAGTCTCCATCTCGCAGAGCAGGGACTTTTTTTATCAAGCTTATCTTCCCAAACTCATCTCCTCTCTGATCACCTGAAACCAACACACACACAAACACACCAGGGGAAAGTCAGCAGCAGCAATAAGATGTTTGGTACTGACTGAGTGTAGAAACCTACCGGTACTAAGAATACTTTAACTTTGCACAAAAAAAAAAGTTTTCTTTCTTATAATTTTAATCATCTAATGACCTCTCATGTCTTGGGACCCCTTGTGGGGTTAAGGTATCAAAATATTAGGGGTGGGCGATCTTTTCTGTGGCAGTACAAGTATCTTTTGTTATATTTAAATTAGGGCTGTCAATCGATTAAAAAAAATTAACTAATTAATCGCACAATTTGCTGTAGTTAATCGCGATTAATCGCATTTTTAAATTGAGACTGAAGCTTGTAGTAATGGATATTTAAATAATGCTAAATCACTTAACTTTACAAATATGAAGAAAAAACAAACAAGGAAAGGTTCTGCTAAGTTCAGAATGTTTAATATCTTTCAGAACAACAGCAGCAACAATTTGGCTTATTTAGTCCTGCTGAAGGCTGCTGAAACGGCTAGAAACTGTCCGACTTGAGAGCAGATTTTTTTTCACCACCCCCAATATTAGCCACATACCTAATATACCATATTCTGAATAATATACAAATATATACACATACATACATACATACATACACATATATATATATATATATATATATATATATATATATAGAATATAAATTACAATCTAGGCAGTACTTAATATCATAAATATTATAATATACATAGTGTTTAATCTGAATGACTAAGCAAAACACATATATCTAAACACAGAAATGCACATCAATATCAATATCAATGTTACACATTAAACCAGTAACCCAAAACCACAAAGGTGTATGTTGGCCTAAAGTGGAAACATTGAGTGTAGTTTTAGATAGCGACGCTGTGCACAGCAATCCATTACCAATGTAAAGCGATTGACTACATTTCCCATCCAGCACCGCAACCAGGAAGTAGCTCGTGTGACAGTGAGACGCACCAATTTCAAACATTTACTGGAATATAGTCAGGGATACTATCGAGTCGACAGCGTTAAACATCAGACTGCAAATAAGGTTTTATCAGCGTCACCAACGTAACAGTTATCAAGCAAACAAATCGCGCACGTACATATCGGCAGCACAGCACGGCGCATGTAGCGAAACAGCAGCTTACCGGTGGCGCATCTCTCCTGACGAGACAACATGTCGGAACTAGTACTCGGTCCCGTTTATAGCCCGTGCTCATTCATTTCTGGATTCTAACACATCATCTTCTTTCCTTTTCTGGGATCTTACTGGTCCATGTTTCAACTCTTGACTGGCCCGTAGGCCTACTTCAATCAGGTAAGTCCCTCATAGAGTAGCGCCGCCTGCTGTTATGGAGACGTATTACGTTTCTCAGCCGCCACATGAAGTAAACAAACACAGCTGCGTTAATTTCGTTAATTTTTTTAACGAGTTAAATATAAAAAAATTAACGCAAAAATTAACGCGTTAATTTTGACAGCCCTAATTTAAATTGCACGTCAGAATTTATCCTTTTGGTGCTAGAATATTAAAATCAATTTCTTTTTCAGTCCACTACTAAGTTGTAGTATAACTAATTAAACCCAACCCCTCCCACAGTTTTTGCTCAATTGACACCAAAATGGCTCCACTCACTGCATCTTCATCACTTCAGACTGTCCTGCACAAACAATCCTGCCACATTTTTTGAATTATTATTTAAATTGAGCCTGTAGTGCATCAAAATGTTTTACTGTAAACTGTACTTTAAGCAACCTTCAAATTCTTGCTTGATAAATGTCAAATGTTCATGAAAATAAATGATAACATGTTGATCTCATGGTAGAAGTAGCTCAAAAACAGATTTATGTTATCCTCACGTAAGATATTGCAGTCAATGGTTAAAGAGCACTCGATTTTTGAAGAAAATAAATGACAGACATTATGTTAAGATGAAGATACTCTACAGCGCTGTGGAGATATAGGTCTGGCAATGACTAAGATGAAGTATCGTAGACACATTTTTAGAATTTTTGACAGTAGTTTAAAACCTGCCTATCCATGCAGCCCTGGTGCTTGCCTCAGTAAGTGAAGTGGGCCGTGTAAGGTGTCTCAACACGATCATTAACCTCCCTTGGTATCTCAGGTTGGGAGTATAAACATGGGCGTCAGTTTGGTTTGAAATGTGCTGGGGACAGAGACGCATTTGGAAGTACATTTCCAGAAGTGCTGGGTACAATGACGCATTCGTTTTTTTTGTCTTTCGCGCAGGTCATGTTTAAAAGACGTCATTTATGAATATATTGACATCAACCCCCCTGTAATATTCTCAGACATCTTTTTACAACTTTCACAGCTGTTTGTTTGTGTAAAACGATACGTTGAAATACGGTGAAAATACCTTATCAATATCAGTGATCTGTTGGCTATTAAATGCATATTTAAAAGGTTATAATTTTAATAGGTTTCTCTTTAATGAATATATTGATGTCAAAACATATGTAACATGTCTCAGTTATCTCACAACTTTCACAGCTTTAAGCTGTTAGTACTGAGCAAATTCTGCTTCATCTTCAATGACCTATTGTGTAAAGAAAATCATATTTAGAAGTTATCACTTCAATAGGTTTTTCATTCAAGAATTTACTGAGAACAAATCACCTCTTACATTTCTCAGACAACCTATCACATATTTAACCCTGTAAATGTTGTAACAAATGCAGATTTAGAGGTTATTTCAATGTTTTTCATTTCTGAATGGACATCATATCACCTCTAATATGTATCAGACATAATAACAAAAGTTATGTGTGAAACAGCCCATTTAGCCGTACAAGTATGCAATGCATCATCAACAATCAATAATAGGTAGGAACTGGAACCGTCCAAACGAACCTCAACTTAACAGCCTTTGCCCCAGCTGCCCTTTAAATATGCATTTTATAGACAATAGGTGAGGATGCTACGGGATTTGCTAAATACTTTTTCACAAACTAACAGCTGTGAAATGTGTAAGAGGATGTCTGAGACATATTACAGGTGGTTTGATGTGATTATCTTCATAAATGAGCAAGCCATTAAATTGATAACCTTGAAATATGCATTTTAGAGACAATAGGTCACTGATGAGGATACTACAGGATTTGCTAAAGACTTTTTCACAAACTAACAGCTGTGGAATTTGTAAGAGGATGTCTGAGACATATTACAGGGGATTTGATACCAATATATTCATTCATGAGAAACCTATTAAATTGATATCCTTCAAATATGCATTTTATATACAATAGGTCACTGATGAGGATGCTAAGGGATTTGATAAAGACTTTTTCACAAAATAACAGCTGTGAAAGTTGGGAAAAGATGTCTGAGACATATTACAAGTGGGTTGATGTCAATATATTCAAATGACCAACCTATTAAATTGATAACCTTTCAATATGCATTAAATAGCCAACAGATCAGGGATATTGATACAGTATTTTCAAAGTATTTTTGTCACAAACTAACAGCTGTAAAAGTTGTGAGAGAATGTCTGAGACATATTACAGGTGGTTTGATGTCAACATATTAATATATGAGAAACCTATTAAGATGTTAACCTTCATATATGCATTTAATAGCCAAAAGATCAGGGATATTGGTATTTTTGCACAAACTAACAGTTGTGAAAGTTGTGAAAAGATGTCTGAGACATATTACAGGTGGTTTGATGTCAAAATATTCATACATGCTAAACATGTTGAAATAATCTTTAGGCTACATATTAATTTTACACAATACGTCACTGACAATGATAATGGATTTTCTAAAGTTTTGTAAGCTGTGGGAGGATGTGATCATTTACTAGCCTCCCTTGTGTTTATTTCCTGCATACATCATGATGTTTCTGTGCTTGTCTTCTCTTTTCTGCTCTCTGTTCTCCTCTCTTTCCTCATGGTCAGATTTGTCTGTAGTTTCTTCTTTTTAATATTTTGTAATTCTTCTTCTCTCTCACTCTTCTGTCTGACTTGTTTTCTGTGGGACAAGGGATCAGGGAGGTAGATTATACTTCATGGATTACATCACATTATGCCACTTTAATATCAATTTGAATGTAGGGTTTGCATTAATGATCATCACAATTAGCATGTACTTATTGTGAAAATATACTAAGGGTAATAAAAAAAGCTAATAAAACAAAGAACAGAATCACACCCAGGGTCTTCCATATAGTCTAATATGCTATTCTTCAGATAGACACATGGACATGATGCTTCAAAAAAGTTTTTTTTTTTTTAACAAAATAGGTTAGGAAAGTGAAAACTTATTTTAAAGTTTTTTTCGCCAAACTAATAGCTGTGAAAGTTGTGACAGTATGTCTATATAAGAGGTGATTTGTTGTCAATATATTCATAAATGAGAAAATTATAATCCTCAAATGTGCACAAACCATTATTTGCTGTATATTTTCTATTTTAAAAGATTCTTTCTACTAACTTACAAGTGTGAAATGTTTAATGGCTGCAACTTTCTATAATGGAAGTGGTTTGAGATTTCTATGTTGTAAAACAAATAAGATATTAAAGATTAAATTGGGGGGTGTTGCAATTTTACTACGGTCCCTAACTACCTCTATAGTGACGGGCTCGTTGGACAGACATTCAGTTCTTTGCGCTCTAAACTGTCGTAATTTTTTGTGATTTGAGTTAACTAAAACTGTGAAACATCTGTATAAATAAGCTCCTTGACAAGGAGCTTTTGAAGGCAACATCCGCGAAACCCTATGAATGTCAAACATTAAACTAACTTCACCGCAGTTTTCCACGCCATGGAATGAAGAAGAAAATGTTAATGTGAGATATTAACTTAATCGTTGGATTTCGGTTTAGTTCTTTTGACAGGCTTAAGTGTTCATTACAATATATGGCCATGATAAATTTGGTGATCATTGATCGTTGTTGAGGTACATTAAACCACGTTAAGAGTTTTCACGTTAAGCAGAATGTCCCGGCAGGGAAGTGTTGTGAACAGAGAAGCGTGCAGCCAAGCGCAGCAGCAGAGCGGCTGTCTGTGCCTGCCCTGTGGGGGATAGAGATTGTTTTGATTGATTTTTTGGCATCTGTCGCTCAAGAATTATATGTGTTATGGACTTTTTTATTTTTTTTAACTAAATTCAGCTCAAGGTTTTCAAAAAAAAGTGGTGGGTACAAAATGACTCATGACGAAATCTGATAGTTACGCGCACCGTCCCCACCGAAATCGACACCTCTGAGTAGGCCTATCAATGATGAGTATAAACATAATAGCACTCAGGCATTGCGCTACGTGGATTACAGACTTGTATTTTTTTATTTCTCTTCCTCCTCCTTCTTGCCCAAAAATGCCTGGCCCTGACGCAGCTGCGCAGCAGGTATCATTTGGATAAGAAACTAACTGAAATGAGACGTGTTGCCCCCAGTGAATGGCTGTTATGTTAAAGAAGGGTTCCGTTAGGAGAAAAAGTACAATTGAAGTATCAAAAATAGCAGTTGGGAAAGGGAAACTTTCAAATTATACCCATCGTTATCAATGTCACACATTCTCGTCGCTATTACAAGTTAACAATCATCCCCTAAAATTATTGTTTTTCAGTCTACAAAACATTAAGACATGATTAGAAAACCTGAGAACAACTAAATCAACTAAAGGTGAACGTTTTCTGATGCTGCGCCATCAGCACTGTATCAATAACGTTAACCTCGTTTAGAGAAAAAACAGACTTCCGATTAACGGTTCAGTCAAAAATGGGCCTTCAGCTTAATGCTTTCAGCTGGATAATTGCATACTTGTGGAAAAGGTTCTCTTTACGTCATTATCCAGCAGGTGTAAATGGAAGTCTCCCTGTCCTCAAGAGTAGCCAGGTTACCGTCCTGATCCGTTCCAGTAGCATGCTCTGAACTCGCTGGTTAACTTTCCCTTCGTCTGTGTACAGTAGAAAGTTGAACTCACCGTTCATCAGCGACACCGTCTTGAATTCAAAGGGAATGTTGTTCTTCTTTGCGAAGATATACACTGAGCGGCAGGGCTGAGACACAAGGTCCAAGTACAGCTCTAACGCCATCGTTGCTTCTTGATGCTCTCTCGTTGACTTTCTGGAGGTAGCCTACTAACCGTCCTTTATTTAAATAATAACTAAGGCGGTTCACGCCTCTCATATTCCGGCGAGAGGCGAGTTCACTGTGGAAGCCAAGTGCCGCCCCCTTTACTCCCTTTACTGGCTAGCCTCTCTGCCTGAGGCATTTCCTCTATAGTTCCCACAATGGATCCTCCAAGACTGTATTGCTTATTACGGTTTTCTCTCACTGCTGCTGTAGTAATATAAACTTCCAACTGAGAGAACAGAGAGTTGGGGATCTGTCTGGCAGACAGGAATTCAGTAGTAGTAACTGGAGTTAAAGAGTACATTTTGAACTTTGAATTGAATTTGCTCTCTGAAAAAAAGAAAAAGGTTTAAGGAATGAGACAGACAGTGTAGAGCACTGGGTGGAAGGGGATTGACTCACCTCTGACATATAACTCCGAATTCTCTATGTTCCTGCTGTTTCATTTAATTTAATTTATTATACAGGAAAGTTAAAAGTAACATTAAGTTACAATATGGACGGGCCTGACTCCGTTTAAAAACTGGTTTCCATCAGGTTCCTGTTCTGCAGAAACGTGGAACATTGGACACAGTTAGGACACATGAGGACAGAGACTTCAGCATGGGCTAGACAGATGCAGACAACTGTAAACAACAATATAGACAAGTGCAAACAAGACTTGGACAATACATGAACAATCAACGTGTGAAAGTGTAACTGTTGAGAAGGAACAGTTTGTATGCCTTTTTGAAATATGTGATGGATGGTGGTGTTCTGATGTGATGCGGTTATGTCATTCCAGATTTTGGTGTATGTATGAAAAAAGGATTTCAGATTTTTTGAGTTTTTGTATGGGGGGACTGGAATGAATGCCTGTGAGACTGACCTAGTGAGGCGTACTGGTCTCTTTTTGTCCAGCAAGTCCAGCAAGTGCTGGTGAAGTGCCATTTTGAATCTGAAAATGAAATGTAATAGCGTGGCTGTTTATGTAGTTCTGGTAAGTCGGAGCGTTTAAGCGTGCGAGTGCAATGCAATGGTGAGACCACTTTGGAAGATTACTGTGGCTCGTGAGAGCTCGACTGTATAGTCATGCTATTGGTTCAGTAATTTCCTTGGTGGTAAGAGACCAGACAAACAACCTCAAACTGCCATTTAGCCCATAGTGTTTGTTTGGTGTTGAGTTGAGTTAGATTAAACAGGGAGTCAAACTCTCGTTTGTCTTCTTTAATAATATGTAATACAAGTGAAGGTTACAAAAGCAACAAGTCTTTTAATCAATAAAAATAGAAGTTATTAACATTATGTTTTACAGCTTTAGGAACGGCAAACGTGTAACATATTGGCCAGGCAGTGCACCTGGATATGGAACATACAGTACCTGACCTCAAAATGAATTCATCTTTACTTCAATGTGTGATTCATACTGATCTAGTGTCGTCTTCTTCTTCTTCTTCTTTCGGGATTTAGCAATGATTTAGCGTAACAGTGTCTTTCACAAGAAGCTCATGACGGTTCCCTTCTTCCCGACCTGGTGAGGCTGCAGCGCGTGGAACACAATCACGATCCTGGGAATCAGAACAAAAGCTGTCAATCATTTACCCAGTGCATTCATTCAAATACTGTATGACAGAGCCGCAGCTGCTGTGTGCTGATCAAGGAGTGCTGCTCTTAGTCTTGAAGAATTTGTTTAAGTTATGATTCATCACTTCCTGTCAGAATCTGATAGCCATATTTCCTTTGGAGAAACACAGTGAGTGAGTCTGTTGTGTCTCGTAGTTTTAACCAAGACAGTCCATCAGATTATAAACAAAAAAAAAAAATAGTAACGGCAGTAAAGACCAGGACAAGGGCTCATACTGTACCTGGTGAATTTAAGTCCATCTGAGACATGTATCACTTAGTAATAAGTGTGTAAGATTGTTCTGATGTCTTATTGTTAAATTGAAAAGCCAACCCAATTTTGACATGAAAGTAGGGCTGGGCGATATGGAGAATATCAAATATCACAATATTTTTGACCAAATACCTCGATATCGATACCACAACGATATTGTAGTGTTGACTGTTGGTGCTTTCACAAAATATTTACACAATGAGATTTTTGATGAATAATCATCAGTAATGTGGATACAGTGACTAAGTGGGTAAAGGCAAATAATAGAACAGTTACAACAGTCTGGTAAGTTCAGAAAATGACATCACTTTACTGTAATGCAGCCTTTAAAACCAGGAAAAGACACCACTTATGCCATATTACGATATTACCATATCCAAAATGTAAGACGATATCTAGTCTCATATCACGATATCGATATAATATCGATATATTGCCCAGCTCTATGTGAAAGCCAACACGATAATAACTAATTTTAGGGCTAAAAAGTTAAAAATACAAACCTCCAGACCTGTAGGCTGAGCCCAGAGCTGTGTTTCTACTGTAAGGGACAGCATTTATAACAGTCAAATCATTTCAGACCAATCAGTTTATTTCAATGGAATTGCTGTCATCAGTGGATTCATGCCCACTGATGAGATACATTAAGTTTGCACTTTATGTGGTTTTGCCTATAATAATTTTGTTGGTCTGCTTTGACATGTGAATTGCTGTGGACCGATTGGAAATCATATTGGCAATGCTGAACTTTGAGGGAATGGAGAGCCGGAGGGTCCAAACTGGAGGAAGCTATCTTATTACATGTTTGTTAAAGCATCTACTTTTATACGACCTTGCTCTGCTAGAGAAAAACTGCTCCACAACAGAGATGCAGCATTGTCAATCAGCACACAGTAGTGGATGGCAGAAATAGGTTTTCTTGAATTAAAATACTATGTGGTTATTAGGGACCTATGCTATGACCTGCAAGGTGAGGGTGACAAAGGCATCAGTAGCCTTGCAAAGTTGTCAACAGTACTGCAAAAAAGGTTCTCAGTGAAAAAGCACAATTAAAGCAACACTATGTAACTTTTAGCCCTACAGGTTGTCTCATTGGAACTACAGCTGCAGCTAAAAGTTACATGGTGTTGCTTTAAAATAGCCCCACATCATCATCATCATCACATAGCCTTCACCATACCTAGAGATTGGCATGGGGTACTTTCCATAAGATCATCTCTCAATGCTAACTGAAATAAAACCATCCCAATCTCTAGGTATGGTGAAGGGAATGTGATGATGTGGGGCTATTTTCATTCCAAAGGCCAAGGGAACTCCTGGATCCATGAAATAAGTGGCCTTTAAAAATAAAAATCTGCCTGCCTCTATGGGAATTTAACATAGGGGTGTACTTACTTATGCCCCCTGTATTTTAAGGAAGAACATTTATTTATTTACGATACATTATTCATTGACAAAGAAAATTGGTGTTCTCAAAGGTTGGATTTTTTGTAATTCTTTTAACGGAGTGTCTATTTGCACCCCCGGTACGAATAGCCTCGGCCACACAGCTGAGGTATTTACACCCAGTGACGTTACAACAAAAAAACGTTGCTCGCGTGCACCGAAATCATGGCGGACGTTCATCTTCCATGACCGCAGAAACTGGCATATTAGGAAAGTTTTGTCTCTAAAGTTTATAACAATTGAATTTCTAGCGGAAAATGGATACTACAGTTGCGCTTTCTGTCTTCAGTGAAAGCATACAACCGTTAGTTTGTTAGTTAGTACCTATTTTTTTGTAGGCTATACAGTATGGTTACCTAGCAACCGAGGCTTGAAGAAACCAAGTGGTAAACAGTTCTACAGTTTCATGAAGGAACTGCTAGGTGAGTGGTTAGTACACTTACCTTAGGTATGGGGGTTTGGAGTTATATTCCGCTGTGAGGCATTCTTATTTTTTTAAATTTGGATTGGATAATTTGCATGCAATTGCGCAAGTCAGGACCCGCGAACGCGATTTCTTTTTTTTTTTTTTGCAGGGTGGTAGGGGAAGACTCATGAATATACCTGCTCTGGTTGGGTTGGTTAGGTTTAGGCAAGAGGAGTGGGATTGGTTATGGTTAGGGTAAGAATGTCAGGGCGATAATATTCCAAAAAGGTGTAATACATGAGTAGTATGGATAACTGTGTGTAAATATATGGCAAGGTACTGTAAATGCACAGGGGTGCAAATAGCATACATTGATATTTGTACCAGACGGGGTATTAATAGAACACATTGCTGTGTGCACCGGCGGGGTACTAATAGCATTCATTTCTAATTGCACCAGGGTACGAATAGCACTTCTAATTGCACCAGGGGTACAAATAGCATACACTTCTAATTGCACCAGGGGTGCAAATAGCCTCACCCTTCTTTTAATTAAGGCATTAAGATCAATTTCCAAAAGACAATTTTTTTTATTCATCTTTTTAGTCAACTTTAGCATGGGTTCATAAACTTTACATATTTAAAGACTGTCCAGTGAAGTTCACAGACAGTGTTTAAAAAGTGCATTTCTGCAATCTGCACTTTAGTTAGTGTGATATGTAACTGACTTTCATATTTATTTTATATAATTATTACATGTTTACAAGGCTGGGCGTTCAACAAATCAGATACACTACTGTGATTGAAGTGGTCTATAAATAATAAAAGCAATTTATAAAATAATAATACGTCATTCATATAAATTCATGCATCACCTAATTTCATAATAACATACAGGCCTGGCCTCCAGGAAAGAACAGTTTATGTTTAATCTATTTATTATTATGTTGGTCATACTATACAATGATTTATTGTTTGTCTTTGTTGAGTAATACAGCTGATAAAAAGCCTAACAAATAAAGCAAAGTTTCAGCCCAAAGTAGAAAGTGTGCACTGCCTCCTTGTTGAAAACATACAAGCCAAAAACCAAGCACTGCCCACCAGGCCAGAGCAAACCTTCTCATTTCACAGCGAAACGGTGCACTAAAATATGTTTCTGAAAACATTTGAGGCTAGAAATAAGGCAACGCAAAATAGGATCTTGATTCAGCAATCTGCTATGGAGCCATAACGTGAGATACAAGGTAATGGAGCCTTTTATACATTGTCGTGTTTCTTCAGAAATAAACAATGGATAAATAGAGTCTTTAAACGCTTCAGATGTAAAGTTATTCGCTGTCAAAGTGACGCTAAAATGAATGGCAGTCAATGGGATGCTAACGGGGGGTGAGTGCTTTTTAGCATCAAAAATGGCGCCATAGGAGCTACGGGTTGTGAGTAGAAGCTTACCCCCTTGGTAATAACACGTCACTGATACTGCGTTAGAGACACCTCAGCTCTGATTGGTTGTTTATCTTATGCCTTTTGGCGAACCAGGAGGTAGAGGAATGTGATTTTTACACAGATGATCTCTTTCCTGTAGTTCTTTCAAGACATAGGGACAGTTTTTTTAATTTTTTTATTAAGGTACAATATGTAGCTTAGTGAACATAGCCAAGCAGCTTGGGAAGTTGTGACACATGTACTTTAGTAATTGTTAATTATTTACACAAAGTTTATTTAAAATCTAATTTAACTGTTGTTATATTTGACTTAGAGCTGTGCAATCGTGATATGAGACTAGATATCGTCTTACATTTTGGATATGGTAATATCCTAATATGGCATAAGTGTTGTCTTTTCCTGGTTTTAAAGGCTGCATTACAGTAAAGTGATGTCATTTTCTGAATTTACCAGACTGTTGTAGCTGTTCTATTATTTACTTTTACCCACTAAGTCATTATATCCACATTACTGATGATTATTTTGTGAAAGCACCAACTGTCATCCCTACAATATCGTTGCGGTATCGATATCAAGGTTTTTGGTCAAAAATATCGTGATATTTGATTTTTTCCATATCGCCCAGCCCTAATCTGATTAAGGAACTTTGTAGTAGCTCTCAGATCATTGAGGGGACAGCCCTGGTTTACGTGCAGCTGTAGGGTACAATGCACAGATGTCCCACTTTTGAATAAAAAAAAATGTGTGCATCCAAACTTTTTCCTATGACTACCTTGTCCTAGAAAAAACATTTAGATTAAGTACAGGCCTTGTTATACACAACAGTTGTGAAGACTCCAGTGTGTCCTCACATTGCTATGCAAACTGTAATGTGCGCAGGCAGAGCTCACCTTTCTTCAGCCAGACCAAGTTCTCCAGTCAGAAACTCAAAGATCTTGGCACTGTGCTCCTTGTTCTTGTCATCAGTGTCCGTCACACCGATAGCAGACACTGACAGCATCACACACGGAGAGCAGGAGCTAGCAATCAGCATTGGCAACCCGGGCTTCACCACCACATTCATCCTCTGAAAGATGACCACAATGACCGACATTAGCGAGGGGGAAGCGGTTAAGTATGGATCAACAGAGAGGGAAGAGTGAGCGAAATACACAAAATCCATATCAACAAAGACTAAAGGGAGCACATTTCCCCACCACAAGGTCAGAGTTCATTCTCCTGTGTGTCAAAGCCTGCCCAAGTGTCCTTGAGCAACACATGAATGCATCCATCACTTACTCAAAACAGAGTAACTGATTCGGTCTTCATTTTTATAGACATGCAGCGTGGATATTCTCCCAAAGACAGCGGAAACAGATAGAATACGGTTAGAAAGTTTCTTATGGCAGATACAATTCTTCATATCTGTTTGCATGATTGCAATATCATTATATTCATGTGCATGCAAGAGATTGTTTAATAACTAACCGTTTAACCATGAAGCATTTTGACTGAATACTTGCAGTTACTGTTCAATCAGTTAAATGTTAAAAAAAATATATTAATGGTTAAAAAATATAAATATTTAAAAGTTTGTTGCATGGTAAAAGAAAAATAGGCTTAAAATCTATTCTTAATCCTTCAGGCTGGGTTGCAATAGAATCAAGAACTCTGAAAAAGTAACTAATCCACTCATGTTAATGGTTGAGCTGCGTTTGACGTATTGGTGGCATCTATATGTAAAGTTACTTCTGTGTTAACCCCAAATTTGGACACTTTTTTCCCCTTAGGTTACTTTTTTGACATTGTGTTGCTTTTTTCAACGTTTTCTTTTCTAAGTTTTTTACGACATTTTTTGTCACTTTTATGCTTGACGCTTTTCCCCCCACTACTACCAACCATAGACTGTTAATGCTACCAACTCATACAACGAGTTTTACACTTATTCTTGGAATTCATGGACACTAAACCTAATTTTTGAGTTTAAAATGCAGAAATATGCTATACAATTGAATAAAACACCCCAAATTCAATGAAAGTAGTGTACTGATCCTTCGTTTTACTTGAGAAGAGAGTTAAATGGAACCATGTTAATTTTTGGCAATTTGGTTGAAAGAAACCCAGATTTGAAAATGAACAACAGGAGGGTTAACTACAAAGAAACGGAAAGCGTCTTACACAGAGATGAACCAAGTTACCATGGATGTATTAAGAGAACAATGTGAACATATTGACATGAATATGCACGACTGTAGGACACGTAAACCAACTGTGCTGCTTTTATGGATACGCACAGCAGCCATAGATTGTTCTATATCTATAACAGCAGCTTTGCCGTGCAGGTTGTAACCTTGTAGCGTTAGCTGGGAACGTACTCACTTCCACTGGCTTTCCCAGAGCAGCTGCGGCGCAGGAGCACAGCTTCTTCAGAAAGTCTTCAGAAAAGGAGCTGGCCGGTAAATTACTCTGTAACTCGATGAAAGGCATGTTTAGGGTCTACTGGAATGAAGTGCGCTGACAAGTCTGTACGGAGGACGAAAGACTAAAGACCAGTGACAAGACAGCCACGGGAACTCCGTAGCCAACTTTTTCCGGTTGTAACTTTCAAAATACGTTCGATAAATTAGAACGATTGAGCCAAATTTCTGCTGCTTCTGTGTTTTTCCTATTTTGTAGTGCAGGGTGGTATTTATATTTTCCAAATTAGAACCATAGACGTTTTTTTATGTGCTGAAGAATTGGAAGTGAGTTTAACAATCTTTTAATAACAGTCTTGATAATAATCAGCCTTACATTAGTCATAGGATACAAAACTCTCCCCTAACACGAAACACCACTCAATTTTAGTACAAAAAAATAAAATGTATTAATTTCCGAATTTACAACCCAGTTTGTTTTCGCCAATTTATGGTTTTATTTTGAAAGCAGAACCGGATGTAGCTATGTGCAGTCAGCTAGCTTTTTATATATGTCAATGTTCAGAATCCAATCCAATCACGCCAAGCTCCAGTCATGGGGACTTGTTCTCCTCAACAGAACCAGCAGAACCAAGCTGGAGCGCCTCTGCTGGTCCATTCCCTTCATTACAAAGAAATTACTGGCTGATAAATAAATGACAAATTGGAAATATAATAAATATTACAGTAAAAGGACAAATTATGGCTTAAAGCCTGACATGACAGAAATAAAGACAACACGCGCTGATAGAAAGTGTAAGTAGATAGCAGCTATTTATTTAAGGTTTATCAGTGTAGAAACCTAAAACATTTCATACATTAAATGGTCATCAATCAACAAAACCAATCAGGTGCCTCACTGCCTGAGGTATAGGTACACCGTTCACATTGAAGTGTTATGTGGTCATGTCTACAGTATGTTTCATTAGTGAAATATGTCCTTCGTGACAGCTGACGCCCATTCTTCACACCAGTGATGTCACACCTACAGAATAACAGATAAAAGAGGTCAACATGGGACATACTAAAATCATATGTTGTTTTAAACGTATGTTCAAGGAGTTGCTGTAGCTCCTCATGAAAAGTTGCCATATCAAAAATCATAAAAGTTTATGATCATGTAATATGCCAGGATAACCAAATGTAGTTAAAGTGTGTTACATTCATTATTTTTTACAAATCAAAACCAGTGCTTTATGTTAAAGGTCCCATGGCATGAAAATGTCACTTTATGAGGTTTTTTAACATTAATATGAGTTCCCTCAGCCTGTTTATGGTCCCCCAGTGGCTAGAAATGGTGATAGGTGTAAACCGAGCCCTGGGTATCCTGCTC
This sequence comes from Perca schrenkii, assembly GCA_025617405.1. Lineage (NCBI taxonomy): Eukaryota > Metazoa > Chordata > Actinopteri > Perciformes > Percidae > Perca > Perca schrenkii. The sequence goes on from CM046788.1 coordinate 1,795,432, forward strand.
TGCCTTTGAGAAAATGAAAGCTCAGATGGGCCGATCTGGAATCTTCTCCTTATGAGGTCATAAGGAGCAAGGTTACCTCCCCTTTCTCTGCTTTGCCCGCCCAGAGAATTTGGCCCACCCATGAGAAAGAGAGAGACATCATGGCTTTCAAACGAGCAAAGTCGCAGTTGGTCAAGGCCACACCCACACCCCCACTCACCACCTTGCCCCCCCCTCTCTCCTCCTCAATAGCTACAGACACAGAAATGGCACATCCTAAGGAAAGCTCATTGTGGGACTGGCTCTAGTGGCTGTAATTCTGCACCAAGGCTGAATTTCGGGAAAGAGACTTCAGATACAGTATTAGGGGACCACTAAGGTCTATATAAAAGAGACTTCAGATACAGTATTAGGGGACCACTAAGGTCTATATAAAAGAGACTTCAGATACAGTATTAGGGGACCACTAAGGTCTATATAAAAAAGAGACTTCAGATACAGTATTAGGGGACCACTAAGGTCTATATAAAAGAGACTTCAGATACAGTATTAGGGGACTACTAAGGTCTATATAAAAGACACTTCAGATACAGTATTAGGGGACCACTAAGGTCTATATAAAAGAGACTTCAGATACAGTATTAGTGGACCACTAAGGTCTATATAAAAGAGACTTCAGATACAGTATTAGGGGACCACTAAGGTCTATATAAAAGAGACTTCAGATACAGTATTAGGGGACCACTAAGGTCTATATAAAAGAGACTTAAGATACAGTATTAGGGGCCCACTAAGGTCTATATAAAAGAGACTTCAGATACAGTATTAGGGGACCACTAAGGCCTATATAAAAGAGACTTCAGATACAGTATTAGGGGCCCACTAAGGTCTATATAAAAGAGACTTCAGATACAGTATTAGGGGACCACTAAGGCCTATATAAAAGCATCCAAAGAGCACCATGTCATGGGACCTTTAAGATAACAATTTTGGATAGGTGCTCATGGCTTGCTGTGAGCAGTGCTGTATCACAGTATGTGGCTACAGCCATCATTCACTCTGGACTCACCGTGGGAGTACTTGCACTGTTTGAGCGCCTCATTGAAGCCCTCACATAAACTCAGGTCAGTCTGGTTGGTGGCACAGTCCAGAAACTGTTTGACCTCAAAGTGACAGGGGCCTGTCTGGGCTGGAGCAGGCCGGGGGGGCTCCTGGAATGACAAGCAAATTAAAAAGAAAAATCACATTTGAGTTAAAATTTGACATTTCACAACAGCAGAGCTGCTACAAAGTGAGAAATGGGATTAATAGTTGAGGTCAGCTTCGGTTTGGTCACACAACTTTACAAGCAACAGTCTGGGTGTTATTTTCAATCAACAGGCATATCCAAAATGTCTATGTAGGATATTACCACAACTTCTGCTGTTGCTATATAGAAGCTACCGAGCCTGAGTCATCAAAGCAGCGGCTGTTAAATTGAAATTGAAATTGAAATTCGGTTCCGGTACCTTTTTTCAGTACTTTTGCTCTGTAATAACAAAAACATAATTTCACTTGTAAAAAACATTATTCCAAACCTATTTATCCTATTTACTCAGAACATTATGTTATTTATTTAGAACATTTTACACTCAAAACTAAATAAACAAAAAATAAAACCCCTCCCAAACCTGACAGATAAACTTGCGTTTCCTCAGGTACTGAAAGGGTTAGGCTATCAAATTTTGTTTGATTTAGCATGAATCGACGTAATTCGGTCGGTACCCAAAAAAGTAGTACAGAGTTCGGTACCCAACCCTACCTATAAATTCTTCACAATATATATCACAATATTTTTTTTTACCAAAAATACCTCAATGGTGATATTGTAGGTTTGACAGTTGGTGCTTTCACTAAACATTAACACAATGAGATTTTTGATGCATTATCATCAGTAGTGTAGATATACTGACTAAGGGGGTTTTCACACCTGAAAGTCCAGACCAAGGTTCACCCGGTCTTATAGCACAACGATAGCCTGCCCGAACTTCCTATATTTGGTCCGAAAGCCCGAACTATCCAAAAAAAATGCTTTGACACTAGAAACCAACCGGACCATGGTTCAGCTTGATGGGGACCAAGACTTCCTTTTTTTGGTCGGACCAAATTTCCAAAGTGAAAAGTCCGAAAGTCCGGACCAAACAAAATAGGTGTGAAAGACCCCTAAGTGGGTAAAGGCTAATAGAAAAGCTAGAACGGTCTGGTAAGTTCAGACAATTACAACACTTTACTGTAATGTAGCCTTTAAAACCAGGAAACAGACAACACTGCATCATATTAACATATCAGGGCTCAACGCTAACTTTTTAAAGTGGTTGCCAGCTCGACAACCAGGCATCAGCTTTTGGTTGGCGAAATTGACAATTACGGTTGCCATGTTTTAAACTATATTTGGAGCAATTCATTTCTTATGTATTTATACCACACATTTTAATAATGTTGCAATATCATTTCCCATCCCTCTGAAATAGGGGTGTAATGGATCACAAAACCTACAGATTGGATCACGGTTTTGAGTCACGGATCGGATAAACTTTTGGATCAAGGGGGGGGAATTTAAATAACAATAACTTTTAATAATAATAATGACTTCTTTCACCAGTAAATTGCTGTTAATAGACAAAAACAGATGAGAAAAGGGTATTTTACAATAACTTTGAATGCACTACGAGGTTTAACAGTTTACCAGTAAACGCAACATTTAGTCCCGTCTGTGTTGTTTTTCAGACAACAGCAATGAGTGGCCAAGTGCTAGTTTAGTAGTTAGTGTCTTTTAGCTCTTAGCTTTAGCTGCAGACTGTTGTACGTCTGCTGTTGGAATCCTCTACAGTGAAATACAGACACACTTTACACCGTTTACAGTTTAGCTGTCAGCATTTTAACCCTGTTTAATCCAGCTACTACTGTAGCTAACGGTTAACCTTACCTGCTGCCAAGTGTAACGTGTTATTAGTGTTTACTAGCTAACGGTAGGCTAACGTTATATGCTGCCAAGTGTAATGTGTTAATAGTGTTCCTAATGTCCCGATGAAGCGATGCTTCTGTTGCCTGTAACGTCTGTTGTCAGAGCATCAGAGAGCAGCACAGACATTAAGCTAGGTGACACTGTAATGAGGCACCGAATTCCACATTGCTATTCCGTCCGGTATATAACTTACCGGACACGGGTGCCATATTAGCACCAGATTTTAACATGTACTGTTAACGTGAACAGAAAATTTAGTTGCTTGTATCTTTTCACGGCAAGCGCGCGTGTGGAAAGCGGTCTCACAACAGCTGAAATGTTGTGTTGCGCACGAACGTAGTGTTTAAACTTACTGTCGAGCCCTGGATATCCAAAATCTAAGATGATATTTAGCCACATATATCGATATAATATTGATATATTGCCCAACCCTAAAAAGTCCCCAATTATTTTGTTATTTAAAAGTTTTTTACATGAAATGTAAAATGTAAAATAAAGCAGATATAGAAACTAAGCTTCAAACCAGACTCAAAAGCTACAAACATTCTGAATGCTGAACACTCTTTTAAAAAGACTTTTAAAAACGTCTTTCTCTCCTGCACAAGTCCTGGCACCCGCTGGTAGACATACTTATTTTTAGGTTCATAAAATGTACACCTAATGCCATTGTGCACACAGCATCTTTTTTTTTTTAGCCCTTCTGTAAATTATTTCGGGGTACAATGGTTCTGGAGAAAGGTAAAAGCAGCATTAGTTCTTCAAATACTTGGGCCATGTGTAGAACATTCTGCTTTTGAACAGTTCCAGACTTGGGAGGAGGAAAAAAAAACACAAAGACAAGTCAGACTCAAACAAACACACAAGTGCAAGATCTCCAAAAATCAGTGATGACCTATTTGATGGGTTAAAAGTCCAGCTAGGCTTAGCTTTGCAGCCATCCTAAGCCTATGTCTGATTATACTCTACCTCTTACCTGGTATGTTGGCTTGGCTGGCTCTGAACTGCTGCTGCTGCTGCCACTAAATGCTCCTGTGAGGGCGCTGCCAACGACATGGCCCACAGCCGAGCCTACTGCCACCCCAGCAGCTGTGGTAGCCATCTGGGCCATAAGGCCAGGACCCTGGGACTGAGCTGGAGCCGGGGCCAGGGCAGCTGGAGGTGGATGAGCGGGGGCCGGAGCATGGGATAGAGTTGGGCTACAAACGGAGCGAAGAAACAGTAAATCTCTTGTGCATTAGAGAGGCTTAAAAGGACAATATGTAAGTGACACTTTTGAAAGCCCTTGTGTCCGTGTCCGGTGTAAAGTGTGTCTGTATTTCACTGTAGAGGATTCAAACAGTCTGCAGCTATACCCTTTTCTCATCTGTTTTTGTCGTTTAACTGCAATTTACTGGTGAAATAAGTAATTATTGTTGAAAGTAAATTGGATTACATTTTTAGTAAATCATTTAAATTCCCCCTTTTTTGTGCTGATCCGATCCATGACTCAAAACCGTGATCCAATCCGAACCGTGACTTTTGTGATCCGTTACACCCTTAACAGGGCTGTGCAATATATCGATATTATATCAATATTTAATATGTTAAGGGTTTTGTTTTGTGCATTGGGGTAAAGTGAAGTCATTTTTTTATTTACCAAACTGTTCAAGCTGTTCTATTCACCTTTACCCACTTAGTCATTAAATCGACATTTCTGATGATTTAAAAAATAAATACAGTATATATATATATATATCATTGTCTAAATAACATTTTGTAAAAGAGTCAACCCTACAATATCGACATGGAGATATTTGGTCAAGAATATTGTGATATTTGATATTCTCCATATCGCCCAGCCCTACTGTGGCATACCACCACCTTTCCTTTCTATTCAGCTATATCAGAATGGTAGATTATGAAATGTATGAATTATACCTTCATACAATGCACTGCAATAGAAATATGTGTGTTTTATCAGTCAGGGCTGCAGAGAGAATGCCATGGAACCAGCTAATGTTGATGATTATTGGTTGCTAAATTACTCAGACAAAAAAGGTCTGAGGAGGTCATGACTGACTAAATGGTTAATTGATTAACTTTCTTCTCAGGATCACTTACCCAGACGGTGTTAACTGAGTTAAGCCGCATAAACAGCAAAGAGCGAAGTGTAAACCAAGCAGGTATGATGTAACCTGTCGCACCAGATGGTTTGTTAACAAGATTTCCGTGTGATATGTGATCCCGGTATATATCTTATAAGTGGGCACTGCCAGGGTGCCCTTGAGCAAAGCACCGAACCCCCCAAACTGCTTGGGGCTACTGTCATGAGCAGCACCCTCACCGTGACATATCTCCATTAGTGCGTGGGCATGTGTGTGTATGGTCCTGTGATGTGTGTAATAACTAACAACAGAGGAAAAAAAAAAATGTATTTCCCCATTACGATCAAAACAGTATACTCTATCCTATGTGTGTTCTTTTCTTTTGTCTGTTATGTAAGCTTGTCTGTTAACTGTAAAGCGTCTTTGAGTGTCTAGAATAAAGCGCTATAAAAAATAAATGTATTATTATTATTATTAAATTTACCCACCCCGCGCGACAACAACCCAAAGCAGCTCTATTTTGACTTGCCTAGTGTGACCTTGCCAAGACCTGAACTCACTTCAGACTCGACATGGCCATGGTGACTTATGACGCAACAATTATTAGGCTATATGCCGACCGCCGGTGTGTAATGTACAGGCATAGTTATTAGCCTGACTACAGACAAACTATCTAGGCAATCCACGTCATATCTGTTTTAAGTCTAAATTAATTCCTGCACTTCAAATAGGACACATGAGACTATCTACAATAGCCCAACGCCACAGACTGAGTCCGTTGTGCAAGTTATTATAACTGTTAGGCTGCACGTTATTTACCTGGCTGGAGCTGAGGAACGGCTGCGGCTTCCTCTGGCCATCTCTGAGACGACAACGTTAGTGTTATTGGTTGAGTAACCAGACTAAAGAACGGGAGCTTTGTCGATGCTTCTAGAAAGTTATTTCCTAACTGACTGCACTGCTTAGGTCGCTGACAGATGGTGTTCACGCCATAGGTTCACGCACGTGCCTCTGACCTTGTTAAGATTTTGCCGTTGCCGGCGGCTACCTACAAGTGTCGCGAGATGTAACGAGCTCGTTTCTGCTGTGGGTTGAGCACTGAGCATTGCAACTGTGGGCACACCTCCACCTGCTGGACTGGAGAGCAAGTTCCTCACCACAGACCTATGTGCCACCGACGCTAGATTTGTTCGATTTTCTAACAAACTCAAATTCATAACTTGGCTGTATCCACCGTTTTTCCTACTATTTATTGTCTCCCCATGCTCAGCTTTTTTTGTGTTGATTTGAACAAACTTGGATTATTAATATAACAATGACAGGCGGCATTCAGCATTAGGCTATTTTTTACTTTTGAGAGCCTACTTAAGTACTTTTAGCTCTTAATACTTCTGTCCTTTTACTTAAGTATGATTTCAAACAAAGCATGCTTTTACTTACCTTAAGTTTTAAATAAAAGGTCTAAATACTTCTTCCATCACCAGACATAGGCCTAACTGTCATTCCTATGGTTGTATTTTTTTAAACCTTTATTTATCCAGGTACGTTGATTGAGAACAATTTCTCATTTGCATTGACGACCTGTCACATTCACACAGTTCCACATTCATACCTGGAAGCTGCCCAGTACAACCACAGTCTGATCTGCTGGCCACTGAACAGCTCCACTAGGGCAGTTGGGGTTAAGGGCCTTGCTCAAGGGCACGTCAGTGGTTGTAATGAGGGAGGGACAAGCAGTCACAATTAATTTTACTTTTTGTGTTGTTTTAACCCATGGACTGTAGTGTAGATGTGATACAAAAATGTTGTTGATTGACAGATTTTGCGCCTAAACTAGCTATTGTATATCATATCGCCTTGTCACATGATCAAACAGAGACGTGACACTCATCGGACAATATTAACATACATATAATCCAGCAGTCATCATTGGATATCTGTATAGCAAAGAAAATAAGAGGTTATTATATATATTTAATAGTATGTTTTCAGGGCTGCACATTTGTTACCATTTTTAATCCAAAATAGGTCATTTGTGTTATTTGAGTCAATCCAATGAGTTTATTTGCTTAAGTGCCCTGAACTGATTTCCCCCTAGCAGTAATTACATTAATTCTAGAGTGAGTTTTTTATATGTATGTTATATATATATGGAATTATAGTGAAAATAAATGATTGCCCTTTGTGCTGGGGACCCCCTGGAACCTTTTCAAGGACTCCTGGGGGACCCACGGAGCCCATTTTGATTGCCCACAGATTTCTTGCTGAGACAGAGTGAGAGCTAGGTCCAGATGAGAGGCTGAATACACTTCAACTTATTTTCACCGGCCATTATGACCGGAGAGAATAATCCAGGAAGTTATCTCTGGTCATGTAGCAAACTGGGAGTGCCTAGTAAATTGGGTAGTGCTACCAGAGCCTGTCTACAGAGAGCCTTTTCACTCCCTATTTAGCCCCATTGTACTGAATTTGGTTGCAGTTGCACCAGAGTTCTGGGGTGTCCAGTGCAAAATGAATGGGAGTCTATGGAGCTAGATGGCTAAATTTGTCTCTTTCGCCTGATTGTTGTTGAGAAAAGTTTTTGCAAGTTCAACATGGATTATAGGTCGAAAGTTGAATGAACGAGTACTTATGTCCTTTTGATTTCTTACAGGTTGAGTTGTTGTTACTCATAACACGCTAGCGTTATGCTAATGAATGCTAAATGGTCAGTGAAGGACTGGTTACGACCAGAGCTCCTGCTTGACGGCATCCGATGTGGAACTAGAATGTCAGAGTGAATATTTCGGCGTGGTCTTTAAAACATTAGCAAACCTCTTTCTAGCACGTGTATTGACAGGGAGAGCCTAACCTGTCAGCTGTGTTGTCGATGCATCGAGAGAAAAAAGGAAGTGACTCAGAGCTTGCCGTAAAGCAGTATCTCTGGCCGTATATGTGTATGACGTCATTGACATTTTAAAAGGCTTTTTAGAACAAAAAAGCCTTCTGGAATTCTAATTTTACTGATGTTAACTGGCATAGGGCATGGCTGGTTCCCTTTAGATATTGTATCACAAACAAAGTTAGGGAATTACATTTGAAAATATTACATAATATATATCATACAAACCTATTTGTCTCGAAATTCATGCCTGTTGATAACTATTGTAGTTTTTGTAAAACAGAACAAGAGTTGTTAACCCATCTTTTTTATGGTTGTTCATTCTGTATTGCATTCTGGAAAAGCTTTGAAGATTATATGGTATCTAAAACAAAACATACAATCACACTTGAAGGGAAACATAGTAGTGCCTATTTTGAATGTAAATATAGAAAGTTATGTAATATTGTAAATCTCTTTATTTAATTAGGTAAGTTCCATATCCATAAGGCAAAAATTTTCCAGATCAACACCGTGCTTCAAATTATTCCAGGTTGAATTTGACATGTACTTTGAGTCTCTTAAAGGTACAATATGTAACATTTCTGCTTTAAAATGTCTAAAAATGACCATACCTATGTTATATATTTTTATGAGTTGTGTTCTTACATTATCCTAAATGTTTCCACCAAATGTCAAACCCAGAGAAATCTGTTATTTTATTTTCAGACACGGCACGTTTCCTTTAGTCGCCCGTCAGTGCACTGTAAAAAAGTACAGACGCATTTAGTTATGTCCACTTATTTCATATTTTTAACTGAACAAGCTTATACAAGTTTGGGATTTTGAACTCAACTTTATGAGTTTTTGAAAGTTAGACTTGCATTTATTCATTGGGTCGACTATTTACATTTTTTATCAGATATGTATGTGTTGATTGAACTTGGGTATGTAAGTTATCAGTTGAAAAAAAAGTGTGTGTTGCAACAAAAATTGGTTGCCTTTAGATTTTAAAATAACCTGTCTTCACAGCAAAGCATGGACACAATAAATTAATTATACACCGCAGATAAGTGATGTAGCCTATGCAAATTTCTACTAAAATATAACACGTGTTGTGGCAAACAAGAAAGCACTAGTGGGAGGAGGGAGTACCTGTCAAAGGCTTGTGAATTGTGAATTTGGCATTTCACTCTTCTCAAATTGAAATGTACTTGAAAAGTACTTTTCAAACGTCAAACTTTAGCTCCGCCCATATTTAGCCCAACCCCAATCTACGTACTGCAGTCAGGTGCAATTGGTTCATTGGCTGGTCAATTCCCATGATGCAAGGCGGTAAATAGAGTTGTGTTAAAATTTGCTGAAAAGTTTACAATTTGTTCGAAATACAAATGTAACTTTATGAATTCCGTTTATTAAACATGTGCTTAGAATATAGTGTTTTGTTGCCTGGTAATTGTCATTGTTGTGCTGGTTTACATTTCTAACCATGAGTTAAGTGACTGTTAGGTTTGATAAGAAGAGCTGGAGTATTGCAGCTTTAGATTTTCAGCAGTAATAGGCTTCTTACAGCCATTAATCTGTGGTGTGTCACTTCACTAGCCCAAGTGAAGCAAGATCAGCGGCTTTATAGGGACCCCTATTTTCACACGGGACCCTAGGGCGGCTGCACCCAAGCACCCACATTATCTCTGCTATAAATGTGGTTATATTATTATAACTTTAAACTGTGATTTGTAATAAAGCAGAAAAGTATGTCTGTTATACTAGGCAAGGAAGGTTTCTTGCATTATTAAAGAAAGTAAGTTATTTGTTTGAACTTTAAGTATGAAGTTAAACCAAGTAATAAAAAGTTAAATCAACTAAAATAACAACTTTAACAAAACTAGAACACTGTAGTTACATCAACCTCATTAACTTTAATTTCTAAATTGAAACAAAAGCAGTCTTCAAGTTGAGTGAACTTCGATTTTCAAGGCTGAAGGTGAACTTGCATTTCCAAGTTAAACTACCATGAAATTTATTACAGTGTGTGATCTTTTAGTAAAAACATTAGTCTGCTTAAGTTGAAAGTATAAGTTCAATTGCTGCCTTAAAAACACGAGTACACCTAACTTGAAAACACAATTGGTATGAATACAGTTAGTTGAAATGGTGTAAAATTGTATGTTTGTTTAACAAAAGGAAGCAAGTTTCCTTGAATATACAATGTAAGATAAATGGTTGTTTTAACTCACAGTATCAAGTTCTAACAATAAATTATTATTAATTAAACATCTTCTCTAACTTACCTTTGTGAGTTGAAATAGCATACAATTGTATTTTTGCTTGACAAGAGGAAGCAAGTTTCCTTGAGTGGACAATGTAGTATTGATAGTTGTTTTAAATCACAGTATCAAGTTCAAACAATAAATGATCATTAATTAAACATATTCTACAATCTAACTTTGTGGGTTGAAACAACACTATTCTTAATGTTGCCTTTACTCACATTTTTAAGGCAGCAATTGAACTTACATTTTTAAGTAGAACCACCCTGATAATTTTTACAGTGTGGCGTCATATAACCTTTCACCCTCCAGTTACTCTAACTTCCGTCAGAACACTGGCACCAAGATGATAGTTCAGGAGTAATTGTAAATCATACAATGTCACAGAAAAAAAATACTTGTAACCGTAATATAGCTTTTTTTTTGCCATACAGCATCATTTTGTGATTAATTACATCCCACTTTTTATCACAGTAATACAACAGAGACCTTATCTATTTTGAAAGTTCAATATCGATACCAGCTTGACGTTACTACAATGTGCTAACGTTGATGCTAAAGCTTTGTGGGTAAAATTGAGGCTACAACATCGTTCAACACGCTAATAGTTATTTTTAGTATGACTGTTTCAACCACAGCTAACAGGACTGAGCTAACCCACGAATAACTTCACTAGTAACGTTAATGTTAGCTGTATAGATAGACGATTAATCTAATGCTAATTTAGCCAAAGTAGCACACCCTGGTCTGTCTGCCTCACTCCCCCGCCGGCGCAGAGAGCCTCAGTCGGGATGACAGCTGACAACAGCCCCAGGACATATAGCTAGCTAGTTACCTTTAGCCCCCAGTCAGCTATCAGCCAGTTACTTTCATTACAGCAACCCCCCGGCCAGAACTTATCTCCAGTGCCTGGTGCTTACGACGCTAATGGCAGTTTAATTAAACGTCGGGAAACAGACTATATCAGACCCAGCACCGAGTCACAACAGCGGCCATCCACAGCGGTAGCTAGCTAGCTACATCTCCGTAGCGCTACCGGTGTATGTGCCGAAAATCTCCTCCCTGCCGAATTTCTCCCCCCTTCACGTTTAGCTGTCTTTACGGTTAGCTAAATTAACCCGACAAAAGGTGGGCTAAGCACCAAAACGAAAAGTTAAGATTACTGAAAAGTGAATGGGAGATAATTCCGGGCAGCTGCACAACATTTTGCATCGAACGTCCTGGCTTGCTATCGCGGAGATTTCCCCGACAATCCCCACCCACACCTGTCTCTCAGCCTCGTTTAGTTGCTAGCTAGTGTTACAACAAACCCCGTCCGCCCCGGTGTTGAAACCATCCAAAAGGTGACATTGATATGTGAAATATTTTGCGTTTTAGCTGCTGGCTACTGTTAGCTTGCTGGCTCACTAGCTAACTGGTCAGCTACAAATAAAAATCTAATCAAGAAAAACGTAATTATGTTGGGGAAACTGCAGCTATTTTATTAGAATAACATAAATAAACGTAACGTGAATAAACTTGAATGGGTAAACTCGTCCGTGAACTGATGCATTCTAACCGGCAGCGAAGGTGTTTAACACTAAAAACTCCCATAATTCCACGCAACTTCACAACGTCATCAAAAGTCCAGTTTTACCGTCCATTGTTTTGGTTGAGAGACCCCTAGCGGCAGAAAGTTACATATTGTACGTTTAAGCTGGTATCCAATAAGAAAGCTACCTTAATATCTGATGTCTACTCAAATTTCCCCATTCATTCTGCACTCGCCTGTGAGCGGCCCCCCCATATGGATCAAGAGTGGAACTGCAACCAGTTCAGAAGCCGGAAGTATCGCGAGAGTGGAACTTCTCCCCTTATTAGAAACTCTCTGGTGATACTGTATGTCAGGTCCGCTCCTGAACAGAGGGGGCGCTGTACTGTAGTTCATACTGGAAAAACACCATACTGTGCAGCCAGCCGTCATATCAACAAAGACTCTGCAGCCTGGGTGCTCACGTTTTTCGCTGATATCTTGAAAAAGTTTTTAAAATAAAACACCTAGTTATGCATTTCAGATAGCACGGCAACGTTTAAGAACTACCAGTGTCGTTTTAAAGACAAAAGTCTGCTCGGTCCATCCAAAAGGCTAACGTCAAGCGTTTTAAGCTCGCCCTGACAATGTCGACTGCCATGGACTTCCATTCTCAGATCGCCTCCATCATGGAGGTGCTGGCTAACGCGGCCGTTGCAGAAATTTGTAAAGTTGTGGACGACGGATACGCGGTGGTTCATCTGGAGATGTCCCGGAGCCAGAAGGAGAACGAGGTTCTGCGCAGGAAAATAAAACTGCTGGAGCTGCACATCGCCAGGTACCGAGCGGAGAGAGTGAAGGGATCGGAGGGCTCTCTCTGCAGCCGCTTCGCCGGGGTCCGCCTCCTCAACCGGCAGAATAGGGCCTCACTGGCAGGTAGCCTACTGTATGTAACGTTCACAGCCAGTGTTTCAGTTTGACTGTTAAATAGTGTTTAGATAATGAAATAGTTATTTATTCAGAAGCGGGCTGGTTGGTTAGTTAGCTAACGCTAGCTTGCTAATTCCACCAAGCTTCCATGCTACATAAATAAGCCGGGCAGAGTCGTCCCTCATCCGGCGATAGAAACCCTGCTTTCCCCGTTCTGTTGGCTCAGAGCTCCACAGCCTAAGTCCACGGGTAGGCCTACTAATTAGTTTGGCACCAAATGCATTGCAAGAAGTGTTGCAAAAGTGCGCACACTCGCCACTTTGTGATGCGAGAGAGAGAGCACATAAAGTATGTGAAGTTGCCGTTATCACTGAGTTGTGGTTGTGATGGAAAATGGAACAGAGGGTAGAGCTGGGCGATATGGAAATAATCTAATATCACGATATTGTTGACCAAATACCTTGATATCGATATTGCGGCGATATTGTAGGGTTGACAATTAGTGCTTACAAATAAATTGTAATTGGTGATAAATAATCATCATTAATGTGTATATAATAACTAAGTGGGTAAAGGCAAATAATAGAAAAGCTAGAACCGTCTGGTAAGTTAAAAAAAATGACATCACTTTTCTGTAATGCAGCCTTTAAAACCAGGAAAAGACAACACTTGTGTCATATTACGATATTACGATATCCCAAATCTAAGGCGATATCCAGTCTCATATCACAATATCAATATAATATTGATATATTGCCCAGCCCTAACCAGAGGAAAAAGTACACGAGTAAATGTTGCATTACAAGTTTGCAGCTGTCATTGTGTTCATGTAAATACCAATCTACACATTTGTGAATATTTTTTTCTGTGACTTCACATTCAGAATACAGGTGTATGAACATGTTCTAGGAGTGCAAATTTTAACTTACAAGTTCATTTTTTTTTTTTTTTTTACAAGCTCTCGTGTTTTTTTTCTCTTTCTGTGACTTCAAATTCAGATCGCACGTGTGAATATCTTTTACAAGTGCAAATTTTAACATACAAGTTCAGATTGTTCTGCAAGTTCTCACATCCTATTCTACAAGCTCTCACATTTTGCCCCATATTTACCTTCTTAATGGGTCTTTTTTTGTTTTTTTTCCAACATGGTGAAAAGAAATCCACACCGCTGGCTTCGGACAAGAAGTCACCTCGTGAGATCGATGATGTTGTCAGAAACTTTTAATAACAATCTGAGCCTGTCCGTGGCAAAAACAATCACTTTTTAATGGAAAAAAATCGAGGTGCACAATTTGCCCCATTAGGTTACATTACCGCTCTGTTCGCGCAGGCCTGTCACTGCCATCTCGCTCAATGCTGGACCAAATTCAAAGATTTTTGTTCACATCGATCTATTAGACACAGATGCATGGGGAAATGGAGTCCATGTTGAAAAAAAAGACCCATTAAGAAGGTAAATATGGGGCAAAATGTGAGAGCTTGTAGAATAGGACGTGAGGACTTGCCGAACAAACGGCCTGAACTTGTATGTACAAAAAAACTAAATTACCCTTTAACCAATTATTCTTCTTCTATTGGTCCACTAGGCCCCTCTCTGCAAGGCAGGACCAGGTTTTTGAACCGAGACCCAGGGACTCCGCAGTCTGTGCAGAAGATCCAACCTATCAACCTGGACCGGGGTCCTGACCAGGAGGTCGTCACCACCACCAAAACTGAGGTAGTTATTCCACAGTGCACCAGTAATGATGATGAGGGCGTGGGGAGGCATTTGATGTGTATGTTTAGTTCGGCCCATGTCCTATCTGGTAACATGGAAGGGGCGGAGTTTATGACCTACAGAGACCGAGCGGATCGCATCATACTCTGGAAACCACGCCCACCCGAGGGGAAGACGACTCTCTGCTCTACATTGACTTGTATTGCGTGAAGGAGCCTCCTCGTCGATTTTCTTTCGCTAGCAAACAATAGAAAAATGCTTGTAAAGCTGCAGTGTGGTGATATTCACTACTAACAGGGTAAATAACCTATGACTTAAGTTTTTATAAGCTGCCGACCCGAAAACCTGAGCTTTTATTAAGACAAAAAAAGACGTGAGGAATCAGCGGAGAGAATGGGGAGACTGTGGGAATCTGACACTAATGGTGCGTTCCCATGACCGGGAATGACGTCACACCAGAGCCCGAGTTGAATGCGTTTCCATTTATAAGTCTGAGTTTTCATTGTGGGGTAGCTCTAGCCAAGGGGGTAAGCTTCGCTTCAGAATGCGAACCTACGATGGCGCCATTTTGTTGCTACAAAGCGATCACCTCTTGATAGCATTCCACCGACTGCCATTTTTTTTTTACGTCACTTGACTGTGAATAACTTTACATCTGAAGCGTTTAAAGGGGTGATAGAATGCAAAACCGATTTTACCCTGTCATAGTTGAATAACGACAGTTCGGTGGGTAAATAGGACATACATAGAAGCTCAAAGTCCCACTGACACCCCTTTGCTATGAAAATCTCATATTTTGAAACTGACGCTGAAAACGGGCGAATCCCAACAAAGCTGAGTTGCTTGCGCAGGCATCTCAAAATCCGGAACCTTAAGAGAACAGTCACGCCCCAACATTTACATAGGCTACACAACTGACCTGAGATCAGGTAGTCTTCTGAATCTAGCTAGGTCAGGCAGATCCCTGCTATTCCATTACAAAATTCACTTCTGAAACTTTTTTATGCGAGAAATCAACTATGTAAAGCTCAAATATGGGCCGTTTTACGAAAATGGATGGCTAATTGCAAATGTTGTCCGACTGTGTGTCGGAGTTCAGCGTCGGTGCTGCCTGTGTTGTTGCCTCGCCGCCCAGCCTGCCTTCCTTCACACACCCCGGCCTGCTCTGAGGAACTTGGAGCTCCGTTATGGCTTGCAGCCGACAGCACTCCATACCCGCGCAAAGTCACCGGTTTTTGGATAATGGATTACTACACGTTGGTGCTCTGACAGAGCTCCAGGGCCTGCAGGCCAGCTCCCCTCTTCCTGCTAGCTAAATGCCCGGTGTGTATGAGTTTGAGCATGGTTAGCGAGCTTGTTGCACCAGCAATCTGTTACCACAGGTTCCAGTTAATTATTTAATGTGTGTAATTATAATGTGTTGAGTTATTTAAACAAACGATTGGGGAAATAAACGCCGCTTGTCCGCGAGTGTCATTGATAGAGCCTGCGGCTGGATGGAGCTCTATCAATGAGAGCTAGCTCCTAGAATTCCTCTGAAATTCACAAATATTCATTAACTTGAAATCAGACATCGTAGTTAGCTTTATAAGACATTTATTTAGATGTGTAAGTGGCGTGACGAAATTCAAACTGTAAATATACTCGAATTACGACCAAAAATGAAGCTAACTATCCGTGATTTGTAGCTAGCTACACATAGCTAGGATTGAAGGGACAGTCATAGCTAACGAAACCCCCACTGTTCACAAATATTCATTAACTTGAAATCGGACATCGTAGTTAGCTTTATAAGACATTTAGTTACATATGTAAGTGGCGTGACGAAATTCAAACTGTAAATATACTCGAATTACGACCAAAAATGAAGCTAACTAGCCGTGATTTGTAGCTACACATAGATAGGATTGAAGGGACAGTCGCAGCTAACGAAACACCTAGCTAAACTTCACAAATATTAACTTGAAATCGGACACCCCTGTTAGCTTTATAAGACCTTTAGGGAGATCTTGTATAAGTGGCGTGATGAAATTCAAACTCTAAATATACAGAAATTACGCCAAAAATGAAGCTAACTATCCGGGATTTGTAGCTTGCTACACATAGCTAGGATTGAAGGGACAGTCATAGCTAACGAAACCCCCACTGTTCACAAATATTCATTAACTTGAAATCGGACATCGTAGTTAGCTTTATAAGACATTTAGTTAGATGTGTAAGTGGCGTGACGAAATTCAAACTGTAAATATACTCGAATTACGACCAAAAATGAAGCTAACTAGCCGTGATTTGTAGCTACACATAGATGGGATTGAAGGGACAGTCGCAGCTAACGAAACACCTAGCTAAACTTCACAAATATTAACTTGAAATCGGACACCCCTGTTAGCTTTATAAGACCTTTAGGGAGATCTTGTATAAGTGGCGTGATGAAATTCAAACTCTAAATATACAGAAATTACGCCAAAAATGAAACTATCCGTGATTTGTAGCTAGCTACACATAGCTAGGATTGAAGGGACAGTCATAGCTAACGAAACCCCCACTGTTCACAAATATTCATTAACTTGAAATCGGACATCGTAGTTAGCTTTATAAGACATTTAGTTAGATGTGTAAGTGGGGTGACGAAATTCAAACTGTAAATATACTCGAATTACGACCAAAAATGAAGCTAACTAGCCGTGATTTGTAGCTACACATAGATAGGATTGCAGGGACAGTCGCAGCTAACGAAACAAATATTAACTTGAAATCGGACGCCGTTGTAAGCTTTATAAGACATTTAGATGTTGTATAGCTAAGTGGCGTGACATTGTGTGTAACATGTGGTAAGAGATTGCTGGTGTAACAAACTCTCTGACCGCGCTCTCACTCTCACACAACGGGCCATTTAGCTAGCAGGAAGAGGGGAGCTGCAGGCCCTGGAGCTCTGTCAGGGCTGCCAGCCTAACGGAGCTCACAGCAGGCCGGGGTCTGTGAAGGAAGGCAGGCCGTGGGGCGAGGCAGCAGACACACAGTCTTACCATATTTGCAATTAACCATCAATTTTCGTAAAACGGCCCATATTTGAGCTTTATATAGTTGATTTCTCACATAAAAAAGTCTCAGAAGTGAATTTGGTAATGAAACATTGCAGTGTCTGGAATATGAGATTCTGTCGCTTCTCTAATGTGTGTGTATTGGGGATTCGCTCAACCAATCAGCGCGCATCTCTAAGGTCTGCCTATGGCAATTCGCTCAACCAATCAGCGCGCAGTTCATCTAAATATTCATGAGCATACCATATAGAGAGCCGAAGTCCCGCCCTTCTACTTCCGGTCCATGGGACCTATCTTTCGAAAAAATATGAACGAGGGTCAATGGAGAGATAATAATTATTTTTTTATCCAGTTTGAATTGAGCCATGGATTACAAATATGATGTTCGTCAATTTAAAACATTATTTTTCAACCTAAGAAAGTCTCTGTTTATTGTTAAACTGTTGAAGTATAAGACAGTGAAAATACGTAATTAGAAAGACTACAAACTTCATGGATGACGTCTCTCTGAAGCTACGATGTCTGTGTGTATTAGAGGTCGACCAATAGTGGATTTTACCGATACCGATAGTTAGGTTGGGCCGTATTTGCCGATAACCGATTAATCGACCGATAGTTTTTAGAATTGATACTGGATAAAACAGTTGACAAAATACATACATTTTTTCAAAAAAAAAGTCAAGATGCTTTTGCCAATAATCAAAATAATAATGTCATATTTATTGATGTTACACCCACAGCAATGCTACATAAGCATGTGTGTTGTCTAAAAACAGTTCTACATATTTGGAGTCTTCCAGTGCAAAAAATAAACATAATGAGCATTATAATTCATATAAAGGGCAAACTATTTACATTTCTTCAAAAAAGGCCCAAATGTATGCCAAATCTCAAAACAGTGACGCCATTCTTCTCTGTAGAACGGTTTAGATCTAGCCTGATGTGGTCCTACTCAGATTCTAGTCAGAATGTGAGTCTGAAACCGCTCCATTGGGCTGTGATTATGGGGCGTGTTCCAACCGAACCAGGAAAAAAAATGCCTCTGCATTCATTGGATAGACCTCCAACCAATCAGAGCAACGGAACTCAACACTGTGTATCGTCTCCATAACAACCACTCTTTGCACAATGCATTCATTCTGACTTCCGACTTTTAGACTTTTTTGAAGCTGGATATATCATTTGTTGCGTGTAAATATAAATGTGGATAACCTTAGTGATAGTGACATGTTCGCTACAGTCGCATTTCTAGAGATGGATCGGCGAAAACACGTTTTATATCGCTGATTCATGGCTTTGTTCTAGCGCCGGCGCTCCCTCTCTACAGTCGCTCTCTATGTCTCTCCACCATATAACGCTCTCTCTCTTCAGTTGCTCTCTATGTCTCTCCACCATATAACGCTCGCTCTCTCCAGTCGCTCTCTATGTCTCTCCACCATATAACGCTCTCTCTCTCCAGTTGCTCTCTATGTCTCTCCACCATATAACGCTCGCTCTCTCCAGTCGCTCTCTATGTATCTCCACCATATAACGCTCGCTCTCTCCAGTCGCTCTCTATGTCTCTCCACCATATAACGCTCGCTCTCTTCAGTCTTTCTCGCTCCACCATATGACGCTAGTACCGTGCTTTCGGGCAGTTGTTGATGCATTAAAATGAATGCCCAGTCGATTCTACATATCTCAATTCACCAGCGGCAGCCACTAGACGCATCGTGGACGATTTGGGTCGGACTTGCGTTCATTTTTGTCAGTGTTTTAACCGCTTGAGGTCAGTTAGCCTACTGCTAATATAGCTTCATCTCAGCCAAAGCAAACAAACAAACATACTGTTGTGCTGTTCTCTCCCTACTAATGCAGCATCTATTCAACAAATGAATAACTTTATAATGATATAACAAACCTTTTTGCTGTCGATGCTTTAAACGCGCATCTGATGTCAGCCTTCTCTCCGTGCAGCGCGCAGTAACAGGTGTCGAAAATAAACAACACTAGGCATCAGTGATAGTTTTTATTTCGCCTCTAGAGGCCGCTATTGTAATAAATGATGCCAGCAGACCCTTCTCAGCTCTGTGTACTGTGTAATGAATGACAGCATGCGCTTCTCAGCCGCTATCGGCATGGGTTTTTGCCGATAACGATAGTTCCACCAATCAACTATCGGTGCCGATTAATCGGCAAAACCGATGAATCGGTCGACCTCTAGTGTGTATCGTACCGGGGATGTAACGTTACTCTAATGAGCGGAGGATCTCGCTTGTTCTTTTGCTTATCTGCTGAAAACACTTGACTGGATAAAACACAGCAGTTAAGCTAGCTAGCTAGCGAGTAAGCCGAGCATCAAGCTAGGTGAGGTAGATTGTGTGAAACGGGAGATGTAGTCCACTGAGCGGTTTCACACAAAACTAAGTGGTACTACGACAAACCTACGGCTAACTGAGACTTTCTTCGGTTGAAAAATTATCTTTTAAATTGACGAACACCATATTTGTAATCCATGGCTCAATTCAAACGGGATAAAAAAATAATTTGCCTCTCCCCGTTCACTACCGTTCATATTTTTTCTGACTTAAGGTCCCATGAGGTCCACCGGAAGGGGCGGGACTTCGGCTCTCTATTTGGAAGAAAAGCTCTTGTTTCAAATAGAGCCAAAACACAGGGATGCATAAGGGCCAATAAAATATCAACCAGCAGGGCTCCAGACTGCGACCAAAATTTGAGAGTGTGCGACTGAATTTTACATCCAGTCGCACATGTGCGACCAGTAAATTTGCCCCCATTTTTTACACGTTAAATGTCGAAACGTAGGTACCTGAGCTCGTAAGCCCAAGCTTATCTGTCCTCTCTGAAAATTGACAGAGAGCGGTGCTCCGACACAAACACACACACTCGCACACACTCGCAGAGTTGCGATCGGCGCAAACTACGTCGGCAATTTTGTTGAAGTCACAGTGAGTGATGCCGATAAAGTGGTTTCAAGTATGGTTACAGTTTTTAAAAACTTCATGCAGACAGCGTTGGCTGCGATATGATATTAAAAACAGTCACGGTGCTGTTGTCGTTACACAGCAGGCTCAACAGTGTGCAACTGTGCCCTGGTGACTGACTGACAGGCTGAGGCTGTAAGGCAAGGCAACTTTATTTCTACAGCAGTTTTCACCTTTCAGCAATAAGGCAACTCAAAGTGCTTTACATGAAACATTAAAGAGCAGTTAAAAACGGTCATGATGAAAATACAACAGGCTAAAAAAGTTACAGTGAGTAAAAAATGAATAATTATTCAATTTAATAGGTTGTAGGGACGGGTTTGGGAGGAGAGAGGGAGGGGTTTTATTTATTTATTTATTTTATTTCTTTAGAGTGTAACATATTCTAATAAAATAACATAATGTTCTAACTACATAGGATAAATAGGTTTGGAATTATTTTTACAACTGAAATAATTGTTTTGTAATTACAGAGGGAAAGTACCGAAAAAATGTACCGTTATAATTTCAGGTATCGGTACCGATATTGGTTCAGATGCGAAAGGTACCCAACCCTAAGGGTAGTAGCCTAAACAATGCATGTTTAATTTTAAGGTGAATTCATTGTAATTGTAGACTAGAGTTGGTATATTTTTTAATATTTTGTTTACTGTCATGACAGCAATGGTGCCTTCTATGTTGCATCTTCAAAAGTTACACTGAATTTGAAACAGCACATTGTAATTTCTGCATCTATTATCAAAGCATTTATTAGTAATACAGTGGGAATTAGTAGAAATGTGAATATTTGGTTAGCATGTTGATTAACGGTGTGTGCCCCTAAATTTTCTGGTTGCGCCCCTAACAGCCCAACAAAAGTTAGATATCCAATTAGGAGACCATAAGGAACAGTGTGAAATACTCTATATAATCATTCTATCACCCCTTTAAAGACTCTATTTGTCCGTTGTTTATTTCTAAAGAAACACGACAATGTATAAAAGGCTCCATTACCTTGTACCTCACATTATGGCTCCGTAGCAGACGCTTTTGTAAAAATAAGCTAACGATTGTGTCATAACCAAGTAACTTACTGTCGCATAGTAGAGGAATTACCTTATAGTACAGGAGAAGCTCACAGGCAGTTTAGACTTACATTAGCTGTTTAGGTTTAATTACTAATGTTAACTAGCATGTTAGTTAGCAATAATTAGCCTGTGCCTATGTTATCTCCTTACATACAGTACAGGCCAAAAGTTTGGACACACCTTATTCAAATGTGTTTCCTTTTATTTTCATGACTATTTACATTGTAGATTCTCACTGAAGGCATCACAACTATGAATGAACACATATGGAATTATGTACTTAACAAAAAAGTGTGAAATAACTAAAAACATGTCTTATATTTTAGATTCTTCAAAGTAGCCACCCTTTGCTTTTTTATTAATAAGGGAAAAAAATTCCACTAATTAACCCTGACAAAGCACACCTGTGAAGGTAAAACCATTTCAGGTGACTACCTCATGAAGCTCATTGAGAGAACACCAAGGGTTTGCAGAGTTATCAAAAAAAAGCAAAGGGTGGCTACTTTGAAGAATCTAAAATATAAGACATGTTTTCAGTTATTTCACACTTTTTTGTTAAGTACATAATTCCATATGTGTTCATTCATAGTTTTGATGCCTTCAGTGAGAATCTACAATGTAAATAGTCATGAAAATAAAGAAACACATTGAATGAGAAGGTGTGTCCAAACTTTTGGCCTGTACTGTATACCTACGCTCTCCGTCTCTGTAAGATTGGGAATGATTGAGTTTTCTCTTGGCACAGCTACCAGAAGACTTCACACTTTCAGACAGGTTGCTCACGTCACATTTACGTTGTCTCTGTCAGTTGGAGGCTGCGCAGTAAAGCAAGAGATCACCGGAAAAGTGCTTCTGATATCCTTCACTGGTCTCCGTCCGAGCAAACGGGGTCTATTGGTCCATTGTATATATGTCAATGGCTCTAGCCAGGTTAGCCATTGTTAGCAATGCCAGTTGATAACAACGCTGTTTTTCGTGTGCATACAAACATGTCCACAGATAAAGGTTGAACAGCGCTGTGTGTACGACTGATTTAGTGAGTCACAAATAACCCAGAAGTGCCAATAACTGTATGTTACTACGGCTTTCACTACTGCTGATGCACGGAGCAGCCATGTTGGATTTTTAGCTCGGGGTACTCGGGGGTTGCCTGAGTTCCGAGCTCGGAAATCCGAGGTCAGGGGGTGTGTTTCCGACTTTGTACTTGAAATATCCGACTTCCAAGTACAACGATATGCCCAATGTTATGTGTGCAGCAAGCATTTTGTTACCAAGTCAAATATCCATATGTAGGGCTCCACACTAACTTTTTGCCTTGGTCGCACTGGTGCACCTAACTTTTTTTATTTAGGTGCACCAGCACAAAATTTAGGTGCACCCAATTTTTTTCTTGCATCGCCATTAACGCTACAATTTCAAGGTCACCTTTTTATACTCCATATAAATTCATATATATATTATGTCAATTATTTAAAAAAAGAATGAGGAGTTGGTAAATTTTTTAAATTTTTTATTTGAAGCACAATTATACTATACCCCTCCACACTGATTCTTATCAGATCTTCCACTAGTCCAGGACTAAAAATCATATCTCTGTATTTTTCTGCTGAAGGGCGATACACAATATATATATATCTCATCTAATATACAGCTGCAACACATGTAAATTATCTGAAATAAATAGCCTGGGATATATTTAAAAAAATATATATCTCTGAGAAAGCTCCTTCACTTGTTTTCAATAACAGACCCGGATAGCCCAGTAGCTCATATAGGGAGAGAGGGGGAGTACGATGGACTGAAGCGTGTTCTACTCACAGAGTGACGGCTGACTCATTATGAATGGGTCCTGCACGGGTCGAATGCGGGTCAGCGCCGTTACACACGTCTTGTGTAGGCTATGAATTTTCTGTATAGTCACTGTGCTGCATTTTTATTAACTATGATAATGTGGCCATGGGTCACTTCTCTCGCCCAGGTCCAGCAGGCTCTGTCTCACACGCTATTACTCAACAAACTAAAGTTAGTTCCATTCAATAACTTCTTATGGGTTTTTCGCCATGGCGGTCGCAATAACAGAGAGTTACCAGCGGAAACACTGGTACCAATACAGGTTTCCCTCTCATACTTAATATACAGCTGTGTTAATAACAATTAAAACTCTAGAAAAATGTCAGCATGTGGACCGGCGGCGCTGTGTCTCTCCATGTTGCAGGTGTGCCGGCCCGTGTGTGTGAATGGGGGGGGCGGCGGAGCTGCGCGGAGGAGAGATCCAAACACAGCCACGGCTTTACAGAAGGAATGGGTCATGTAACGCAACATTAAACCATATCGATATAAACGACATCGCTTCGTTCGTGGAGAGGCAGCGGATGCGAGGACGTTAGGTGCACCGGTGCGACATAGGAAAAATCTTAGTCGCACCCTTACAAATTTTGGTCGCATTTGCGACCAAATTGGTCGCACTCTAGAGCCCTGATATGTCAGTTTTAGGCTTACTATATGTCTGTACGTTAAGCTAAGAAACGTAACGTCGGACATAACCCAGCTTAGCGTTGGGCATTTTTTCTGTTGTTTGCTAGCAGACGAAATTGACGAGTTCTTTTCCCCTCCGGTGGGTGCGGGACTTAAAGTCATTCCTCATATTTCAAGTCATTCACAAAACAGACAAGACATGCAAATAAATAAAAACACAAAACAAACCAACTCAAACGGATTAAACAACACAATAAATACACACTCAGATAACACTGTCATAGTCCCTTACAATAATGTAGGAATTCATAAAGTCAAATTCTCTATGAGACTGCCATATCTTCAAAAAGTCAGAGGTTCTGTCTTTACTTTTATAATAAATGCGTCCATAACAAAGTAGCTTGAGAGTTCATTCCACCAGTGGACTATTGCTGGGGGTTTGGAAGCCTTCTATTTTAAAGCTATGCATTTCCTAGCTGCCATCAAAGCAAGATCTATGTACACTAGTGCTGTCAGTTAAACGCGTTATTAACGGCGTTAACGCAAACCCATTTTAACGGCGTCATTTTTTTTATCGCGAGATTAACGTTCTTTTTGGCCCAGCAAACTTTGTCCTTTTTTTTCACATGCTGTTGCAACAACTAGTAACGTTGGAAAACTACAACACCACACCAGATCTAGCTAGACCGGAAACAAAACAGACACGCCGCACACACTTGTTTGGGCTTGCGAGCCGGCCAAAGAGTAGTAGGCTAACGTTACGTTTTGAGTGGATGGCGAGCGCGAGACGCCGAAATGGATGCCAATAAGATTCTGAATGGAAAGTTTACTTTTAAAAAGTTGCCAAATGGTTCCATTGACAAGACCAAAGTGATCTGTGTGTTTTGTCGTTGTGAATTGAGCTATCATCGCAGCACGTCCAGTCTGAAATACCACCTGATGGCCGAGCACACAGCTGATGCCAATTCTCCGCCCCCCCCCCTCGTCAAAGCCAGGCGACAAAAGCACAAAGCAAGCCGATCCACTTTTCCATGTTGATAAGAGCATTAAAATGAGAAAAAAAATAATAGGACAAAAAGAAATCAAAGGGACATTTAGAATAGATAAAAATGTGCGATTAATTGCGAGTTAACTATGACATTAATGCGCTTTAAATATTTTAATCATTTGACAGCACTAATGTACATACTTCCATATTTATTCCACTGGTCAGACATATTAATTCCCAAAAGACATAAATGAGGTGAAAGGAGAACTGAGATACCAGCTGGATGACAAATTTTCAAAATAACGAAGTTGTTCACGAGTCATGACCAAAGCATATGAAAAAAAGGCGCCGACAGAGGAATGATATCTCACTGTTGATTTTATTTAATTTCTATGAAGTATAACAAACCCAGTGCATTATCTTAAATAGTGCTAATATATGCCTTAAATTCTAACCACTTTTATGTACTTTCCTGTAAATAAAAGACCAATCTTTTTGCTATATTTCCATATGAAGATCTTGTTCCCACTTCGGTCTTAAATAGTCTGTATTTACCATTGAGCTTGCAATAAGGGCACTATAAATCTTCCTTGAGATAAGTTTATCCTTGTTCTTCTCTCTATTGTTAATTATGACATCAATTGTTGAAAAGGTTCTTGCAAAGAGCCGTGCTCAGAATTGACTACATGCCTTATTTGAAGATGTCAAAACAAATGGGAAGAAGGAAGTCCATATTTCTGCTGAAGCTCAGTGAATGAAAACAAATGCAACATTTCCCTTATACCTTTTATTAAACCAAAGTTTAAATGTATCTTCCGTACAGCAGAAAAAAAAAACTGTATTTCTCCAAATTTGTGATAAAAGGGAGGGGGTATTTTTTGTAGCCTAACAATTTATGAGACAATTTCCAAATACGGAGGCTATTCAGTATAACAGGATTTGTGTTTCCCATACATAGGTTCTACTTGGTAGGATTGAGACCTGTCCAGGTAGATAAAATCCGAATTACACTTTTTCCTCCAAACAACGGTGTATTTTGTACAGCGCCCACAGACCAGCCCCCCGTTAATAAGTGCGAAGGACATGTAGCTATAGTACAGAACAGCATGTTTAGGATCCCCAAAACACAAATTAAAACACTTCAAAAAACGAACAATGATCTAACCAACAAAATTAACAAGAATTAACTTTAGATAGCTCTAGTCTTATATGATTAAACAGGAGTTAGGAGGGAACAGTGTTGAGATTTATAATAACTTTCTGTATTTATATATATTATAGTATTACAGGTATTTTATCTGCTGAACCGTTTGACATTTGGCACAAAACTTTATATTTTATTAATTATTTTTAAAATTTTAATATATATTTAGTTGACAAAGCGCATCATGGTTCCACTTTCCTGTCATTTGTTGTTAATTCAACGAGCAAGTTGTTGTAATTTAGCAGAATACTGAAAGCAGCAGAAAGCCAGAACTGAGTACATTTTAATATCTGTTTATTTATCGTGAGTTCTATCATTATCGTGATATTCAAAGTTAGGGCATATCGCATATTTTCCTCATATCATGCAGCCTCAATAACTACCCTGAAGTTGTGGCAGATGCGGCATAGTGTCGCAATATTTTCATCCGCATCATCTTTTAGTTTAATTTGTTTAATATGTAAATCATTAGTTCTTTCTAAATTATCTGATAATGTTATGTAGTCATTGTTTTCACCTTCATTTGATTAGTTTATAACTGAACCCAGCCATCGCGCCACGCGCCGCACAGTCACATCCGGCACCCCCCCACCACTAGGAAATTCTCAACCCGTGGGAAACTTTGTAGTGATTTGAACCACTTCTTTGAAATCAATGTATGGTAAATGTTCAGAAGACCAGAAGTCTTCTTCTTTGTCCAGATGAGCATTAGCAAAGGCCAAGCGGGCTTTTGTGGGCCTTATCTGGAGAAGTGGTGTCCTCCTTGGTCTGCGTCCATGGAACCCAGCGGTGTGTAGTATCCGTTGGACGGTCTGCCTTGAGATGTTGCCACCAGCACAGTCCAGATTCTTCAGGATGGTGATCCTTGGATTCTTTTTTTACCTCTCTCACTATCCTCCTGGCCGGCCTGCACAGGTGTCACTTTTGGCTTCCGACCACGTCCTCTGAAATTTTTCACAGTGCGGAATGTCTTGTATTTTTTAATAATACTTTGCACTGTAGCCACTGAAACTTCAAAACATTTAGATATGGTCTTATAGCCCTTTCCTGACTTATGAGCAGCCACAATGCGCAGCCGCAGGTCCTCACTGAGCTCCTTTGTCTTAGCCATGACTGTCCACAAACCAACAGCAGAGAGCTTCTGTTTTTCTCCTGTTGACTTGATTAAAACAGCTGTTCCCAATGAATCAGGGTAATTAGGATGCTTTACAACAGCTTGGACTATTTGGAATGGTATAGAACTTTGGATTTTCCCATAGACTGTGACAGTTTTCAAAGGGTATGAATAATTTGGACATGCCACTTTTTGTTCAAATGTAAATAAAAGATGAGTGATATTTTTTTCCACAATGATGCCTCTTATACATTGTCTTATTATCTTTTGGGAGAAGCCTGTGTCATTTCCGGTCAAAAAAAAGACTTGCTGGTTGAATAAAAGTAACTTTTAAGTCAGAATTTTCCAGGGGTATGAATAATTTTGGGCTTGACTATATATATATATATATATATATATATATATATATATATATATATATATATATATATATATATTTTCCAGGGGTATATATATATATATATAGTCAAGCCCAAAATTATTCAGACCCCTGGAAGTCTTTTTTTTAATATATATATATAAAATATGTGTGTATATATGTAATCAGTTTGTCCTCTCAGTCAGCAGAACCTGAGGAGGAGGTGGGGGAGCTGCTGATCGTCAAGGTGGAGGGAACGATGGAGACCGGAGCCACCAACCACGAGGGGCCAGTAGACGCCTGCAACGCCACAGCACTCCCCGCTGCCTCGCCGGACGCCGGACGCCGCAGCGAAACGGAGGTCAGTGGATCTGACGTCGTCACCTTTGTTGTCGACAGGACAGCTGATACTGACAGCAGCAGCAGTGACGCCGCCCACGGTTCCCAGCTGGAGCTGGCAGGAAGCGATGTCAGAGCATGGGAGAGGGAGCCGCCGAGCTCGGACGCTAGCCTGGCGCCAAGCTGCGACGCCTTGCCAGCTTCTTGTGATGATGTAATGGACGGCAGGGGAGATGAAAAGGCGGCATTAGACACCTCCGAGTCCTCCCTGTCAGATGTGGTGGTCATTGATGGAGGGGGGGTGTCACAGCAGTGGGAGTGGTCAGCTGTAGACCAGACACAGAGAGAAGCAGGCAGAGGCGGGCATGAAAACACTACATCAACCACAATTCAGTGTGCTGGGCTGGAATCAGCAGGACACGGGTCCGTGCAGGTGCA
The DNA here is from genome assembly GCA_025617405.1 of Perca schrenkii. Taxonomy (NCBI): domain Eukaryota; kingdom Metazoa; phylum Chordata; class Actinopteri; order Perciformes; family Percidae; genus Perca; species Perca schrenkii. The sequence goes on from CM046788.1 coordinate 1,823,794, forward strand.
GTCCTCTGTGCAGGCGTGGTCTGTTCTCCCTCGCGATGACACCCCGAGAACATCCAGTGGAGCAACTACGTTGAGCATTAACTCCTCCATGAGCCACCAATTCAACTCAGTTCACCACAGCCACCACAAGCCCTTCTCCAGCAGCTTCCACCTGGCTTTCTACCACGCCGTCACCATGGAGCGCCCGTATGGCTGCACCAGCTGCACCAAGCGCTTCTTCCTGGAGTCCGACCTGCAGAAGCACATGGCCAGGCACACCAGGGAGAAGCCCTTCACCTGCACGCTGTGCGGCAAGAGCTTTGTGTGCCAGAGCCAGCTGGAGATCCACCGCAACGTGCACACCGGGGAGAGGCCCTTCAGCTGCTCCGTGTGCAACAGACGCTTCTCCCATCCCAGCAACCTCAAGCGGCACCAGAAGATCCAGCACTTGGCCCAAAGAGCAGACCTCCCACAGCACTGCCGCACCAAAGATTTACAGCCAGGGGTTTTCACTGACGAGGGCTAGACAAGGCTTTTTTTGGGAGCGCGCCTATGTTCCCACAGCCCTATATTCCCACAGCCCTATGTTCCCAGGGCCTTATGTTCCCACATTTCTAAGATTTTTTTCAAAATTAGGCCCTATGGTCCTACAGTTCCCACATTTCTAAGATTGTTTTTCCAAAATTAGGCCCTATATTCCTACATTTCCTTTTTCATAAATTTGTATCAGATTTTATCCCCCTTTCTCCCAATGTGGTAGCAAATTACACCCAACCTATTCTCCTGTAGCAATGGACTACAGCTGGAATGTAACCCTAAAACCCGTTTTAACCCAAACCTAACCCTAATATAGGGCCTAATTTTAAGAAAAATCTTAGGAATGTGGGCACATAGGGCTGTAGGACTATTGGGCTGTGGGACCATTGGGCTGTGGGACCATAGAGCTGTGGGACCATAGGGCTATCGGACCATTGGGCTGTGGGAATATAGGGCTAACCCCCTTTTTTTACACAATGCTGTTTTACTACAGCTACAGTTTCACTGTTAAACACGGAGGGTTATTATTAAGCACTTAATTTTTTATCAAGCTGCCTTATGTTGATAAGAAATTTGCTCTTTGCTCACATATTCGCTGAAGCAATGCTCAGTGCTGGTACAGTATCTCACAAAAGTGAGTACACCCCTCACATTTTAGTAAATATTTCATTATATCTTTTAATGGGACAACACTAAAGAAATTGGAAAATGGTTTTATGTCGGTTAGCCTAATAGCTGCTTGGATTTGCACTGAGAGATGATCTTATGGAAAGTACCCCATGCCAATCTCTAGGTATGGTGAAGGCTATGTGATGATGTGGGGCTATTTTAATTCCAAAGGCCAAGGGAACTTTATCAGGATGCATAGTATCCTGGATCCATGAAATAACTGGCCTTTAAAGGAACACGCCGACTTACTGGGACTTTAGCTTATTCACCGTAACCCCCAGAGTAAGACAAGTCGATACATACCCTTCTCATCTCTGTGCGTGCTGTAACACTGTCTGACGGTTCCAGCATTAGCTTAGCCTAACACAGATCCTGCAGGTAACTGGTTCCAACTAGCCTACTGCTCCAAATTGTGACAAAAGTGACAAAATAACGCCAACATGTTCCTATTTACATGTTGTGATTTGTATAGTCACAGCGTGTACAAAAAACAACGTAACATGAGACACAGCTATCTTCTAACAGTAAACAAACTGGGAATTATATTCTCAGACAGGCTTGCTGCGAGCATATCACTCCGCCCAAGTACTATATTCTTCCTCCTGAGAATATAGTTCCCAGTTTGTTTACGGTTAGAAGACGGCTGTGTCTCATGTTACGTTGTTTTTTGTACACGCTGTGACTCTATAAATCACAACATGTAAATAGGAACATGTTGGTGTTATTTTTGTCACTTACTGGAGCAGTAGGATTACTGGAACCATTCACCTGCATGTTCTGTGCTGGCCTGATGCCGCTGGAGCCGTCAGACATCGTTACAGCACGCACGGAGATGAGAAGGGTATGTATGGACTAGTCTAACTCTGGGGGTTACAGTGAGTAAGCTAAATTCCCAATAAATCGGCGTGTTCCTTTAATAATAAAAATCTGCCTGCCTCTATGGGAATTTAACATAGGCGTGTACTGACTTTTGTTGCCAGTGGTTTAGACATTACTGGCTGTGTGTTGAGTTATTTTGAGGGGACAGCACATTTACACTGTTATACAAGCTGTATACTTAATACTTTACATTGTAGCAAAGTGTAATTTCTTCAGTGTTGTCCCATTAAAAGATATATTGAAATATTTACTAAAATGTGAGGGGTGTACTCTTGTTGTGTGAGATACTGTATAGCTTACGTCATCATAAACAGCTAAGCTAAGTTTAGCATTAGATTTAGTTAAGTAAAAAAAAAAGTAAAAATGCCTATTCACAAACACGGTAGCCCAAGAGTCCCAACTCAACATCTTGTGGTTCTATGCGCTGTCGGACTTAAAAATATAATATATAAACTAGTCTTAATATCCTATATGATGAAACTGATGAGAAAATGAATAAGGAATTTTACTGTGAAAAGATGAACAAGCGTCTGTCACACTCACTATGTGTCATAAACGACGAAACAAGTTTATTCCTTTCAAACTGTCCCTCTTCATCAGGTGCCAAAGGTCACTCACTCTTTCTGGAACAGACACTAGCTAAGTTTCCATCCACTTGTCAATCGAATTATCTTAAGTTCAGTAAAAAAAACTCATGCGAATAAAGCCGGTGAAAGTGTGTTTCCATCCAACAGCTTTAAAGCGAATAAAAACCTGTGCGTATTGACGTCACATGCTGTTTTGTGATTAAATTGGTATATCGAATTGATTTGAGACATTTTAAGGTGTTTCCATTCATTTTCGCACTGAATCGCACAACATTCAAGCAAACATTTGCGAACAAAGTTTTGCTAGACAAAAGTAGTTGTTGTTAATATTAGAAGCCAAGGAAGCTACGATGGGCCTTTGGCCGAGGATCTGATCCAGCTCATCAAAAAGGTGGAACTTGCCTTTTATTTTCCTTCCGGCACCGCTGCGAGACAACTCTTTTTTGAGACATGTATCGCTGTTTGAGCGCCTTCCATTTACTCCGGAGGACGTCCCATGGCTTGTCGTAACCTTTGTTGGTCATTTCGTTCGCGAGTTCCTGATAAATTATGGGATTTCTTAGATTTTTGCTATCTAAAATAGTCGTTTTATTGTGCTTAAATTCAAAAAGTCTCTTGTCTCCTCGTTCGTCCACTTACATCTGTCTTTGTTGACACCTGTCATGTGTGCAAACAGAGCGGAAATACTGCGTGGAAATGAACTAAAACTTCTTCTTCTTCGTTTTGTGGCAGGTTGCAACCATAAAATGACCTAAAACTTAATCACAATTCATTATTTATTTGGCAAATAGCGTTTCCATCAGCGTTTATCGCATAAGCCGTATATCGATCTATAGAAAATCCGATGAGACCCAACGTATTTCCCTTGAGTAGATATTCATGAAATTCTATCGAATTTTACTGTTTCCATAAGTCATTTTTCATTCGATATCACTTAATTCAGATAAAAACGTGTGGATGGAAACATAGCTACTGACAGTAAAGACAAGGGATTGGGAATCTTAGTCTTTGAGTGCTTTAGTGCACTGAGAATATTGGTATCGGCGCTTTTTTTCTTAGATTTCTATTTTCCATCTAATTTAATAAAGATTTGACTGAAAGAGGAGTTTTCTTATAGTATTCTAGTGAGAATTCTGTTCTGTTTTCTAATGAGAGTTAGAATTATATTGTTTACCAATGAGAATTCTGTTTGTTCTTTCCTCATATTAATCAGAATCAGAAGTTTTATTGGCCAAGTATAATTACATACACAAGGAATTTGACTTCGGTAGGTGTTAACTCTACACATTCAACAAATAGACATTAACCAAGTATGATTACAGTTGTGATTGCACTGTCTACCAAATTGAAATAAAGATTATACATACTGATGTGGACATGGATACTGCATGGGAGCAGTAACTGTTCTAGCATCACTTGGATTCATCACATCAGATGTAAATGTTTTTTTAGCCATTTAATGTATCCTTTTAATCCGTGCTATGAGCTCACCAAAGAGAGGGGGATTTACATGTGTACTAATGTATACTGTACATACAGTGTCGTGTAAATAAATGATATTTTATTTGTATGGTGTCATGGTTTACTGATTTAGTCACAGTGGAATGCATTTCTATTCTGCAGTTAAAAACATGTACACAAAGTAAATCCTAATGCAATAATTTGATTATATCTAGCACATAGAGCTCACACAATGAGTCCTATATTAAACAATGTGTATTACTGTGTCAGAGCCTGGTGGGTTCTTTGTGTCAGCTAAAAGCCTGCCTCCTCTTTCCAGGGCCAGAGATGTCTGGAAAACACAAGCAGCGCTCAGCGCAAGGTGGAAAAGATGCATGAAGTGCAAGGTATCAGTCCGTTCGTCTGTCACACCGTTCAATCACTCTAACCTACACCAAGCTACGTCACACCCCAGCTCTCCCATTTGTTTAAAGTGTTTATGATCACCTCCTCAGCTGTTCAGTGATTAATGCTATGGAAGCATATAAGAGACACAAGTATTTGAATTTTAACAGCCACTGAATACTTAATATTGGAGTATTTTACTTTGAAAACTATGTATCTGAATGTATTTTCTTTCTGAATTCACCTCTTTTGAAATTAAAAGATATTTGCTGCTATTTCAAGAGCTAAATTTGAAGAAAATAAAAGTATTCAGTGGTCACAAATTCAGATAAAAAAAACCCCAAAAGATTCAGATTGCTCAAATTCAGATTTAAAAATTAAAGTTGAAATAATTGACATACCAACATCTGGGCTACCCAGGATAGGGTAGAGCCTGAATCCAATCAAACCGACTTCTGGCTTTTTAAGACCATAGTCTGTCACTCACGTGATCCAAGAAAACCGCTTGAAAATTGAAACTCAAACATGACTGCCAGGGACAGGGCTATGGTAAGTCAACCAGTTTTCTATTTTAATTTTTATATCTAAATTTGACCAATCCGATTCTGAAACTTGAATGTTTGGACCTGAATTTCTGACCATTGTAATTACATCACATGTCATTTAGCGGACGCTTTTATCCAAAGCGACTTAGAATTGCTATATATGTCAGAGGTCGCATGCCTCTGGAGCAACTAGGGGTTAAGTGTCTTGCTCAGGGACACATTAATTGATGGATCGCAGTGGGAATCAAACCCAGGTCTCTCACACCAAAGGCATGTGTCATATCCACTGCGCCATCACCACCCATTGTAATATACAGTGCATATATAATATATATTAGTGCTGTCAGTTAAACGCGTTATTTACGGCGTTAACGCAAACCCATTTTAACGGCGTACATTTTTTTATCGCGAGATTTAACGTTCTTTTTGGTCTAGTAAACTTTGTAGTTTTTTCACATGCTTTTGTAACAACTAGTAATGTTAGAAAAACTACAACACCACACCAGATCTAGCTAGACCGGAAACAAAACAACAGGCACGCCGCACACACTTGTTTGGGCTTGCGAGCCGGCCAAAGAGTAGCAGGCTAACGTTACGTTTTGAGTGGATGGCGAGCGTGAGATGCCGAAATGGATGCCAATAAGATTCTGAATGGAAAGTTTACTTTATAAAAAGTTGCCAAATGGTTCCAATGACAAGACCAAAGTGATCTGTGTGTTTTGTCGTTGTGAACTGAGCTATCATCGCAGCACGTCCAGTCTGAAATACCACTTGATGGCCGAGCACACAGCTGATGCCAATTCTCCGCCCCCCCTCGTCAAATCCAGGCGACAAAAGCACAAAGCAAGCCGATCCACTTTTCCATGTTGATAAGAGCATTAAAGGGGTGATAGAATGATTATATAGGGTATTTCACACTGTTCCTTAAGGTCTCCTAATGGGGTATGTAACATTGGTTGGGCTGAAAATGGCCTGGTTGATATTTTATCGGTTCTTATGCATCCCTGTGTTTTGGCCCTATTTGTAATAAAAGCTTTTCTTCCAAATATGGTATGCTCATGAATATTTAGATGAGCTGCGCGGTGATTGGTTGAGCGAATCCCCATACACACACATTAGAGACGCACGCTGATTGGTTGAGCGAATCCCCATACACACACATTAGAGAAGCGACAGAATCTTATATTCCAGACACTGCAATGTTTCATTACCAAATTCACTTCTGAGACTTTTTTATGCGAGAAATCAACTATATAAAGCTCAAATATGGGCAGTTTTACGAAAATGTATGGCTAATTGCAAATTTGGTAAGACGTGTCAGACTTTAGGAGCTCACACAGTCTGACGAGAAAGCGGCAGCCTGCTGGGCTCTGTACCCAGGGCAAAGTCACCCTTTGTGGATACTGCACTACCGGCTAGCTAGCTATGTGTCCCATTCTATACAATGGGAAACGATTGCAGGCTAGCTAGCTACACTTTCGGTATAACTATAGTATATTTACAGTTCGAATTTCGTCATGGCATGTATATTACATCTACCCCAAGGTCTTATAAAGCTAACCGTTGTGTCCGATTTCAAATTAAGGCATTTTTGTGAATGTTGGGGTTCTTGTTAGGAGGAGCAGCTAGCTAGCTATTTGTCCCAGTCAATACAATGGGAAACAATTGCAGGCTAGCTAGCTACACTTTTGGCATAACTATAGTATATTTACAGTTTGAATTTCGTCACGGCATGTATATTACAGGTTCCCCAAGGTCTTACAGAGCTTAGCTAACACTTACACCGATTTAATGCATTTTTGTGAATTTCAGAGGTCTCGTTAGGAGGAAGCTAGCTAGCTCTCATTGATGGACTCCAGCTCACCCCAGGCTCTATCAATGAGACTCGCGGACAAGAGGCATTTATTTCCCCAATCGTTTGTTTAAATAACTCAACACACATATCTATTATAAGATTAACTGGAACCTGCGGTAAGAGATTGCGGGCGTAACAAGCTCGTTGACCGCGCTCTCAGTCACACACCGGCCATTTAGCAGGAAGAGGGGAGGGAGAACAGCAAGCTGCAGACCCTGGAGCTCTGTCAGGGCACCGGCGTTTGGTAGTTCAGTCACCCAGAAAGGGTGAGTTTGCGCGGGTATGCGCGGGCTGCCGGCCGTGACGGAGCTCAATCAAGCTCACAGTAGGCCGGGATCTGTGCAGGACAGGCAAGCCGGCGATGTAGCAACCCAAGCAGCACCGGCCGCTGAACTCTGACAAACAGTCGGACAAAATTTGCAATTAGCCATCAATTTTCGTAAAACGGCCCATATTTGAACTTTACTTAGTTGATTTCTCGCATAAAAAAGTTTCAGAAGTGAATTTTGTAATGGAATAGCAGAGATCTGCGTGACCTAGATTCAGAAGACTACCCGATCTTAGGTCAGTTGTGTAGCCTATGTAAATGCTGGGGCGTGACCGTTCTCTTAATACACCCATGGGCTGACAAAGGTACAGGTCCTGAGATGCTGACGTCAACTTCCAGCTTTGTTGAGATTCGCCCATTTTCAGCGGCAGTTTCAAAATATGAGATTTTCTTAGTAAAGGGGTGTCAATGGGATTTTGAGCTTCTATGTATGTCCTATTTACCCACCGAACTGTCGTTATTCAACTATGACAAGGTAAAATCAGTTTTGCATTTTATCACCCCTTTAAAATGAGAAAAAATGATGGGACAAAAATAAATCAAAGGGACATTTAGAATAGATAAAAATGTGTGATTAATTGCGAGTTAATTATGACATTAATGCGATTAATCGCGATTAAATATTTTAATCGTTTGACAGCACTAATATATATATATATATATATATATATATATATATATATATATATATATATATATATATATATATATATATATATATATATATATATACAGTACAGGCCAAAAGTTTGGACACACCTTCTCATTCAATGCGTTTCCTTTTTATTTTCATGACTATTTACATTCTAGATTCTCACTGAAGACATCAAAACTATGAATGAACACATATGGAATTATGTACTTAACAAAAAAGTGTGAAATAACTGAAAACATGTCTTATATTTTAGATTCTTCAAAGTAGCCACCCTTTGCTTTTTTATTAATAAGGGAAAAAATTCCACTAATGAACCCTGACAAAGCACACCTGTGAAGGTAAAACCATTTCAGGTGACTACCTCATGAAGCTCATTGAGAGAACACCAAGGGTTTGCAGAGTTACCAAAAAAAGATTGGACAGGAAACTGACAACTGCGTCGGTCTTAAACTAGCAAAGACACTTGCCTCGGGCTTTGCGCTGCGCCGGGTGCAAACATTGTCATTATTACAAAATGTCATTATTGTTATGTGGTGGTACAGTTGCAAGTAAGATATTCTATATCATCATCCAAGGTATCTGACTCCTCTGCCAAACAGCAATGCACCAAACTAAGTATGTGTCCAGAATGTCCATGTTTTTATTTTTTATTTGTAGTTTGATTTTAGGACACCATTTTAGAGGTGCAAAGAGTAATCGATTAATTGATCAGTTGTCAACTTTTAAATTAATCTCCAACTATTTTGATAATCGATTAATCGGTTTGACTCATTGTTTTTATGAAATAAGCAAAAAGTTCTCCTATTCCTGCTTCTCAAATGTGAATGTGAGTATCTGACAAAAAAAGACATTTGAGGACGTCATCTTGGGCTTTGGAAAACACTGAGCGATACTTTTCACCATTTTCTGATATTTTGTAGACCAAACAACTGATCCATTAATCAAGAAAATAATTGACTGATCAATCAACAATTGAAAATTATTGTTCATAATCAGCCCTACACCATTTGTTATGAATGTGATGCCTATCAGCACTTTCTCACAGTTTACAATACAGCAACTGCTCACTGGTTGGCAGAGATGTATAGAACACACAGGTGTAGTTGTTGAAGGAGCTGTAGTGGAAATACTGACAGTAAGTGGTCTGGGATTTCCTCTACGTAGCTCTCACAGACCTTTTCACAACTCGTCAAAAGACGCTTTGTCACGGCCCTCGGCATCATACCGGCAAACAAGGCACTCACGTGCATGTGTGGCCGGACGGGCTTTAAAAAAAAGAAAACCGCAGTAGGGCTGCAATTCACCATTATTTTAATAGTCGATTAATCGGTTGATTATTTTCTCAATTAATTGATTAGTTGTTTGGTCTATTAAATGTCAGAAAAATGGTGAAAAAAGTCCCAAGATGACATCCTCAAATGTCTTCTTTTGTCCACAGCTCAGATATTCAGTCTACTGCACGGAGGAGAGAAGAAACTAGAACATAGTCACATTTAAGGAGCTGGAATCAGAAAAAAACAAATGACTCAAATCCATTATCAAAATAGTTGGTGACAGGGACGGACTGGGGCTAAAAAAATAGCCCTGGACTTTCTCCCAAATAAGCCCATCATCCGGCAATTCGCCCCTAGCCGTGCGCGACAGACACTAGCCAGGAAGTCCTGATACTATGCCACAATACTGTAGTCTATCAGACAAGGTATTCACAGCAAGTAACATCTCAAAACCAATGATGATATTTGGGGTTGTGTTTATTAGCCATTTGCGGTTGGTACCATCTTTACAACTACACAACCTGTCTGAAAGTTGTAAGTCTTCTGGTAGCTGTGCCAAGAGAAATCTCAATAATTCCCAATCTTGCAGAGACGGAGAGCGTAGGTATATGTAAGGAGATAACATAGGCACAGGCTAATTATTGCTAACTAAAATGCTAGTTAACATAAGTAATTAAACTTAAACAGCTAATGTAAGTCGAAACTGCCTGCGAGCTTCTCCTGACTATATGGTAATTCCTCTACTATGTGACATAATCGTTAGCCTATTTTTACAAAAACGTCTGCTACGGAGCCATAACGTGAGATACAAGGTAATGGAGCCTTTTATACATTGTCGTGTTTCTTTAGAAATAAACAATGGACAAATAGAGTCTTTAAACGCTTCAGATGTAAAGTTATTCGCTGTCAAAGTGACATCAAACTGAATGGCAGTCAATGGAATGCTAACGGGGGGTAATATTGTTGTAGAATCAAAAGGAGGTTCGAGTTCTGAAGCAAAGCTTATGGTGCGTTCTTTTTGTCTTGTAATCACAACTAGTAGCTCGAGTGTGACGTCACATCCATGTCGAAAAACGAATAACCGTGGGTTGTTGTTCTTTTTGTCACACAATACTACGAGTCGGAGAAAAGATGGATTTTTGTAACATTTTTAGTAACATTTAGGATTCTATTCACCCAGTTATTGACATATTACACAAATATATTTCACAGTTTGAAACATAAAAATTACGTTTTGATTAACGTTAACGTTAGGCTACTGCTCTGCTTTCTTTATTTTCATGACTATTTACATTGTAGATTCTCACTGAAGGCATCAAAACTATGAATGAACACATATGGAATTATGTACTTAACAAAAAAGTGTGAAATAACTGAAAACATGTCTTATATTTTAGATTCTTCAAAGTAGCCACCCTTTGCTTTTTTTGATAACTCTGCAAACCCTTGGTGTTCTCTCAATGAGGTTCATGAGGTAGTCACCTGAAATGGTTTTACCTTCACAGGTGTGCTTTGTCAGGGTTCATTAGTGGAATTTCTTCCCTTATTAATAAAAAAGCAAAGGGTGGCTACTTTAAAGAATCTAAAATATAAGACATGTTTTCAGTTATTTCACACTTTTTTGTTAAGTACATAATTCCATATGTGTTCATTCATAGTTTTGATGCCTTCAGTGAGAATCTACAATGTAAATAGTCATGAAAATAAAAAGGAAACGCATTGAATGAGAAGGTGTGTCCAAACTTTTGGCCTGTACTGTAGCATATACAGTAAGTGATCGTATTAGCGCCCCCTGCTGTTGGCTGTTAATATCGCTTTATTAGACTATGTTTTGTGCCGCCGGCCGTCGGTTGGATGGCCGTTCTGGACTTTTCCCGAACGCACAGACTGTCAGACCGTCCCCGGTTGGTGATTAATTTGATAAGTTGACAACTAATCGATTAATCTTTGCAGATCTACAAAGAAGCTCGGATTACAACACACACAGAGGGAGTGTGACTTCATTTTATGCTCAGGACACCACTATATCTTTACTTATTAGATATCTGTTTGCTGCTATATTAATGTTCTGGCTATTGAGGACAGCCTCTTAAGCATGCAGCAAGCTGACGAGACGCTATATTTGTAAAGTCATATGTAGTGCAGTGTTTGTAAAAAGAATACAGCAACTCTTTTTTTTCTAACTCTTTTTTCTTTGCTGTGGGCTCATCAGGTGTTACCCCAGAGAAACGCAGTCCCTCCCAAACGCTGCTGGGATGGCAGGAGAGCAGCGAGACTGAAGATAGGGCGCAGCCATCTTGCTCCACACACACAGCAGAAACCGTAGCAGGAAACTCGCCATTTAGCCAAGCGAGGACAACCCTTGCCTCCGTTTCTAAGACACGCCCTGCGACTAACTCCCTCCCCTATGCAGCGGAGGACGGCTGCGGGGGGGCGTTGTTGTCCGGGCGAGGCGGAGAGGACGGAGCTGAGGAAGTAAGCCCTCTCATAGGTCAGCCGCCGCGGCTGTGCATTCAGATCAATGAGCCACGTGGCGAAGGGACGTTTGAAGGTAACGCAGCCTACAGTCTTTCTACCTTTAACAATGCCCCGGTTGCCATGGGGACAGTGAACTCCCAGCAACAGCGAACCCAGCATTCCTGGTCTGGAATCCGGCCGTTGGACAGCACCCTCTTCCCCAGTCAGAAGGCCCTTCACCAAGCATCCAGCAGTCAGAACCAGGAGTGTGTGTCAGCCCAGTGCCAGCAGCCCTGCCTCCCCTACGCCTGCACCTTCTGTTCCCGCCGCTATGCCCACCAGTGCCAGCTGCGCATCCACGAGCGCGTCCACACGGGGGAGAAGCCGTACCAGTGCGTCCAGTGCGGGAAGAGCTTCGGCCAGGTCTGCAGCCTCAAGCGCCACCAGATGGTCCACACGGGGGAGCGGCCGTTCCCTTGCCCCCACTGTGGGAAGCAGTTCTCCACTTCGACCAACCTGAAGGTCCACCAGAGCGTGCACACCGGGGAGAAGAGGTTCCACTGCTCCAAGTGTGGCAAGAACTTCTCCTTCCTCAGCAACCTCATCAGGCACCAGGCTCTGCACACTGCCAAGTAGAGCAAGTCACACAGGGACAAACACCCTGACGGGACAAATTAACATGAACACTGGAGCTGCACAGATTGATCCATCAGATGTCAACTCTCAAATTAATCGCCAACTATTTTGATAGTTGATTAATCAATTTGAATATTTTTAAGTTTTTGAAGGTCCCATGACATGGTGCTCTTTGGATGCTTTTATTTAGACCTTAGTGGTCCCCTAATACTGTATCTGAAGTCTCTTTTATATAGACCTTAATGGTCCCCTAATACTGTATCTGAAGTCTCTTTTATATAGACCTTAGTGTTCCACTAATACTGTATCTGAAGTCTCTTTTATATAGACCTTAGTGGTCCCCTAATACTGTATCTGAAGTCTCTTTTATATAGACCTTAGTGGTCCCCTAATACTGTATCTGAAGTCTCTTTTATATAGACCTTAGTGGTCCCCTAATACTTTATCTGAAGTCTCTTTTATATAGACCTTAGTGGTCCCCTAATACTTTATCTGAAGTCTCTTTTATATAGACCTTAGTGGTCCCCTAATACTGTACCTGAAGTCTCTTTTATATAGACCACAGTGGTCCCCTAATACTGTATCTGAAGTCTCTTTTATATAGACCTTAGTGGTCCCCTAAAACTGTATCTGAAGTTTCTTTCCCAAAATTCAGCCTTGGTGCAGAATTACAGCCACTACAGCCAGTCTCACAATGAGCTTTCCTTAGTATGTTGTTAGGCTCTAGTTTGACCCAGAACTAATGGACAGGCACACGAACACAGGTGAGCAGTTTAACGTGTTTATTAGGAACAACGTAGAATAACCGAGGAGGTAATCGGCCAGAAGAGCAGCTCCAGGTTGGGGTTGAAGCCGGAGATCAGAAGGCGGGTGTGTGGCCAGGCAGCGATGACGAGGACTGGGTGGAATGGCTGGTGGAGAGCAGAGCGGTGAGCAGAGCGGTGAGGCAAGCAGGCAGCAAGGAAGCAGATGTCAGCAGGTGAGCAGCAGGTCCAGAGACGGGATCTGAACAGAAAAGGAACATGTAAACTAAAGCAGAATAAGGCGAACCAACATAAGCTAGAAACTGAGACCAGGAACAGATTCTGTAGTGCACTGAGTGAGCCAAGTTACCAAGAGAATGGTTGTAACAAACTGGCTCTGTGGAGGTGAACAGCCCAGGTAGATAACTGCTGGGTGATTAGTGGATGAGCTGCAGCTGTGCTGGAAACGGAGCCGGGGAGAGTGGCCACGGCTCCTGACCTAGTTCCAGCAGGTGAAAACAAAACACATAGACAACAAACACAGGGGAAAGGGGCAGAGGAAAACAAGCAGGATAGGGAGACAGACAGTGATCCATAACAGATGCGCCATTTCTGTGTCTGTAGCTTTAAATGCTATTGAGGAGGAGAGGGGGGGGCAAGGTGGAGGGAGGGGGTGTGGCCTTGACCAACTGCCACTTTGCTGTTTGAAAGCCATGATGTCTCTCTGTCATGGGTGGGCCAAATTCTCTGGGTGGGCAAAGCAGAGAAAGGGGAGGTAACCTTGCTCCTTATGACCTCATAAGGAGAAGATTCTTAATTTTGTCAAAGGCAGAGCAGGATACCCAGGGCTCGGTTTACATCTATCACCATTTCTAGCCACTGGGGGACCATAGGCAGGCTGGGGGAATTAATATTAATGTTAAAAATTCTCATACATTTTCATGCCATGGGACCTTTTAAGTAAAAAAAAAAAACTCAAAATTCTGTGACGCTTCTTAAATGTGATTATTTTCAAATGTTTCACTACTCTGTGACAGTAAACTGAATACCTTTTGAGTTATGGACAAAACAAGATATTTGAGGACGTCATATTGGACTTTAGGAAACAATGATATACATTTTTCTGACAAATTATAGACCAAGCAACTAATTGATTAATCAAAACAATAATAAAAAATAATCATTAGTTGCAGCTCTAATGATGCGATTAGGACATCACAACCATCCACATTTGTTTTATGACATTAAACTGTTGAGGTGTTTATATTATAGTGTCAACTCTCTGTGGATAGATGAAATAGGTCTGGTCTTCATTTCAACAGCATTTGGGCATCATGTCCTTAAACATTTTACATTTAGTGCCATTTCGTGTACGGTATGATGTCGGTTGGGAAGTACGCCTCCGTGTTAATCTGTTTTTCTTTGGATTAACTTTGGAAAATGTTTGGAAAGTCTTGGACAGCATCTGTTCATTGAAAGGATCTCTGACAGTTGACACAAGCCTTCCCGTAGTTCCTCAATCAGGTTTAGTTTTGAAAAGATCTGATGAAAAATGAGCGATGATGCACTTGATCGTTTCTAACCTGCAGAGTGACTGGCTTTGGAGTTGATGGTGGGGCGTTGACACTTGAGGAAATTCCAGTAAATGTCTGTCCTCATCGGTGCAGGTCATGTAAACATGCGTCTGTCTCAACAAACGGCTGTGTGTACTTTGAGGAGATGGAAATGTAAGTTACATGTGCTTATCTAGTTGCTTCTTGATGAGAAGAACGGACTAACTGATTTCAAAAGCTGCGGAATAGATGAGGTGATACTCTAATTAATCACAATACTTTAACTTGGAGTTATTTCATCTCAAAATCACATTAAAAGGAAAAAGGGGAAACAAGTAGTAGCCTGGTTGACACCAGACCCTTCTCAGTTGTAACTGAGAGTGGATGAAAACACAATAGACGCTACATAAAAGGAGCACCGGGTACTCCATGGTGAGGACTTCTTCAGTCATTGTAACGCTGAAATCAAATAGTAAAAGCCAGGGGAAGTTCACATTTTACAACGCAAATGTTGGGTTATTTAAGACATTGGCAAATCCAGTACTTTTGGGGTCAATATTTTTAGTACAACTTTTGGGCCAGCAAAGTACATTCAAAAATAAAAGATTTAAGAAGTATTATACCTGTGCGGAGAGGACTTTAGAAATAAACGAATAGGCTAATAAAATTTTAAAAAAAAATAAAAAGAGTTTGGAAAAAAAACATTGACTGACAGAATATGAAAACAAGACTTTCTTTTTGCTGTGTGTGTGTGTGTGTATGTGTGTGTGTGTGTGTGTGTGTGTGTAGGCTAATACGGGTCTGACTCATGACATAATGACAAGTATTTGTAAAATTCGAGCTGCTGGCCGACTGGGTCAGTGTAAGCCTTATCAGTTCAGTTTCCTAAGCACAAACGGACATTTGGAAAAACAGAGAAATTGGTTCAAATATCCAATTTTTCTTTTTTTTCCACCTTGACCCGGTCGTTCCACCCCAGTGTGTTAACAGTTTATGGTTTTAATTTAATTCATTGGGAGGATTCATAGACAGTATATAATGGCCCAATAGACCCCGTTGCTCTGGACGGAGACCAGTGAAGGCTATTAGAAGCACTTTTCCGGTGATCGCTTGCTTTACTGCGCAGCCTCCAACTGACAGAGACAACGTAAATGTGACGTGAGCAACGTGTCTGAAAGTTGTAAGTCTTCTGGTAGCTGTGCCAAGAGAAAACTCAGTCATTACGAATCTCGCAGATACCGATGGATCACGAGAAACAACTTTTGGTAAGTATTATGATTAATTATTTGTTCATTTTGCATAGTATTTATTTAATTTAAAATATAACGCCAGTACGTCAGATTAAGTTATATATCATTTAAGCTAATTGAGGCATCGGTAAAGATAACATGCTTGCTTGCTGTGTAACGTTAATTTTAGACAAGTAACTTTTGTTAAGTATTATGATTAATTGTTTGGCCATTTTGCATAGCTTTTATTTATTTTAAAATATAACGCCAGTACGTCAGATTAAGTTATATATCATTTAAGCTAGCTGAGGCATTAAAGATAACATGCTTGCTTGCACATGTTGTATACATAGACAGTATATGGGTTGTATAACGTTAATTTTGGCCGAATAAAACCACAAAATGGCGTCAACTGTTATCTAGCTACATCGCAAAAGAAAATGGACGAATCAGTCCTATAAAAAAGTTAATCAGTAAATCGCTTTGGACAAAAGTGTCTGCTTTGGCGTGTTGAATAAAAGATAGGTAATAGATGGGCAATAATGTAACCAATAACATCTATAACTGAGGGTTGCCCTTTTCATTTTTCTTTCCACATAGGCTTAAATACTAACATTAAGCTGTTAGCCTACACCATGCCTAACAATCAATTGTAGGTGCCCAAAGGAAGTATTACACAAGTTGATTTGAATTGTATAACTAGAAAACAGACTGGGTCCAAATATAATCCCTGTCAGCTACTGAATTAGCAAACATGCCATCTCTGAAGAAACAGGACCCTAGGATATATTTCAGAACTGTATGAGATTGTGCTAAAAATAAGATGTCACCTGTTAGTTGTAATGTTGTTATTTAGTCATACCAAAGCTAACGTGCTCTGTACTGTGCCTTTTATTTTTTCTAGGACCGTCCCCCATCCTCCACCTCGGGGACAGCAATAGCCATGAAGCCTAAAGTACAAGTCCAAATAGGTAACCCACCTGACACACTGCAAATCAATACATGGCATGACTTCACACTATAATTAAGGTTTAACAGTAAGCAGTAGCAAAGAATGCTAAGCCCTGAAACCTTGTGTAATACCTATATTGTCATATTATTATTTAAGTGAACAGATAAGAGCAATTCATTTGTGATTTATTGTATATCTGCATAGACTTTTTCTGTTTTGTTTATGGCTGGGGTGGACTTCGATGGCACGGACTCCTTCCTTTCTTCAACCGGTCCCTTAGAAGAAGAGAAGCCCCGGATATCCTGCTGATTCCCACACACACACCCTTTCTCCCCTCCGTGCCATTGATGTATCACCCTAGCCATCCACCCCATGGCCTCTCTCTTTTCTTCCCCACGACGAATGTAGCTAGCTTGAGAGGAGATTGTGGGTCAGCTGCCTTGTTCCCCCCTTCCGTCAAGAGGCATGGCCATTCATCCCTGCTCTGGCACAGCTGATGCACAGCTGATGCACATTCCATGATTCACACCTGCAGTATGTATACCCGGGCTGTTCACCTCTTCAGCGCCAGATCGTTACATACTCCTACGTGGTAACTTGGCTCAGTATCCCTGCACATATTTCTAGAAACTCTCGTGATTTAGTATTTTCTCTGTCTAACTTCAGTTCCTCTGTGCAGATCCCGCTGTTACCTGCTTCCTACCTGCCGTGCTCTGCCGTGCTGCCTGCCTCACGCCACTCAGACACAACCACCTGCTTCTCCTGGATTCTACTCAGAACTTCTTCTGATCTGCCACTGCCTGGTTCCCTCAAGCTGCAGTCCATTCCCAGAAGACTACAAGCTCAGCCTTGATTGTTCATCTCCTCTGAGTATTTATGCCTAATACATACTTGAACTGTTTATCTGTGTCCTGAGTGGTATCTCTGTGTTCTGGGTTGTATATACAGCCTTAACAGAGATAGGGATTTTTTTTATTTATTATTATTACTTTTTTTATATAATGTTTTTTATTTGTGTTTTACTATTTCAACTTTTAATAAAGCAATATTATTAACCAAATGATTCAATATTTATTATTGAAACACACAGTAGACATTCAAGTAGACATGCTTTGACAGAAATGTCATGTGGTTTTATTACTTATGTCATAGAACTTTATAATGATATATATTCAAAGTCAGTGGCCTACACAGTGAATATTGATAAGGGAGGTGTCATTCACCTTTAGATTAGATTTGATTATATTTCTCTTCAATGTCATTGTGCAGAGTACAAGTACAGAGACAATTCAATGCAGTTAATGTCAAACCACAAGTGCAAAAAAAGTACAGTATAGACAGGTAGTGTAGTATAAACAGTATATGGCATAGTGCAGTGTAGACAGTAGTATACAGTTAACCAAGTGGTATGGTTTACACTAAGGCTATGTGCAGTGTATTAAAAGTAGCATTATAAGGTCAGAACACATGGATATGCAGTGTGAACAATATAGACAGATATGTACAGTATGTATAGATATGTGCAGTGTGTAACAGTAACATTGTATGGGTGGTGTGTGGGGGGAGGTGGCACACGGATCTGTAAATAAATAAAGGAATAACGTTAACCGCAATTGGCTTTAAGACGTTTTTTTTTCTCCATTGGCTGTATAATTTCCCCATCTCCTGTGTAGCTATACCTCATAACCCTCATTATTTAACAACATATACATTTCTTAAAATATCATAGCCTACTTGTTCGTGGATAAATGTTACTTCATATTAATTAATTTGCTACTATCGAAGTATGAGTAATTACAATCCATCAAAACGTTGCTGAAAACTGAAATATTATATATAATAAAGCTGAAATATTTTGTTCCGATGCTTTTCATAAACTCTCTATGGGCTTCACCTTCTCACTTGACTGCATGCCTCCACGCCCACCCGATTGCCTGCGAGCTTGGCCGTCTATGGCTTCTCCCTTCTTATGTACTGTCTATGGCTTCTCCTGGCAGTACCATAGACAGTATATAAGGGCAGTACGGTAATTTTTCGACTATGCGACAGTAAGTCGCCTGGTTATGACACAATCGTTAGCCTATTTTCACAAAAACATCTGCTACGGAATCATAACGTGAGGTACAAGGTAATGGAGCCTTTTATACATTTTCGTGTTTCTGTAGAAATAAACAATGGACAAATAGAGTCTTTAAACGCTTCAGATGTAAAGTTATTCGCTGTCAAGTGACGTAAAAACAAAATGGCGGTCAGCGGAATGCTAACGGGAGGTGATCGCTTTGTAGCAACGAAGCGATCCCATGGGAGGTTCGAGCTCTGAAGCGAAGCTTACCCCCTTGGGAGGATTCCACAGTCGTCCTTACTCCGGTGATTACGGTACGTTAAAGAACAACCTTACGCAAAACCCGGAAGTAAATACAAACAATTGATGAGAACCGTTTTTATGATGGCAGTCATTATTACGAAGAATGCCTATTATTGTCTCCTCTAATATCTCTTACGTGTGACCTTATGAGGCTGAATTAAAAAAAAATGTTTTTGTGTCTATAACTCGGCAGTAGTTTTGTTGGGAGAAACGTAACGTTGTCGTACCGTTAGGGCACGATGGCGAGTTATGTGAATTTCCACAGCCAGATGGCGGCCATCATGGAAGTGTTAGCTAACACGGCGGTGGCTGAGATCTGTCAGCTCGTGGATGACGGGTTCGCCACCCTGAGGCTGGAAGTGTCCCGGAGCCAGAGGGAGAACCTGGCCCTGAAGAGCAGGCTGCGGCTCATGGAGGTCCGTTCAGGAGAGCCCACCCCCCCGACCTGCACCAGGAGAGGTTAGCCCGCTCCAGTGGTGGACCAAGTATTCACATCCTTCACTTATTAAGTAAAAGTAGCCTACTAATACCACACTGTCAAAATACTCTGTTACAAGTAAAACGTCCTGCGTTGAAAATATTACTTAAAGTAAAAGTAGCCTATATAACGTCAAGGATCATCAGGAAAATGTAAGGCCTACCAAAAGTATTAAAAGTAAAAGTACTCAATACAGAGAAATCCTCCCATTTTAGATACCGGTGCTCTAGCCCTACTGGTTTCTACACTAATTGGTTTCCCTATGTTGTGTTTACCTAACAGCTGCCGATGTGGTCCGCCTGTGTCACCCGGGGCCTGTTTCACAAAAGCAGAATATCTAAATCCAGGATAACTGATAAAGCGAGGCTTGACCTAGTCTAATCTGTGAATCCTGGCTTGGTGCGTTTCACGAAGGCCGAGCCAGGGTGAGGAGGAGCGACTAGGTCGAGCCAGGCTGAACTAATTCAGATAGATGCGCGTCCACGGATTTCCTCAAAAGACCGCGAGGTCAATCACAGATTTACTGATGCCAAAATGGAGAATAGGCATTGTACATAGGCTACTTTATACAGAGTGAGCAGCAGCTTCTTGTGGAAGTATGATGACGTGAAACACATTATTTGAATAAAAAGAAAATAACACGGCCGCTGTAATGAAACAGCGAGAGAAAGTGTAGCAGACGATCACGGACCGACTGAATGCGTAAGCAGCCTAAATATATACATTAACTGACCTCTGCTCTGAATGGAAACCGTCATAATCCTACCATGATTAGGCTACTAATCATTTGCACAAATTAACAATCGTACTCTTTGCCTTAAAAGTAAGCAGAAGATAATGATATTTACCATAAAGATCCATTTTCTATAACGCTAGAATTTGAAGCGTAAATATCTCTTTCACTCTGTTCCTCCCTCTCTCTCATTGGCTAAAATATTAATTTCCTAAGTCATATTAACTTCCACTACTCGCTTTTAATGCAAAGTGTACAGGTGTTCGTTTTTGCAAATGACAAGTGACACATTGAATGGTTTCATTTAAGAGCAGTAGTTCATAAATGTATATTTTTAGACTATCATTTAATCTGTCCACTATTATCTGTCACGCTTTTCTCACGTTTTTTTTAATATTTTATAGAGGACGAGTTTCCTTCTCTACATGTTATCTGCCTTGCTCCCTGGTATATATGGACATAGAAAATAAAGACACTGAAGAAATTGGACTGTAAAATCTAGAAACTATAAAGATAATAAAGGGATAAATTCCATGCACACTATAAACATGAATGGAACAGAGTATATTCATCAGTTATTTCCCCCCAGGCAAAATATAAAGTCAAAAACCATTAAGGTGTCCTCTCCCTGTTGTTACATGAATGTACAGTAGCCTACATCACTAGATAGTTACTGGTCCAGTGAACTAAGTCTATAATTTGGGAGGATTGTACAGTTAGGATATGTTCTTAAAATTGTGCAATCCTCCCAAATTATAGTCCCAGTTTACTGGACAACACAAATTGTGTGCTAAGAATGCCAAATACAATGCACATGGAAGCAGAACAAACATGATTCTTATTGTTAAAGAATGAAAAAAGAAATTATAAACTACAATAATTTAAGGTAAATTGGGGAACTATAGAAATGTACAGCATTGTGTGTATTGCCCTTAGTAACAGACTTCATTTAAAACTCATTTGAAATTTTATCAGCCTTTTCTAATTATCTCAACAACTGCCATAATATATTCATCAAACTTCTTACAACAATATGAACATCAGTCTTCATACAGCAATATAACAGTAACAATGACAAATTTATAATTATAAAAAAAAATAATGGTCACAACTTTAACTAATAACAGTACTTAAATGAACAGCAATATGCACCTGTTGTATTTTAATCCAGGCTGATAACAAAAGGGTAAAACCACTGCTGAGTGAACAGAAAAGGCTCCAGGATTAAATAAATCCTGGCTGTTAGCCTGGTCAGGACCAGGCTAGCTGCACAGAATAAATCTCCATGGTGATTTATGCGCCTCCGCTTTCGTGAAACCGAATCAAGGCTTAATTCATCCAGGATAACCGGGAAATCCCGGCTTAATCCCTTATCCTGGTTTTGTGAAACAGGCCCCAGATTCGTCACATAATCACAACATAATACTGCCGATTTTCAAATCGTTTCCCAGATCTACTGTTGCAAAAATGTTTGTCTAAGTAATAGCCACATCACAGCGACCTACAAAAAAAAAAGATCTAAAAACAATATAATCATTCAAATTCGGGTCGAGCTGGTTTCGATCTTGTGGCATAAATATAACAGTTAACACCTGAGTCGGCAGCTCTACGCAGTGATCTATCGAAGCTCTGAATGAAACTGCTTCCAGTCACCTATCTATCAGCTACGTCATCACCCAGGTAACATTTTGATTTGAGCTGATCTGAAACAACAGGTTACCTGGGCTTAGTTGAGGAAATACCCAATGGTAGTTTTCACGTTTCTTTCCTCACATCTACGGCCATATGGACTACTACTACTTCATCACAGCCACCTACTAAGCTACACATTGGGACTGATACATATGTTTTAACAGTAACGATAACTCGTGGTCTAATATTGTCGATATACACAATTGTTACCACCGAGTCACAGAAAAGTGGTAGTAGACCTAGGCTACATGACTCAGTTTGAATGCATGGTCTTCATGATTTACAGTCATCGTCTCTCCTTCTGTGTAACCTCTATGGTATGGGATATAGTAGCATAATATATACCTCAGGATTTGCAAAACAACGGCTTGTACTACAGTGTTAAGCTACTTGAGTTTGGCTGCGAATTAACCAAGCATGTTAATGTGTCTCTAATCGAATCATTCCATCCAAACTAAAGTTGTTCTGAAATCTAACTCCGACACAGCAAAGTAGCTATTGATATTTTTTAATGAGCTTATTCATCTTTAGTGATATGAGTTTCCCTCTGGGTTTAACCCAGTGCGCCCCTTGTGGACAAAATAAAACACCAGCAATTACAACATGAGAGCAGCTCACTGCGTAGAGCTGCCGACTCAGGTGTTAAATATTATATTTATGCCACAAGATCGAAACCAGCTCGACCCGAACTTGAATGATTATATTGTTTTTAGATCTTTTTTTTTTTGTAGGTGGCTGTGATGTGGCGATTACTTAGACAAACATTTTTGCAACAGTAGATCTGGGAAACGATTTGAAAATCGGCAGTAATATGTTGTGATTATGTGACGAATCTGGTGACACAGGTGGACCACATCGGCAGCTGTTAGGTAAACACAACATACGGAAACCAGTTAGTGTAGAAACCAGTAGGGCTATAACACCGGAAACGATCCAAACAGTTAAGTGTTTCAAGTGTGTTTAATCGGCTAATCATTTCAGCTGGACTTGTAGGCCTATATATTGTTTGTTTGTTAGTTTAATTTTTTTTTATAATACATATTTTGTGAAGTAACTAGTCACTAAAGCCGTCAGGTGAATGTAGTGGAGTAAAAAGTACAATATTTCTCTCTGAAATGTAGCGGAGTAGAAGTAGAAAGTGGTGAGAAAAGAAAAGACTCAAGTAGCCTACCTCAAATTTGTACTTAAGTACAGTACTTGAGTAGCCTGGTTCTACCAGACTCTGGTCTACTAGCCTGGTCGTAATATTTTGTGAAAGCACCAATAGTCAACACTACAATATCGTTGCGGTATCGATATCGAGGTATCTGGTCAAAAATATCTTGATATTTGATTTTCTCCCTACCCCTTCCCAAAAGTTCATTTCCACTCCTGCCACCTAAAGAGAGGCAAAAACATTTCTGATGTTACTATTTTTAAGTTACATAACATAGGTAGTCATTTGACTTCAACAGCATTACTGATCTTGAAACGAAGGCAATATGTTCCCAGTAAAAGGGAATAATAAGGTTATTGGGTGTCCAATAAGGGACATGGGTGACACCCTATTTTAATCAGTCAATGGGGGTCCATAAACTGGAGAAGTGCAAGAGGTGGTACTAAGTTTGTACAGGAGAGATCACAACCCAAAATATGGGCATTTCTTCAATGCCTAATTAATCTATCTCTTTCTCTCCCTGACCCTGTCTTTATGATTGAGCAGCACTGGTTGAAGCCTGAAAATATTGTAAACAAATTAATAATAGAACTAATTCCACTGGTCGGACTGTTGAGCTCTGTTTCTGACTGATACCTCCGGTTCAGGCTGGTCCTCATCCTCAACACGTGCCCTTTTCAGTCGCGGAAAATACTTTTCAATACTCATCTGGATTGAAGCAGCAAACATTCAGTGTAAGAGTTAAAAAAATGACATAACATTATTTATAATACGTTTATTTGATTCACAGCTGATAGTGTTTTGACCTCGACAACCCAACTGCATTTTACTGCAAACTTGCGACTAGTTAACTTTCTAAAGCAGGGTCGGGTCGGGACTCCAACGTTAACACACTGACAGCATTGTATTCAGAATATAAAATATTTTTTATAGGACCTTTTAGTGTGTGATTGTAAAAGTGTTCACAAGATAGATACCAACCTTTCGTGAAATGCACGGAGGGAAGTGTGTGTGTGTGTGTGTGTGTGTGTGTGTGTGTGTGTGTGTGTGTGTGTGTGTGTGTGTGTGTGTGTGTGTGTGTTCTTGTTTAACTATAATCGTGGGTTCCAAAGACCGGGAGTCCAGTATACTTGTGGGGTCCTGACAGCTTTGTGGGGCCAAAATGCTGGACCCAACAACTTCAAAGGTCTGTTTGAGGGTTAAGACTTGGTTTTAGGATTAGGGTTAGAATTAGGTTAAGGTTAGGCATTTAGTAGTGATGGTTAAGGTTAGGGTAAGGGGCAAGGGAATGCATTATGTCAGTGACGGGTCCCCATAAAGATAATGTAACGCTGTGCGTGTGCGTGCATGCGCATGTGAGAGAGAGAGAGACGTGTGAGCGACAGAGGAGAGCAGGGAAAGGAAATGCAGCTTAACGAATACGCTGCGGGTTTTAAATAGCATTAAGAAAAAAACGCAATATGTGGCGGCCGGTGTTGATTGTGTGGCGCACCGCCACAAATTAATCTATGTGTGGGATACACTGGTGCGCAATTGCCCATTAATTTACATTGTAGCTTGTTTTGCTGACTGTCGACTGCAGCGATCTCGCTTAATTCTGGACCAATGTCAAATATTGTTGTTCCCATGATTCACTTAGACAGAAAACATAAGAAAATAGGGTCCAGGTTGAAAAAAAAGAAAAGAAATTACCCTTTTAAAGGAGCTGTAACGTGATAGTGTAACAGTGAACATATTATAACAAACTCTGATTTCCTTTGAGCAGATCACTTCGGAGAAGATGGTTTTGCCATTACCAAAAAAGTCAAGTTCCCTATGGTGGAGAATACGGACCTTCAGCAGTCCCAGGTCAGTGCAGCTGTCCGTTTGTCAATTTGTCTTACGATATCTCTTCATCTGTCAATGTCCACATACAGTACAGGTGAGAAATCCCTGCTTTCTAGCTGAAACTTAACCAGTTCAAGTAAAGATTTTGTTAAAGGGCATTACAAAAATGTATGCATGAGCATGGCTGCTGATAACTGAGCCAAGCACTTACCAGATTTGTAGTTCAGTAGCAATAAAGACCTTCCATACATGTTTTCTGTCTGCCAGCTAGTGGTTGTGACGGAGCAGCCGGTGGAGCCAGAGGTGCTTATAATAAAGATGGAAAGGCAGGAGGAGGAGCTGAGTGTGGTGGAAGACCATCAGACAGCTTCTAACAGCAGCGGTATGTACGGAAGACTTTAAGATACTGTCCAGTTTTTGACCAAAAACCAAAAAGGAAGAGGAAGACAAAAACATCTAACATCTATGTAGAGACTGCTCACTAAATTTCTTTCTATAACTTATAAACATGCTCGGTATAACAGAAAGGTGCTGAAAATCTCACGTGTCAGTCTACTGCCCCTGAGTCACTTTTTCATCAAAGTCACAACAGCATTACTAGGCCAGAGAGATGGGGAGTAAATGTGCCAAATATCATACAAGAGTTGTAGCTATAATGGTTCTGTGCCATGTTAGAGACATTTACGTAACATCAAGCTAGCCTGGAAATCCAGACCTAAATCCGAAAGATTAAAGGGGTGATAGAATGATTATATAGGGTATTTCACACTGTTCCTTAAGGTCTCGTAATGGGGTATGTAACATTGGTTGGGCTGAAAATGGCCTGGTTGATATTTTATTGGCCCTTATGCATCCCTGTGTTTTGGCCCTATTTGTAACGAGAGCTTTTCTTCCAAATATGGTATGCTCATGAATATTTAGATGAGCTGCGCGCTGATTGGTTGAGCGAATTGCCATACGCACACATTAGAGACACGCGCTGATTGGTTGAGCGAGTCGCCATACACACACATTAGAGACGCACGCTGATTGGTTGAGAGAATCCCCAATACACACACATTAGAGATGCGACATAATCTCATATTCCAGACACTGCAATGTTTCATTACCAAATTCACTTCTGAGACTTTTTTATGCGAGAAATCAACTATATAAAGCTCAAATATGGGCTGTTTTACGAAAATTGATGGCTAATTGCAAATTTGGTAAGACGTGTTGGACTTTAGGAGCTCA
>CM046788.1:1867500-2229497 GCA_025617405.1 Perca schrenkii
CGGCACCGATAAAGAAACTAGACTCAGCGCTGTCACCTACAAATACCGGAGGCAAGGGTTTGTGTGGTGCGGCAGCAGACTGGACGGGAGAGGAAGTGTTCGCAGCAGTCAAACTGGAGGCTGAGCCTTCCTGTTCTGAAGCTTTTAGGACTTATAACCCTTTAGTTTCTGTCACTGGAGATGAGAGTCTGAGTAACAGCAGGTTAACTAACACTACCAGTCTGCACACAGAGAGTGAAGCAGCAGCGCTGGACGGCAGCAGCTTGGACGACTCCTCCTTCGATGACCTGTTCTCCTCCCCAGAGGTGGCCAGGTCTCTGACAGCTCCCGCCATACGCTTCACAAATGGCGTCACGTGCACGGAGGAGGCCCTGTCATCCTCATCTTTTCCTTTCCCGAGCAGCTTCGGGAACTCTCCCATGTCGGACTCTCCGACGGTCTCCTCCTTCGCTAACGCCTCCTCTGACTCCAGGCGCAGGAGCTTTTCCAGCAGCACAGAGCGGGCGTTTAGCTGCCAGCACTGCGGCCGCATCTTCTCAACCTCCAGAGACGTGGCGGTGCACCAGCGCTTGCACGACGGGGACAGGATCTACAACTGTTACCTCTGCAAGAAGCCCTTCGTCCACCCACACCAGCTGAAAACCCACCAGCGGGTGCACACCGGAGAGAAGCCGTTCAGCTGCAGTCAGTGCGGCAAGCGCTTCTCCCAGTCCAGCCACATCAAGAGACACATGAGCGTCCACACGGGGGAGAAGCGTTACAGCTGTAGCCTGTGTGGGAAACGCTTCTCGCAGGCCTGCAGCCTCAAGGTGCACCAGACTGTCCACACCAGGGAGAGACCCTACAGTTGCACAAATTGTGGCAAAAGCTTCTCTGTGCTGGGGAACCTGGTCCGCCACCAGAGCGTGCACATCAGCAAATAAACTGGACTGGAGTGAATCAGAAATATACAAGAAGTGTAATGTGCATATGAAGTCAGTAGGGCTCATCATAAGGTCTGTCAGAATGTGTTTAGCTGTGCATTTTGTCATTTATACAGTTCGACGTACAATATGCAACTCTTTGTCGCTAGGGGTCTCTCAATCAAAACAATGGATGGTAAACACGGACTGAGAGGGAGTTCGATTGTTAAGTGGCATGTGGCACGTGCCAGTGGCACGTACTTCCGGTACTTCCGTATGCCATTTACGATTGTGTGTGAAGTGACGCTGTAGCAGTACGAGGAAGAATGTGTGTCTGAGGGAAAAACGCAGGACTTTCACCCCAGAGACCGGGGCTTGTTTCCCACGAGTCACGTTTGCTTTCCCCGTTATCCTTTTCCTAAACCCAACAGTTTCTTTTATGTTATTTTATATATTTGACGTCTATATTTACGTTATTTTATATATTTTTACATTATTTTATATATTTGACGTCTATATTTACGTTATTTTATATATTTTTACATTATTTTATATATTTGACGTCTATATTTTACGTAAAATCTTTAAAAGTTATATTTTACGTCTTACGGTGAATGACATGCCACTTCCGATGGCACATGCCAGGACATGCCATTTCCGGCTGCCACATGCCACTTAAAAATCAAACTCCTACCGCACGGACCTTTGATGACGGGAAGTTGCGTGGGAGTTGTAGTTTTTGTTGTTTATAAACACTATCGCCTATTAGAATGCATCTGTTCATGGAAGAGTTTAACCATTCGAGTTTAATCACGTTACCTTTAGTAACGTTTATTCATGTCACTAATAAAATGGCCGCCGTTTCCCCAACATAGTTTTTCTTGATTGATTTGTATTGGTAGCTGACCAGTTACTGTCAGTACCCGATCCGTTCCACCGGCACGATCCGTTCTGCGCATGTGCAAGATGACACGTATGCCATGACGTAGGCGCAGATGATAATGCTGCGTTCATGCCACCACCACTTCGGAATAGGTTGGAATAACGGCACCGCTTCCACCTGCACGATCCGTTCTGCGCAAGCTCAAGATGTTAGTTTAGCTAACGGATAATTTGGCTAACCGCTAGCTGATTGTAGCGGTCTGCCGTTAGCCTCTACCGTGAAGCTAACGTTAGTTTAGCTAACGGTTAATTTCGCTAACCGCTAGCTGATTGTAGCGGTCTGCCGTTAGCCTCCACAGTTCAGCTAACGTTAGCTAGTTTAGCTAACAGCTAATTCGGCTAACCGCTAGCTGAGACAGCATGTAAACTTTAAAAGATCCTCAAAATAAAACTTGAAAATAAACGTTAACCTATATAACAGCAGTTGCGTCAGTTCTACTTTACTTGTGCTCATTTAAAATACAATCACTCAATACTTGTCTTTATTGTTATTACTGTAAAGTCTTAATTTAGCTGTGGTGCTTATTATTCCGAGGTGGAATGAACGCTGTATTATCATCTGCGCCTACGTCATGGCATACGTTTCATCTTGCACATGCGCAGAACGGATTGTGCCGGTGGAACGGATCGGGTACTGACAGTTACCTAGCTAGTGAGCAAGCAAGCTAACATTAGCCAGCAGCTAAAACCACACTATCACAATATATTTCACATCAATGTCACTGGGGCGAAGGGGGTTTGTTGTAACGTTACTCAACGACGCTGGGAGGTGTGTGTGTGTGTGTGTGTGTGTGTGTGTGTGTGTGTGTGTGTGTGTGTGTGTGTGTGTGTGTGTGTGTGTGTGTGTGTGTGTGTGTGTGTGTGTGTGTGAGAATCTCCAGGACCGCGTCCGAACGGGCCGATATTGTGCAGGAGATCTCCCAGCTGCCCGGGATTATCGCCTCTTCACTTTTTGTAATCTTAACTAGTCATTATGGTGCCTAACCCCTTTTTGTCGGGTTCATTTAGCTAACTGTAAAGACGGCTAAATGCGAAGAGGGTACAAATTGGGCAGGGAGGACATTTTCAGCACGGATACCGATAACGCTAATGGAGATGTAACGTTACAGATGGCCGCTGTTGTGACTCGGGTGGCTGGGGTCTGATATGGTCCGTTTCCCGACGGTTGAGTAAACTGCCGTTACCGTCCTTAGCAGCGGCGGTGGCGTTAAGTGCTAGCTGGGTTTGGATTGCTGTAATGATAGTGGCTGGGTGCTAGCTGGCTGGGAGGTTGACTGTGGATGTGTTCCTGGGGCTGCTGTCAGCTCTCATCCTGACTAGCGCCGGGAGAGTGAGGCAGACAGACTGGGGTGTGCTAGCTGGCTAAATTAGCATTAGATTAGTCGTCGATCTATACAGCTAACATTACTGATGAAGTAATTCGTGGGTTAGCCCAGAGTTGTTAACCGTGGTCAAAACAGTCATACTAAAAATAACTTTATAAGTGTCGAATGATGTCGTAACCTTTTATAATGTTACCCACCAAGCATTAGCATTAGCTAACGTTATACACCACACAATTTAGCTGGATTGATCAATATTGAAATCAATCAATATCAATAAATAAGGTCTCTGCTCTATTACTGTGTTGCAAAGTTTCATGTAAGCAATGACAAAATGATGCCATGTGGGGGAAAAAAGCAGTATTACAGTTACTGAGTATAACTTTCTGCGACAGTGTATGATTTACAATTGCTCTCGAACGTATCATCTTGATGCCCGTATTGTGACGGAAATTAGAGTAGACCCGGAGGGGTCGAAGGTTATGTGACGCCACTGACAGGCGACTAAAGGAAACTAATAATTAGAGATTTCTCTGGGTTTGAACATTGTTCAAAACACTTGTGATACTCTAAGTACACATCTCAACAAAATATATAACATAGGTTTAGCGATGTGACAGTACACATCGCTCGATAGTATCACTTTTTCATCAAAAGACAACTCCCTTCGTGCCTTCCCCCCGATAACCCTCGCCTCTACTATGCCCTCTTCTGCCATATAGCAACACCAGTTACTGTCAGCGGGGCGGATGTTTTGGTCTATATTAAAAAGGAGTTATTTCAGATACTTCCCTGCTTTTTAATTTATTAGAGAGACACACACATGGATATGCTGGGCATCAATGGGACACTGAAGATCTGTGTTATGTGAATCTGGTTTCCATTTCAACGGGGAGCCATATTTGGCCATTTGGGGGCACTGCAAAGTGAGTCACTTTAGCAATAGAATGGCCAAAGACACTTTAGCAATAGAATCATCAAAATCTTGTTTTCTCCATAATGCCAAGGTATTTATTGACATGCTGGTCATCAATGGGACACTGAAGATCTGTGTTATGTGAATCAGGTTTCCATTTCAACGGGGAGCCATATTTGGCCATTTGGGGGCACTGCAAAGTGAGTCACTTTAGCAATAGAATGGTCAAAGACACTTTAGCAATAGAATCATCAAAATCTTGTGTTGGATACTCGTAGGGTACAGATTTGATCATTGGCAAATTATCAAAGATGTTTTATCAATATTAATAAAGTTATGAATATGGTTATTAATAACTATCAAATCGACAAACAATCAAAACGGGGCACCACCCTGCAAGTCAGGGACCAATAATCAAACTGTGGAACAGTCTCATTTCTGTGGTAATCCTTTCAAAGGAAGGGGTGATTTCGAGCACGGACCTGTTCAGCCAGCAATTATCACAATAAGTACACAAATAATCACAAGCAACTGCTATTTAAGCATAATAAGATTTATTAACGTCACAATTATCAGTAGCTAATCAATAATCCTTCAATAATAAACTTATATACTCTTTTACGATATCGCAACCAAAACAAAGCAAAAACAAAGCAGCATGTCGTGATGGACACGTGTGTGTGTGTGTGTGTGTGTGTGTGTGTGTGTGTGTGTGTGTGTGTGTGTGAGAGAGTGAGTGAGTGAGTGAAAGTGGAGTGAAAGTGGAGGGGCGGTGTCGAAATGTAGTCTAACACAAAAACAACTACCAAAATGGCTACTCCTGTGAGATGCACATAACTATTTAGCCTCAAGAGGGCTGTAGTGGTGCTGGGTGCACGAGGAGGGGTTAAAAGGCAGAGGGGGTTGCTAGGCAACGCGCACGCTTAGCCTAGCCCGTATGCTAGGTCACGTATTTCTTTTTTTTTTTTTATTGAAATATTAAGATTTACAAACAAACATGGTTGCATAAAACTAGTTATAACCGAGTGGGATACAAGGAAAACATAGCCAGATGGAGCAGCACTTAATACAAACAGGAAATATACATGTAGTCTTAGTAACAAAAGTAAGGATGGTTATTAAGGGAGAAGAGACATTCAAACAAAGAGAAAAAAAAAGGGGATTCCAGTCATTGTTCAGCTATTAACCTCAGTTGGGAAGTGTTTTAGGGTATCATATATGTTTTGTGCTTTAGGACTTTTCAGAGTTTTTAAGGATTTCAAATACATTTTAAATTCATTTAAAAAAAAAATAAAAAATTTGGGAGACAATTTCATAATTCTACATTTGTGAATAAAGAATTTAGCTAGAAATACAATTGTATTAGTACAGAGCTCAACACCCTTGCTTTGCAATATCAATCCAAATGTTATATCGTCACAGGAGAAAGAGGTTGGGAATGAAGACATCTGTTGCTTAACCCATGTATGTATATCACACCAAAATGTCTGTATCACATTACATGAGAAAAACATATGGTCCGTAGTTTCAACATCATTTTCACAGAATGTACATTTATTATCATCTATACCAAAGCGAAGTCTCAGTAATTCTTTACAGTGGTAAATGTTGTTCATTACTTTGAAATGTGTTTCTTTCACTTTAGGAGAAATAGGGAGTGTTAGATACATTGTTCTTAGTTTAGTGATTGAAACTTTATCAAATTTTTGTAGTATATTATTTTTATTATGCATTTTTGGGTAAAGATAATCAATAAAACAATTTCTAATAAAGTGGTTAGTGCATTTTTTATCCAGAATAGAGAACCCTTGAATTGATAGTGGGGCCAATTGTGGTTGTATCGGATAGTATGCCAAAATATTTCTTGTTAGAAGGACAAATCCTTGGGGTAGTGCTTTATGTAATTTAGATTTTAAGGGTTTGAAATTATGTTTGATGCAAAACTGTTCATAATTTAAAAATTGTCCGTTGGTATCCATTAAGTCGACCATGGACCATATGCTTCTCCCATACCAATCCTCAAAGAATAGAGATTTGTTGCGGTGCAAAATATATCTATTGTTCCAGATGAGTGGGGTGAGAAGTTATGTACGTATAACATTTTCCAATACAAGAGTATTTGTTTGTGAAACTCTGACAATGAAATAGGTAGTTTGTTAACATTAAAGTCCGCTCTGAGAAGAAATTCTAATCCTCCAATTTTCTTGAATAAGGCCTTTGGAATACAATACCAAAAAGGAGTTGCTGTGTTTGATCCAAGATTTTAACAAATTTATTTTTAAGGTTCCATTAAGGCAGTCAAAGTCAATAACTTTTAGTCCTCCAAACGTTGTGTCTTTAACCATATTGCTTTTCTTCATATAATGTGGTCTGTTTCTCCAGATGAAGTTTAGGTTGATTTGGTTGATAGATTTAATCAAATTGTTTGGAATGGCATTGGAGTAGGCTGGATAAGTACATCTTGATAAACACTCCATCTTAGTTAGGTAAATTCGACCTAGTATTGATAAGTCCCTCTGTAGCCATATATTTAGTCTTGATTTGCATTCTTTAAATTTTATTTTCTACATTCAGAAGTGTCATGAGAAGAAGCAAGACATGAGTCGTAATCCTCATAAAGAGAGTTTTATTTAACTACAGCACGGGGTAACGTCAACCATGCGCTTTTCCGATTTCTAGCTAATACTGCAGTCTTCCGGTGGTTAGCATACCCAAACTACGGTAACTCCACATGGACAAAAGACAATCTCACAACATCTCCCCCTTTTGGAAGTTAGCAATAACAAGATCCCGAACATCTGCATTTTGCAACATCAATTAACCCTTAAATTGTGTTAAACAATATAACAAAGATAAATGCAAAACTTTGCTATCAAATAACATCTTTCTTTTCTTTTGTTATTGGGTCCTGGCAAACAATCTCCAAACGGTGCAGGACCTCACAGGGGTAGACTACCTTCAGTCCTGAAAGGGGTTATTCTGCCCTTTTGAACATCTCAGTCTAGTAACCTAAGAGGCACCCTTATCTCACGGCCCCTGGAAGTCCTTTTCACAGGAGTGGATGGTGGAAAGGGAGACCCTGGGGAAGGGCCTGCTGGTAGCTGGCTCACTAGTGATTCCGGCGGCGCAGCCACATCTGTCAGCGGGGAACCGCTGTCCGGCTGAGACACTGTAGGCTGAGCACATTGCTGTTCCTCCGGAGATTCGGTCTCCAGACGCCTGTTCCGACGGGTGATGTTCCCATTGTCCATCTCCACGATGTAGGATCTCGGCTCCTTAAACTTACTGATGACCCTGGCAGGTGTCGTCCAACCCCTCTCCCCATCGAGCTTCACTCTAACAGCCTGACCAGGGTGAAGTTCAGGGAGCGCGCGTGCCGAATGCCTGCGGTCATGGTAGAACCTGTATGAACCCTTTGCTGTTGCGTCCTTCGTGTAGACTTGGTTCCAGTTGAACGGACGTGGCAGCAACATCTTTTCCAGGACCGGAACAGTAGTACGGATCTGTCTACCAGTCATGAGCAGTGCTGGACTTTCACCTGTTGCTGCGATTGGTGTAGAGCGATAACCCATAAGGGCCAAGCAGGGGTCTGGTTGTTTGAGGATGTACTTGGCAGTCTGAACAGCCCTTTCCGCAGCTCCATTCGACTGGGGGTAATGTGGGCTGGAGGTAATGTGAGTGAAACCATACCTCTGTTTGAAATCACGGAACTCTGCTGATGTGAACTGTGTCCCATTGTCGCTGATCAGTTCCAGCGGGATGCCCCATCTCACAAAAATGTGCTTGAGCTTGTAGATAACCTGCTTGCTGGTAATGGCGGGTAGGGAAGCAATCTCAATGTCCCTAGAGAAGTAATCGACAGCGACAAGAAAGGTCTTACCCTCTAGCTCAAACAGGTCAACAGCAATCCTTTGCCATGGGCCACTGGGCAGGGGAGTGGTCACCAGTGGTTCCCGTCTTTGTGTAGGTTTGTGTTCTCTGCAAAAGTCACATGATTTCACTTTGCTTGTGATCTGTGCTCCGATGCTTGGCCACCAAACTGTCAACTTGGCTCGCTCCCGACACTTGGTGAGACCCTGGTGACCTATGTGCAGTTGGTCCAGGACTCCAGCTCTGAGTACTGCTGGAACTACTATGCGGTCGTGGTATAGGACCAGACTGTCCGACTCTGATAAGTGGCTTCTAGCTGCATAGTACCCACGCAGTGGTGAGCCCTCCGCCATTTTGCGAGGCCATCCTTTTCTGATGAATGTGATTACTTTTTGAAGTTCAGCATCACTTTGTGTGACCCTGCGAATTTCCTCAAGCTTAGGTGACTTGATTGGTTTGCTAGCTACCATAGTGTTCACATATGCCTTTACTTGCATTTCTGCTTCAGGCACGCAACTGTCTTTCAGTGGATGTCTGGAGAGCGTATCTGCGACTACTAGCTGCTTACCGGGAGCATGTTCGGCA
Source organism: Perca schrenkii (assembly GCA_025617405.1). Classification (NCBI taxonomy): domain Eukaryota; kingdom Metazoa; phylum Chordata; class Actinopteri; order Perciformes; family Percidae; genus Perca; species Perca schrenkii. Next base: position 1,876,038 of record CM046788.1, read on the forward strand.
GTGACGTTGAAGCGCATGAGGCGCATAAGCAGTCTCTGACATCGTAGTGGCGTTTTGTCCAGATTGTACAAGTTAATCAATGGCACCAGTGGCTTGTGGTCAGTTTGTAAGCGGACCCGGCCCATACCTTGGATGTAGCGGGCGAAACGTTCACAAGCCCAGACCGATGCCAGACACTCTTTTTCAATCTGTGAATATCTCTTCTCTGCATCCATGAGTGTGCGGGAGCAAAAGGCAACAGGCCGCAACTCTCCATCGTGGTCCTGTAACAGGGCAGCACCAAGGCCATAACTGCTGGCATCAGCGCTGACCACTGTTGGTTTGTTGGCGTCGTAATAACAAAGGGCTGGTGCAACCATGAGCATTGCTTTCGCTTTGTTAAATGCTTGCTCCTGAGGCTCACCCCAAACCCACGCAGTCTCTTTCTTGAGCAAGTTAGTGAGCGGATGCAACACTGTAGACAGGCCTGGCAGGAATTTTCCAACATAGTTAACCAGTCCGAGCACCTGCCGCAGCTGCTCCACGTTGGAGGGACTGGACATCTGAGCGATAGCCTCCACTTTGCTCTCATCAGGCTTCACCCCCTCTGCGCTAATGATGTGTCCAAAGAACCGCAGTTCAGTCTTTCCAAAGTGACACCTGGCCTTGTTGAGCTTGAGACCGCACGCCTTAACCGTCCGCAACACCATGTCGAGATGGCGGTCATGCTCCTCTTTTGTAGATCCATAAACCAGGATATCATCCATCACAACGACGGTCCCTTCTAGGCCTTTGAGCAGGTCGGTCATCAGCCGCTGGAAGATCTCAGGCGCTGATGTAATGCCAAATGGCAGACGTTTGAAGCAAAAACGGCCCATTGGGGTAATGAAGGTTGTCAATCTTTGGCAGAACCCACTAGAGGCATCCAGAGTGGAGAAAACCTTGGCTCCTGCCAGCTTAGGCGTTATATCGTCCAGTGTGGGCAAAATGTAACGTTCGCGCTTCACTCCCTTGTTCAAGCGTTTCAAATCCACACACACTGACCTCGTCCTTGTTGTGTTTTGGAGCAGGCACCATTGGGGCACACCAGTCTGTCGGCTCCGTAACTTCCTCAATGATGTCAAGGCTCAGCATACGCTTTAGTTCCTTTTCCACTTTTGGAAGGAGCGGAAACGGAACTCTGCGTGGCGTGTTGATGCTGTATGGGACTGCTTCCTCTGTTAGCTCGATCTTAACAGGCTCGCAGTTCAGTAGTCCCATTTCCCCGAACACATTGCTTGTTAGATCACTAGTGATAGCATTGACCCTTGCTACCAGCCCCATGCGTTTTGCCACTGCCTTGCCCAACAAGTTACTAACGTACCGTCCTTTTATGACTGTAATCCAGTATTGGTATCTCTGACCTTTGTATGTAGTGGTGGCAAGGAACTTACCCATGCATCGGACTTTCCCGCCTGGGCTATACACTGTTGGCCTGGACTTGTTCAGTTTTGGTATTTGACGTAGTTTACTGAAAGTCTCTTCAGTCATAACGGTGGTATCAGCGCCTGTGTCGATCTTAAAATCGACCAGACTGCCATTCACTAGTAGCTCGACATCCCGGTCAGTATCCGGGTTCGACTCCTCAATGATGTTTGGCTTTGATTTTGCGGTTGCCCTCAGGAATAGTTCTCCAATAAAAAATGAATCCTCGTCTGAATCCATAACGGCCTCTGCTCTGACTTCTTTCAGCATCTTGGATTTACACACAGCCTCGAAATGTCCAAGTTTATTACACTTCCTGCACTTTTTGTTGCGGGCTGGACAGTTTTCCTTTTTATCATGCATTCTGTTGCATCTCTGACAGTTCAGTTTGTTCTCACTGTATTTCTGTCCCTGTCGTGGTTCATCATAGCTCCTCCTTGTGCAATTGTACTGTTTCCGTCTCACCTCATTCACTGTAGCTTCCACACGCTCTGCACCTTGTTGTTTCACTTGTTCACTCTGCCGTGCAAGTTGGATGGCTCTCTCCAGAGTCAGGCCCGCCTCTAGCTGGAGTTTTTGCGAAACCTCCTTGTCCGCTATTCCGATGACGATCCGGTCCCGGATCTGCTCGTCCTTGTCCGCACCGAACTCGCAGTGCTGCGCGAGCTCGTACAGGCTCCGCACGAAGGCTTCAACTGTCTCGCCGGCCCTTTGGCTCCGCTTATGAAAACAGGCGCGATCGTGGATGACGTTTCTTTTCGGGACAAAGTGTTCATCAAACTTCTTCGTCACTAGATCAAAGTCATACTCCGGATGTGGCATGGCCTCGGTTGCCGCAGGAAACACAAACGAGCCGTAAATAGGTTCGGCATCTCTCCCCATCGAGTACAAAAGCGAGTACACCTGCACTTCGCTGCTCTCTCTGTCAAGTTTCGATGCGACTCTAAACCGGGAGAATCTCTGCCGCCATGTAAGCCACTCCGCTGGCTGCGAGAAATCAAACGGCTCGGGAGGCCCAAACTTCGCCATCCTGCTCTTAATGTCGGCGTGAAGTCCTTAATCCTGACACCATGTCATGAGAAGAAGCAAGACATGAGTCGTAATCCTCATAAAGAGAGTTTTATTTAACTACAGCACGGGGTAACGTCAACCATGCGCTTTTCCTATTTCTAGCTAATACTGCAGTCTTCCGGTGGTTAGCATACCCAAACTACGGTAACTCCACATGGACAAAAGACAATCTCACAACAAGAAGTTGGCTTTGTTTTTGGTCCTTGGAGAGGTAAATCCCCAGATTTCTGATTTAATAGGGATATTACAGATGTTTTTCAGTGAAGTGTCGTGTACAACCAGCAATTCACACTTTTTTAAGTTTAATGTTAGACCTGAGGCTTTGGAGAATTTTTCAATTTTGGCAATAGTTGTTGATATTATATTGGTTGGTATTTATCTTTTAAGAATATTGTTGGGTCATCCGCTAGTTGGCTAATTATTATGTCTGTGCCAAGTACATTAAGTTTTTTAATATCATTACAATTTTTGATATAGATTGCTAGCATTTCTGTAGCTAAGATGAACAGGTATGGTGAGATGGGGCAACCTTTAGGAATACCCACATTAATCTTGAAGCTTGGGGTGGTACCACTAGGTAATAGGACACAGCTACTAATATCTCGATATAATCCACCAACCCATTTCCTAAATTTGATTCCAAATCCAAAGTGTTCGAGCGCCGAAAGAATAAACGGATGCTCCACGGAGTCGAATGCTTTATAGAAGTCTAAAGAAATAAGGAAACCATCATCCTCTATTTGGTTTCTATACTCAATGATGTCCATTACCAATCTTATATTGTTGTGGATTGACCTTCCTTTTAAGAACCCTGTGTATCTGCAATAATATTTGAAATCCCTGTTTGAAGACGAGAAGCAAAGATGTAAGTTAGGAGTTTGTAGTCTGAATTTCTGAGTGTAATGGGTCTTCTGTTATCTATAATTCTGGGGTCTTTCCCGGGTTTTGGAATTGAGATGATAACTCCATGTCTCATTGTTGGTGGAAGCACACATGTTTGAAATATTTTGGTAAAGACTTGTAGCAGCAGGTCTCTTAAATCCATCCAAAAATGTCTGTAAAAGTCTTCTGTGAGACCGTCGGATCCAGGGGCTTTGTTAAGAGAAAGACGACCAATTACTGCATCAAGTTCTGTAATTGTTATTTGACTGTCACATGTTTGTTTGAGGCCATCCTCTATTTTTGGAATATTTTTTGCTATGTCCTGAAAAAAATTCCGACAGTTCATGCTAGAAAATTTAGAGCTGGCTATAGAATTTCCAGATTTCTGAAGAGATCAATTTTTCATCTGTGACTTCATTATTATCAACCATCAGAGAACTGATGCTATTTTTTTCCTGTCTTCTTTTTTCAAGACCACAGAAATACGCTGAATTTTTTTCACCCTCCTCTATCCACTTAGCTCTGGATCTAATGAACGCCCCTTGGGCCTTATGACTGTAGATTTCATCTAGTTTAGGTTGTAGGTTTAAAATCATTTGTCTATTGTCTTCAGATGGGTTTGGTTTATTGCAGTACATATTTAACTGATTAATAATGTCTACTTCTTGTTTTTCACTATCTTTTTTAATTGTTTTACTGAATGAGATGGTAAATTGGCGTATTTTATATTTTATGAATTCCCACTTTTTGGTAACAGTTGTTAGCTCCTCAGAATTGGCATATTCATTAATTAATAATTTGATTTTTTGGCAGTAGTTATTATTTTTGAGCATGCTGGAGTTAAACTTCCAATATGTGTGTGAGTGAATGTTGTTGCCATTGGGTTTGATCTGTAGTAGAATAACTAAATAATAATGATCTGTTAGTGGAGCAGCAGAAATATCAGAGCTAATATCATAAGCTAGCAAATGATTTGCAATCAACCAGTGATCGATTCTGGATTTATAATTGTGGTTTGAGCTAAACCAGGAGTATTTAGATATTTCTGGATTTAAGTGTCTCCAAGTATCAATCAAATTTTGTTTTTCGCAAAAGCTCGTGAATATTGTATTCGGGTGACTTGCAGCGTATCTGCAAGGGTACTTATCAAAAAAATCATCATGAACTAGGTTTAGGTCGCCGCCAATGATAATGTTATCAGTTGAGTGTGTTAATTTGAGATTGTCTAAATGTAAACTAATTTGTTCAAGTAGGTTTCGATTTTCTCTACTAATATTATATCCATAAATGTTGACTAAGATGAATTTCAGACCATCTATGTTTATGATAAGAATCAGCCAGTGACCAAATTCATCTGCCATGTGGGAAACAATATGACCTTTGAAGTTATTTAGGAGGATGGCAACACCTGCTGACCTTGAAGTACCGTGGCTAAAGTAAGCTTCATCTCCCCATTGTTTAGACCAAAATATAACATCATCAATCTTAGAATGCGTTTCCTGCAAAAAAAATATATTTGACTTCTTCCCTTTACAAAATAAAAAAATACTTTTTCTTTTGGTCATGTCCCTTAAACCCCTTGCATTAACAGAAATTAGAGGAATGTTACTCTTTAGACTGAACATGGAACAAAAACAAACAAAAAATATGAATAAACAATCAACAACAACAGATTGCTGAACTTACTTAAGACAGCAGTAAAGGTTTCCTATTAAGAGTAGATAATAGTAGCAAAACCCTGAGAATACGTTTTCATTCAAACTCACTTGTTTTCGGGATTCAAAAGCCCTGGATAGTTATGTCAATGGTGAGACTTTTTGTCCATTAATGAAAGCATGAGGGCCCCGGAACAATGCCTTTAGTCCTGCCTTCCTTGCTTGTTCAATTTTCGGGCCATACAGCCCTCCGCGCCTCTGTCTTCCTTGGTGAGGTCTTCTGCGAAACAGATGTTGAGATCCTTGCAGACGGGGTGAAGTTTGGTGATCCGCCAGAGTTCGTCCCTGAAGTGGCGTCCTGTGAACTGCATGATGATCTGACGAGGGCGGTTGGTATCACTCGGCCCCAGTTGGTGTACCGAATCCAGGATGAAATCCATCTTCTCCTTCCAGTGTGGCACAATCTTTCCGATGATATCAGAGATGATTTGTCGTGTGTTTTCGTCTTTTCCTTCCTGTAAGCCATTTACTTGCAGGTTCCACCTTCATTTATAACGCTCCAACTCTACAGCTCTTGTTCCACTTCTGCAGCTCTTTTCTCCAGAACTGTGTTCTCCTCTTTCAGTTGTTTCACCTCGACGTGCAACTTTTGGCACTGTTCTTTACAATCTTTGATCTCGGCAGAGTTAAACTCCACAGCTTTCACGATGTTGGTTAAGGTCAGCGTGTTCTGCTTTGGCTCCGCTTTGAAGTCCTGCATCATGCTTTGAAGAGTGCTGACAGCAGCCAGGATCACAGAGTAAGAGGCGTTGTCAGCATGGGCTTCAGCAGTCACGACGTCGTCTGGTTTTGACTTTTTCAGTGGTGCTGGTGGTTCAGAAGGAGATACTAAGATGTTTTTAGTACCTCTGGTGTTAGTTTCCATCCTTTCAGGACCGCCATAGTCGTGTTCTTGTAGAGCCTTCGATTTAGCATTAGCTTTTGTGCTAGCCATGTTATGGTTTGCAATATATCGTATTCCAGGAGGTGCTCCGGGACACTCACACGCTTCTGAATTATTATAATAAGTTCCCTACAATTTTACATCTGATATCTCAGGGTGTTGTTGAGTTAAAAGTTAATTCTGTTGATATTCAAGGCTTTGCTACTCTGAGCCATTCACAGTGCATCTGCTCTCTCCGCCATCTTGAGCCGCCCCCTAGGTCACGTATTAGCTCTGTACAAACGTAAGCCTACTCCACGTGATTAAGCTAGCAGCGTTAGCTCGGGAGCTACGTGGCTAGCTTTTGTCTGTGTGTGTGTGTGTGTGTGTGTGTATATAATTAGTAAAAGAAGAGTAGAGAAGAAGTGTAAAGAAAAGAGGCACTCTGATCTTAGTTATCGATAATGACCAGCCCCCCCTCAGCCCCTCAGGTCTGGACCACACATGTAGTTGGGACAGACTCTGAGGCTTTTGTCTCGCTGACGGAAAACTGTCACTATAACCACTCCAGTGGCTAACAGCTGATTTCCGCGATTATCTCGCAGACAGTAACTAAACTCCGTGAAAGGAGTGATTTAGCAGGTAGCGTTTACAGTTTACCAAGCTACTTAACACAACATAATCAACAGTATCGTGATCAATGATACATTCACAGAAACAGATTAATAATCATATATGGACCATTACATGATTACAATCAGATCACATTAATGGCAACAATGGTAGCGATAACCTTCGCTCATTAATGAAACAAACCAAACACACCAATTCTATAGTCTGCCCAGAACTGTGTAAAAGCCTCCTTACTGTGGTTGTTTGTCAGTTAATCTCTCGCCAGAGTTTAACGATCCGTTTCATCCAGAGCAGTAGACGGCACGCAATCCAGGTCGACAGCAAGAAAAACGGAACGTAGTCCTTTCTTGAATCCGGGCTAAATAATCCCGCTGCAGATAGAGGAAATACTGAGCCAGTATTCCTCGGATCCCCATGGTATATCAGAAAGATATAAAATGTCCCAGCTCAATCTCGACCAGCGAGATGACGCTGGCTAGCTAGTCCAGACTGCCTGCACCTCCTGTCGGTAAAATGAATTACCGTGGAAAGCAAGGAAACACAAACACCGACAGCTTTTATCCTTCCTCCGCCTCCTAGTGGCATTCAAAGGCCCGACAGCCAATGGGAAAAACGCAACTTTGTCACAGGTGTGAAGCAGTTCTTTGTCTCACCACCAGTCTGCCTTGTTCCCCTCGTGTTGAATGTAGATTCTCCATTTTGCGAAGTGGCGGCCTGTAGGAATTTGGTGAAACCGGCTTTGGGATTCACATGTAGGCCAAGATTCTTTGTCTTGCCTTCCCTGTGTCCTTTGTCTCTGCAGTCAGCTCAATCTGAGCCATTTTTGGTTAAAATCAGTGTTTAACCCCCTGCTTGGTCCCAACACTTGTTATCTCCATAATGCCAAGGTATTTATGAACATGCTGGGCATCATTGGGACACTGAAGATCTGCGTTATGTGAATCAGGTTTCCATTTCAACGGGGAGCCATATTTGGCCATTTGGGGGCACTGCAAAGTGAGTCACTTTAGCAATAGAATGGTCAAAGGCACTTTAGCAATAGAATCATCAAAATCTTGTTTTCTCCATAATGCCAAGGTATTTATTGACATGCTGGTCATCAATGGGACACTGAAGATCTGTGTTATGTGAATCAGATTTCGAATTCAACGGTGAGCCATATTTGTCCTTTTGAGGGCACTGCAAAGGCAGTCACTTTAGCAATAGAATGGTCAAAGGCACTATAGCAATACAATGGTCTATATCTTGATTTCTCTGGAGCTGGGTTTTCTCCATAATTCCAGGGTAGATATGGACATGCTGGGCATCAATGGGACACTGAAGATCTGTGTTATGTGAATCAGTTTTCCATTTCAACGGGGAGCCATATTCGGCCTTCTAGGGGGCACTGCAAATTGAGTCACTTTAGCAATAGAATGGTCAAAGTCACTTTAGCAATAGAATCATCAAAATCTTGTTTTCTCCATAATGCCAAGGTATTTATGGACATGCTGGGCATCATTGGGACACTGAAGATCTGTTATGTGAATCACGTTTCCATTTCAACGGGGAGCAATATTTGGCCATTTGGGGGCACTGCAAAGTGAGTCACTTTAGCAATAGAATGGTCAAAGGCACTTTAGCAATAGAATCATCAAAATCTTGTTTTCTCCATAATGTCAAGGTATTCATGAACATGCTGCTCATCAGTGGGACACTGAAGATCTGTGTTATGTGAATCAGGTTTCCATTTTACAGGCGCTGGTTGTATTGCAGCCTTGGAGCACAGTAAGCAGCGCTTTAGTGTAGCTTTATTTTACAAATAAGAGGAAAGTTTTATTGTGATTCAATGGTGGGTTGCAGTTTTACCGGGCTTTTTCATTGTAAAATAAAGCTACACTAGAGCGCTGCTTACTGTGCTCCAAGGCTGCAATACAACCAGCGCCTGTCCGCTATGGAAACCAACAGTTGCGCATGTTAAATTTGGAACCCATGATCAGATTTGAAACCAAATCCTCCAAACGATTCCAAACGATTCCAATAAAGAAACCATTCCATTGGAAGTGTTGCCCAACCCTATTTGTGTCTCACTTCTGGTTAGTCACCCAGAAGAAGGCCTGTGTGCCGAAACGCGTTGGTGCGTTATTTCTTACTCGTTGCTATGCATTAGCCCCATCAGTAAAGGCTTTTTGAGATACAGTGTTAGGGGACCACTAAGGCCTATATAATAGAGAATTCAGATACAGTATTAGGGGACCACTAAGGTCTATATAAAAGAGAATTCAGATACAGTATTAGGGGACCACTAATGTCTATATAAAAGGGACTTCAGATACAGTATTAGGGGACCACTAAGGTCTATATAAAAGAGACTTCAGATACAGTATTAGGGGACAACTAAGGCCTATATAAAAGAGACTTCAGATACAGTATTAGGGGACCACTAAGGCCTATATAAAAGAGAATTCAGATACAGTATTAGGGGACCACTAAGGTCTATATAAAAGAGACTTCAGATACAGTATTAGGGGACCACTAAGGCCTATATAAAAGCATCCAAAGAGCACCATGTCATGGGACCTTTAAAGATAACAAACTGGGCTGCAAAACATGTAGCAGCATTCCGTCACTTGCTGGCCAGACAGAGAGGGGACTGAAGCTGTCAAGAGAATGGAGGGAATGTTTAATTCAAGCCATTGGTACAGACAAGGCGAAACAACAGCAGTCACTGCGCAAAAAATTTAAAGACAACAGAGATTCGAAAGCACACATTAAGGCAGCCAAAATAGTGGAGATGGCATCCCGCAATGAGCTGAGCAGGCAAGTTCAATCTATGCACAGGGCTGAATACGAAACTACATCTCGAGTGTTCCGAACTGCATACAAAATTGGCAAGCGCCATTCAAAGACACGCGAATGGATGTAATGTTGCAAGAGTTGAATGAAGTGAACATGGGCCGAGTTCTGCACTCCGACAAGACGTGTCGACATTATTGACCATATTGCAATGGAGATGAGGAAAAAGATGGTCGATGACATCATTGTAAACAAAAGAAAAGTCTGCTCGTTGATCGACGAGTCTACGGCGATCAGTGGGAAAACTGGTTTCAACACCTGGCCCCCCACACACAGACCGTTCTTCAGGCTGAAACTGAGAAATGGTTCCAGAATGTATCACTGTGTGACAATCAAAAGATTGTAAAGAGGACAGTTCTTTCGCAGCATGGTGGAAAATATGAGATCCAGGACAGCTACAACATCAACTTCCTCTCATGTCAGCACACACGAAAGATCCTCACATAGAGGTGGAAGCGAACTGATGTCCGATTTCGAGGTTCTTCAACCAGATACTTGGCCAGAGGGAAATCTGGACATACAACGTGGTGAAGCAGAGGTCCTTCGCTTAGGTGACACATTTAAAACAGAGAGAAGAGAGAGCATCCAGGGATTTTGGGAGTACAAGGAACTGAGGGCGTACCGGACCACAGCAATCCTCAAGCCTCTTCTTAAAGCTGTCCATACAATTGCATTGTCTACCAGTGAACGCAAAAGAGCCTTCACTTGCATGAATGACATTCTAACAGTCAAAAGGAACTCCCTTGCTGTAAACAGACTGTCCAACGTGGTGTTCCTGAAATGCAATGGACCACCATTACAGCAGTTTAGTCCACACAATTATGTGAGATTATGGTTGGCAAAGGTATTTAATGTAACTTCCTCACTAAATGCAACCCACACTGCCAACTAATCCTCTGAAAGCCTGTGCCTCACAAAGGCACCAAAAAAGCTGATGAACCCCATGGTCCTTGGATCCTGATGAGCTGATGAACAACCCCATAACATCCTGTTACCATTCTGTAAGTATGAACACCTGTTATATATTATCAATAAATAATTATGTTTTTTCATGCCAGAAATGTATGCTACTTTCAAATATTCAATCAAATAATATAACTTAATAATTAATATAACGGGGGGGGAGGGATGACGGGGGATTGTCGTCGATTTCCCTGGCGGAAGTCACTGATGTAGTCAAACAACTCCACAGTGGCAAAACCCCTGGGATTGATGAGATCCATCCAGAAATGCTCAAGGCGCTGGGTGTGGAGGGGCTGTCCTGGTTGACACGTCTCTTCAACATTGCGTGGAAGTCTGGAACAGTGCCAAAGGAGTGGCAGACTGGGGTGGTGGTTCCCCTTTTTAAAAAGGGGGACTAGAGGGTGTGTGCCAATTACAGGGGTATCACACTTCTCAGCCTCCCTGGTAAAGTCTACTCCAAGGTGCTAGAGAGGAGGGTTCGGCCGATAGTCGAACCTCGGGTTGAGGAGGAACAATGCGGATTCCGTCCTGGTCGTGGAACAACGGACCAGCTCTTCACTCTCGCAAGGATCCTGGAGGGAGCCTGGGAGTATGCCCAACCGGTCTACATGCGTTTTGTGGATTTGGAGAAGGCGTATGACCGGGTCCCCCGGGAGATACTGTGGGAGGTGCTGCGGGAGTATGGGGTGAGGGGGTCTCTACTCAGGGCCATCCAATCTCTGTATGACCAAAGTGAGAGCTGTGTCCGGGTTCTCGGCAGTAAGTCAGACTCGTTTCAGGTGAGGGTTGGCCTCCGCCAGGGCTGCGCTTTGTCACCAATCCTGTTTGTAATATTTATGGACAGGATATCGAGGCGTAGTCGGGGTGGGGAGGGGTTGCAGTTCGGTGGGCTGGGGATCTCATCGCTGCTCTTTGCAGATGATGTGGTCCTGATGGCATCATCGGCCTGTGACCTTCAGCACTCACTGGATCGGTTTGCAGCCGAGTGTGAAGCGGTTGGGATGAGGATCAGCACCTCTAAATCGGAGGCCATGGTTCTCAGCAGGAAACCGATGGAATGCCTTCTCCAGGAAGGGAATGAGTCCTTACCCCAAGTAAAGGAGTTCAAGTACCTTGGGGTTTTGTTCGCGAGTGAGGGGACAATGGAGCGGGAGATTGGTCGGAGATTGGTCGGAGAATTGGCGCAGCGGGTGCGGTATTACATTCCATCTATCGCACCGTTGTGACGAAAAGAGAGCTGAGCCAGAAGGCAAAGCTCTCGATCTACCGGTCAGTTTTCGTTCCTACCCTCACCTATGGTCATGAAGGCTGGGTCATGACCGAAAGAACGAGATCCAGGGTACAAGCGGCCGAAATGGGTTTCCTCAGGAGGGTGGCTGGCGTCTCCCTTAGAGATAGGGTGAGAAGCTCAGTCATCCGTGAGGAGCTCGGAGTAGAGCTGCTGCTCCTTTGCGTCGAAAGGAGCCAGTTGAGGTGGTTCGGGCATCTGGTAAGGATGCCCCCTGGGCGCCTCCGTAGGGAGGTGTTCCAGGCACGTCCAGCTGGGAGGAGGCCTCGGGGAAGACCCAGGACTAGGTGGAGGGATTATATCTCCAACCTGGCCTGGGAACGCCTCGGGATCCCCAAGTCGGAGCTGGTTAATGTTGCTCGGGAAAGGGAAGTTTGGGGTCCCCTGCTGGAGCTGCTCCCCCCGCGACCTGACACCGGATAAGCGGACGAAGATGGAGATAATATAACTTAATTGTCTGTTTCTTTAGAATAGCCAATTTGGTTAATATCACAGCAGAATATCTCTAGACTGAATTGACTGCCATCTGTGTAGCTACTGTCTAATTTTATGTCTGGCATTAACCCTGTTCCCCCTGTCTCTGTGTGTGTGTGTCCCTAGGGATTGTACAGTTCCAATCACAGCACCGTTGCAGACTTGGAGGAGTTCCATTTACACACACACACACACACACACACACACGACTTGTTTAAATAAATACATACATGTATGTATAACAATAAATTGTTGTTGTACCAGCAATATCTCCAAGTTTTGTTTTTCACTGTAGAAATCACAAATGTCATAATGATTTGCCAATGCAAGAGAGTACCTGCACCTTTTTTTCCCCCCACTTCAAGCACTGGGTGAAAGTAACTCAAAAGTAATGCAAACGTAGTGTAAAGCATTACAATTCAGAGACAGTAATATTGCAATATAACTAATGACTCTCAAATGACAGTAACTAGTAATCTATAATGTATTACATTTTGGAAGTAACTTGCCCAACACTGATTGTCATAGACAAAAATGAACCTGAAGCGTGTTGTGTTCACAATGCACAGGTGAAGAGAACCGCAACAGGGTGGCAGCAGCTCAGTCCGTAGGGAGTTGGTTCAAGTCCCCGTACAGACCAAAGTACAGAGTGTGGACTGGTAACTGGAGTCAACGGTTCAACTCCTCTTGAGCAAGACACCAAACCCCCCAACTGCTTGGGGTGCCTGTCCAGCAGTCGCAGCCCCCTCACTCTGACATCTCTCCATTTGTGCATGTAAAGGACCTGAGCATTTGTGTATTTCAGGCCTGTGTGTTCTAACAACAGAGTGAAATCATTGTAATGGAAGCAAACCGTACTCAGACCTACAGATTGTTCCAGAGGGGTCTAGGTCCCTTAGAGTGTTCACATATGCGCAAAAATGTTGACTAATAGGTCTGAGTTTTTCTGGAGGAACCCTATAAAACATGAATCCGACAGCACTAAGCGTAGTACAATTCTGTCGAATGAGATGAGATTTCCTCATTCTCTTCTCCAAGTTTGCTCAGACTGTTGAACAGCAGATGAGATAAGATAAGATGTACTTTATTGTCCCCAAAGGGAAATTAGTTTTGTACTTTGTCTGTTCCACAGCTTAAGCATCTCTCAGCACATACTCTCAAAGTGTAGCACAGCCCTTGCACAATGAGATATTGCACAACTAACATATTGCCCAACCCCATAGCCTACATATTGCACAAATGACACAATGCACTGACATAATGCCCAACCCAAATAGCGTACATATTGCACAACTAACATATTGCACAATCCCAATAGCCTACGAATTGCTTAACTAACATATTGCACAACCCCATAAAGAGAAAGAAAAGGAAGGGGGAAAAAAGAAAGCAATACAAAATACAGAAAATACAATACAAAGAAAAGGTGAAATGGAAGGTAGGCTATATATTGAAAACAATCTTGCAGTATATAAATACTTTTCTTCTTATTAATAATTTGGATAGACTCAAAAAAGTTCCGAAATTCAATTCTTAAGTGAATAAAAGCTGGCCGAGATTTAGAAAATTTCACTTTATCGATATGACCAGTGTTGGGCAAGTTACTTTTAAAAGTTACAGTTACTAGTTACTTTTTCCAAAAAGTAACTAAATTAGTTACGCAGTAACAAATGATAAAAGTAACTAGTTACTTCAGAAAGTAACTATTGCGTTACTTTCAAGTACATTTTTTAATGCTCAAATGTGACCCTACCTCCACCCCTCTTTAACGGAACTTAAATTGCATGTTCAATTATTTATGATAAATCTGAATTGTTGGAGCTATTTTGCATTTTGTTTATTTTAGGCTTAAGTTATAGTCTAATGTATTTCTTTTCTTTGCTAAAAGTTAATTTGTTTTATTTTGCATTTATGCTTATTTTTTTTGTTTACTTATATTGTCATTTATTGGTCACGTGGTGCTACGTTAATTTGCATAAATAGGTCAAGGTGGGAGGAGACCGGCAGAGGCAGCGAGGGCATATGGGTTTTTACCACAGTGTGAGAGAGGCAGCAGGAAATATCTGTGAGCTTGCTTATATGTGAAAATAAACCTCCTTTAACTCATCCTTTGCTATGGACATTAGTTTATTTTGGTACGTCTAAACCATGCGTAAAGCCTAAAGCATGACGTAGCCTCAGTGGCCATTTGAGAAGTTTGGTATTATTAGTTTTGTTTAAGTTTAAGGACAAATAGCCGCTACATAAGTAAAAACCCTGGCTCCTGGATGTATATCATTGGTTTACCTGGAAATTGGACTTGTTCTTTGCTGGATTACTCTTTTAAAAAGTGGATTACTCACCTGGATGCTCGAGGCAACGCTGGGCCTAGGAGTGGTGGAGGCGCCGGCTGGATACAGCGCAAACATCAAGGAATCCGACCCATCCGACAGTGTAAAGCTTCCCTGGACACCGTATTGGATAACGGCGACAGTACTGGAGCGCCGGAGCTGCATTTACGGAGTGGAGGATTGATGTTTGTTGCAATTGGATTCGCAAAGGCTGGCCCAAAGCCTTCACAGGTGACGCGCACGGCCGCGCGCAACAGCAATCACCGCTGCAAACAAAATCCGCAAGGTACGTGCTTTATTCGACCTTTGCAAAAAGCTGTGTGTGTACCTGGCCAACATCAATAGAAAGTAAAAATGTCTGACGTTGCATCCAAAGCCATAAGTGACACGGGACTTCCCATAAGGAGGCGCACAAGCCATACTGCTAAAGGAATGATATTTTTGATGCAAACGTGTCAGGAAAAAAGATCGACAAAATGCAGACAAGCCAAATTGTGCATGAATCAAATGGATAAATTGATGCATTCTGCAGAAAATATTGATGCAGTCAAGCCTCTTTTGGATCAAATGATAACATGTGTTAAAGAGGCAAAACAACATCATTTGTCATTTGTGTCACTGAATATACCTCAGGATGAAAAGGAAAACCAAGATAAATATTTTGAACAAAAGGAAAATCTGTTTTCAAATTTTATTGATGATGTCAAAGGGTGGTTATCAAATGCAGGCCATTCATATGAACTTCCAATCAAACTACCTGATAATCAAATCGATATTAGGCCTGAGGACAGTGTATCTAATCAAGGTTCTGCAGCGCGCTCAAAAGCTGGCTCTAAACTGTCAAGAACATCATCCAGTGCATCTGCAAGAATATTAGCGCAAGCAGATAAAGCAGCATTACAGGAGCGCATGGCTGCTCTAAAACAAAAGCACATTTTGGAGGCGCAGGAGGAACAAGTAAGACTTGAACAAGAGGAATCAAGAAGGAAACAGGAAAAGGACCAAGAGGAATTACGGAAGAAACGGGAACATTTAAGGAGAGAAAAGGAACAACTTGCTCTGGAGGCAGAATTAAAGGTGACAAATGCAAAATTGAAGGTTCTGGAAATAAATTCAAAGTGTGGCTCTAAAGCGTCAAAATGTGCATCTACAACATCAGATGGCATGAATTCTTACTTGGAAAGGTCAGAAATTCCAGGAAAATATGAACTAAATCCAAATGTTGAATGTTTTGTGCCCACAAATGAAAACTCCGAACCTTCCTCCAGTCGCTTATTGAGTTCTGTCTCTGTTGGTGTTGGACCCAAACATGTCGTAATACAACCACCCATACCTAATGTCATTCCTGTTTCCCAAGGACAAAGTACACGACCAATGGGTTTGCAAAATGCTCATGTCAATGATCAATCCACCAGCTTTCCGGACATTTTGAACATCATGCAGCGTCAAAATGAAATTACTGCCCTGTTGGTCCAACAAAACACAGCCTCTGCTCTGCCTACGAGAAATATACCTGTATTTGATGGAGACCCCCTGTATTTTAAATCTTTTCTCAGAGCCTTTGAAAATTGTATTGAGGATAAAGCTAATAATTTCAGTGATTGTTTGTACTTCCTAGAACAGTACACTAGGGGGCAATCAAGAGACATTGTGAGAAGTTCTGCCCTCTGAACCTTGTTACCAAAGAGCAAAAACGCTTTTGATTGAACATTTTGGCAGTGAACATAAAATCTCTTCTGCTTATATGGACAAACAAGTCTGGCTGAAAGGCTGGGAGTATCAGGTAAAATCTGTAATGTATTATTAAGGACAATTGGACAGACTAAAACCATTAATACCAATGTGATAATTGGTCTGGAGGTGTCTGGTTTCGACACCGAGGATTTTATTGAACTACCATCTGTTCTGACACAAACAGAAATGCCTGTATCCAAAGTCAATGTGCCATGTCAGGATGATGTTGCCAAGTGGGCTTACCTGAGCAGCATTAGGCTACATGAAGTGGATGCAGATGTGGACTTGCTTATTGGAACGGACTCTCCCAAAGTTTTGGAGCCATGGGAATTAGTAAACAGCCAATGTGGGGGACCGTATGCAGTGAGGACCAGAGTTGGCTGGGTCTTCGCGTTGGAGACTCTGGAGGTGCTGGTGTCAAATAAGGATGCACTGTTGTAACTACTAATCATATATCTGTGGAGTACTTGGAAAATATGTTGATGCAGCAGTACAATCATGGCTTTGCTGAAAGAACATATGATGAACAACTTGAGATGTCAAGAGAACACATTAAATTCATGAAGATTATGAAGGATACAACAGTGCTTAACAATGAACATTATTATATTGACTTACCTTTCAGAGTTGAAGATCCTGTTTTGCCAAATAATCTCTGCATTGCATTACAAAGACTCCAAAGTCTGAAGAGGAGATTTAACAAAGATACTTCATTCAAAGCTCAATACGTTGATTTCCTCAACAACATGTTGGAGCAGGGATATGCAGAAAAGGTTCCCACAAATAAGCCCACACCACAGCAAGGAAAGGTGTGGTACATTCCCCACCATGGTGTACATCATCCAACCGAAGGAAAGTTGCGTGTTGGGTTCGATTGCGGCTGTACTTACAAAGGTACGTCATTAAACAGCCAGCTCTTGCAGAGCCCAGACTTCACTAACACGCTTATTGGTGTCCTCCTCCGGTTTAGGGAAGAGCCCGTCTCTGTTATGGCTGACATCAATGCCATGTTCCATCAGGTCCGGGTCCCACACAAGCATGTCGACTTCTTGCGCTTTTTATGGTGGCCCAATGGAGACGCTACAACGGAGCCAGAGGAATACAGGATGTGCGTGCATTTATTTGGAGCTGTATCTTCTCCAAGCTGTTCAAATTATGCATTGAGAAGAACTGCTGAGGATAATGCACTGCAATATTCACCCGACGTCCTCAGCACAGTGAAAACAAATTTCTATGTGGATGACTGTCTCAAGTCCACTGCGACAGAGGAAGATGCAGTGAAGCTCGTACATGGACTAACATCTCTCTGTAAAAAGGGTGGCTTCCATCTCCAAAAGTGGGGCACAAATAGCCCAAATGTGTTTGCACATATTCCCATTAATATCAGAGCAGTGGGTTTGGAGAACATGGATTTGGACAGGGACCAACTCCCTGTGGAAAGAGCTCTGGGGATGCAATGGTGCGTTCAAGGAGACACGTTCAGCTTTAGGACTGCAGTGCAGGAACGTCCACACACCAGGAGGGGCATCCTTTCTGTGGTGAGCTCTCTCTATGATCCACTGGGTTTTCTGTCTCCTTTCATAATCCTTGCCAAGTTACTGTTACAGGAGCTGTGTAGAACAAACTTCAAATGGGATGAGCCAGTTCCCAGTACTGTCTCCAGACATTGGTCTGAGTGGCTCTCTGAACTTCAGCATATGAGTGGATTTAGAGTGGAACGGTGCATTAAACCCAAGAACTTTGGAACACAAGTGAAAGCAGAACTGCATCATTTTTCAGATGCTAGTCAATCAGGATATGGCACGGTTTCATACTTAAGATTGGAGAATACCGACAGTGTGCATGTTTCATTCATTACAGGCAAGGCTCGTGTTGCTCCTCTAAAGCAACTAACTATTCCACGCCTTGAGCTTGCTGCAGCTGTGCTTGCGGTTTGAGTGAACACAATGCTGTTGAAGGAGCTACAGTTGTCATTGCAAAGGTCATTTTTCTGGACTGATAGCACTACTGTTCTCAAGTATATCTTCAATGAAACAAAGCGCTTTCACTCCTATGTCAGCGCCATAAGAGAAGCCACGGACAAAGATCAGTGGAGGTATGTAAACATCAAAGATAATCCTGCAGATGAAGCATCTCGAGGACTAAGAGCTCAGGAGTTTGGGAAAGGAAAATGGCTAAAAGGACCAGACTTTTTGCGTTCGTCTTCCACTGAATGGCCAAAACTCGACTTGGACTCCTCCATCTCATCTGATGATCCGGAGGTAAAAAGGGAACTTAAAGTGAATGCTGTTACAACATACAGTGACAATTCCCTCAGTCGGCTCATTCACTATTTCTCATCCTGGAGAAAGCTTAAAACATCAGTGGCTTGGTTGTTAGAGCTGAAAGAAAGACTTTTACTTTTGAGCCGAAAGAGGAAAGAATATGTGATCAAGCAGAATGAAAATGTGGAAAAGGAGCTTGAAAGGTTCAAAGCCACACTTGGAAGATCCGGCTTGACATCAGAGCGCTTGGAGGAAGCAGAAAAGGCAATAATTCAGTTTGCACAAAACCAAAGATTCAGCACTGAAATTTCCTCACTAAAACACGACCCAAAGACTGTTTACAAAGACAGCCCTCTGTATCGCCTCGATCCCTTTATCAAAGATGGCATCCTCAGAGTTGGTGGACGCTTGTCTAAATCTGCTCTGCCGTTGGAGGTGAAACATCCTGTGATTTTGTCGAAGGACCTGCATGTTTCCCAGCTCATATTACGTTACATCCATCACCAACTTGGACATGCTGGACGCAATCATATGCTGCACAGATTGAGACAGAAGTATTGGATTATAAATGCCAACTCTGCAGCCAGGAAGATTCTCTCACAATGTACAGTGTGCAGAAGGTATAGAGGAAAACTTGGAGAAAAGAAAATGTCTGATTTACCAGAGGAACGAGTTGTGCCTGATAAGGCACCCTTTACAAATGTGGGAGTGGACTATTTTGGACCACTGGATGTGAGGAGAGGGAGAACTGTGCTGAAGCGATATGGAGTGATATTTACCTGTTTGAGCAGCCACGCAATACATCTGGAGGTGGCGCACTCCCTCGACACAGACTCCTGCATCAATGCTGTGCGAAGATTTATCTGTAGAAGAGGACCTGTGACAAGTATGAGGTCCGATAATGGCACAAATTTTGTTGGAGCGAAGAAGGAGCTGAGGCAGGCTCTCGCCGCTTTAAATCACTCTAAAATTGAAAGGATCTTTGTGCAGGAAGGAATGACGTGGAGTTTTAACACTCCAGCTGCATCTCACCAAGGTGGCGTTTGGGAGCGTCTGATTCGCTCTGTGCGCAGTGTACTTACCTCTGTTGTTGGACATCAATTGCTGGACGAGGAAGGCCTGCAAACACTGTTTTGTGAGGTAGAAGCTATACTCAATGACCGGCCAATAACTAAGGTCTCAGAAGATCCCAATGACTTGGAAGCGCTCACTCCAAATCACATTCTCCTGCTGAAAGGCAAGCCCATTTTGCCACCAGGTTTGTTCGAAAAATCTGACCTGTACATTAAGAGGAAATGGAGGCAAGTGCAGTACGTCGCGGAGCTTTTCTGGAAAAGGTGGACATCAGAGTATTTGCTTGTAATGCAAGAAAGACAAAAATGGACAAGCAAAAAAGAAACTTCATCCCAGGAGATATTGTTGTCATCGCTGATGCTACAGCTCCAAGAGGCTCATGGATGATGGGCAGAGTTCTAAGTACCAGCTGACTTAAGAGGATTGGTTCGCTCGGTGAAGGTCCAAACGAAGACCAGCATCCTGGACAGACCAATAACCAAGCTCTGTCTTCTCTTGGAGGCTGATAATTGACTATACATCTCATTCTCTCTCTTATCTCTGTTTTCTATCTATTTTTTGTTTTGTAGGCATGGAGAATCTGAAGATGCAAGATTCAAGCTTAGTGTTTAGGTTATAATCAGGAAATAGCTCCTTTGTGCTAAGAGCTAAGGTTAATTGTGGGTAAATTACCATCACAATTAGGGGCTGGGTTGTTGGAGCTATTTTGCATTTTGTTTATTTTAGGCTTAAGTTATAGTCTAATGTATTTCTTTTCTTTGCTAAAAGTTAATTTGTTTTATTTTGCATTTATGCTTATTTTTTTTTGTTTACTTATATTGTCATTTATTGGTCACGTGGTGCTACGTTAATTTGCATAAATAGGTCAAGGTGGGAGGAGCCCGGCAGAGGCTGCGAGGGCATATGGGTTTTTACCACAGTGTGAGAGAGGCAGCAGGAAATATCTGTGAGCTTGCTTATATGTGAAAATAAACCTCCTCGAACTCATCCTTTGCTATGGATTTATGGATATTCGTTTATTTTGGTACCTAAACCATGCGTAAAGCCTAAAGCATGACGTAGCCTCAGTGGCCATTTGAGAAGTTTGGTATTATTAGTTTTGTTTAAGTTTAAGGACAATACATATTGTTACATACATGAATATTATAATGAAATGGACACTTAATATAATACATTATTAACAGAAACAATGTACACAAATCTAAACTATTTTAATGTTGCTGTGGGACAAAGTGAGACTATCCTCCAATCAAATACCATGTATGTAGATATTAGGTTTATATAGTGGATCGATTGGGGGGAGTGGGTGATAGAGCGAGGGAGAAGTGAGAGCGTGACGGCGATTAGCTTTGGAGCACCGACTCTAGAGTCCTAGTGAGAGAAACAAAGTGTCTCCCCTGTTCTGACCACGGTGGGACATCTGGAGCAGGAAAAGTTAACCCTCTCCTTGATTTCATAACGCCATACCTGTCTCTGTCTCTCGTTGACTGACTCGCTTGTGTTGTTTGTTGTGTGTCTGACAGTGTTGGGTGTAACGCGTTACAAAGTAAAAAAGTGGTCCCTTTTTAACCCAGGAGTTGGTTAAAAATAACCCATTATGGGTTATTTTTGACCCAGGAGTTTTTAGTGTGTACTACAAGTAGATATGGACATTACACATTAAAGGTCCCATGACATGGTGCTCTTTGGATGCTTTTATAGACCTTAGTGATCCCCTAATACTGTATCTGAAGTCTCTTTCCTGAAATTCAGCCTTGGTGCAGAACAACAGCCACTAGAGCCAGTCCCACAATGAGCTTTCCTTAGTATGTGCCATTTCTGTGTCTGAAGCTATTGAGGAGGAGAGTGGGAGGGGCAAGGTGGAGGGTGGGGGTGTGGCCTTGACCAAGTGCCACTTTGCTCGTTTGAAAGCCATGATGGCTCTCTCTCATGGGTTGGCCAAATTCTCTGGGCGGGCAAAGCAGAGAAAGGGGAGGTAACCTTGCTTGTTATGACCTCATAACAAGCAGATTCCAAAACTGCTCATCTGAGCTTTCATTTTCTCAAAGGCAGAGCAGGATACCCAGGGCTCGGTTTACACCTATCACCATTTCTAGCCACTGGGGGACCATAGACAGGCTAGGGGAACTCATATTAATGTTAAAAAACCTCATAAAGTGAAATTTTCATGCCATGGGACCTTTAACACCGTGTAACGCCGATGACCTGCCGATGTGCATTCAACCCGCGCTGGACTCGTTCATAATCAATCAGCCGTCACTCTGTGAGTAGAGAATCCAGTCTGCAGTGTAGTTCAGACACTTCATTGATAAACCAGAGACTGGCTTTAGGGTCAAAGA
This sequence comes from Perca schrenkii, assembly GCA_025617405.1. Classification (NCBI taxonomy): domain Eukaryota; kingdom Metazoa; phylum Chordata; class Actinopteri; order Perciformes; family Percidae; genus Perca; species Perca schrenkii. Next base: position 1,897,945 of record CM046788.1, read on the forward strand.
TAGTTTTTGTATGATTAACTTCAGTCTCTGCCAGAGACACCAGCTTTCAAAAGTAACAAAAGTAACGAGTAAAGAAAAAAGTTACTTTCCATAGGGGGTAACTAAGTAAAGGATAATTTTTTTAAGAAGTAACGAGTAACGAGCAAACACTACTTTTTAACAGTAACTTCCCCAACACTGGTGTCTGACTATGCGTGCTTTCGAACACCCGCCCAACTCTACCCCTGATTGGCTTACCATGACATTTTACTCAACCTCAGCCAATCGTCAGCATTTATGAGTTTGTGTCGTGCACTGTGCACTAACCTAACCACCTAACCTAAAAGGAAGAACAGTAAAGAAAGTCTTTGCCTCTGGGCTCGGACTCAGAGATCTAGCTAGTTGGTCTGATGAAAAAAAAACAGCTTCAATTATAGTAACGCGCTGCATTCTTCGGCAGTAACGGTAACGGCGTTATTAAGATACTGGAAAAAGTAACGCCGTTAGTAACGCCGTTATTTATCACGCCGTTATTCCCATCACTGGATATGACATTTCCCTTGTAGAATTAACAGGTTGACAATCCTGTATATTGTTTTTTGTTGTCATAACTAAGAATAACGTATTCTGCTTCCAATTTAATGACGTGATTCTTTTGAATACTGAACTAGTTTTCAGTTTTCTTCCAGAACTCCACAGGATCTGTGAAGTGATGCTGAACAACAAACTGACGTCATCAAGAGGCGACTCTCGCACCTCGCAAAGAACCACAACATTCTAGAGCACAGAAAAGACGGCAGACAGTGAAAACAGTCACCCAGTCGGTCACATCTCATATCAGCCTGTTCACGCCCGGGCACTGCCGCCGCCGCCGCCGCCGCAGCAGCAGCAGCAGCAGCAGCAGCAGCAGCCGCCGCCGTCTGCCAAGCGCATCCGTCCGTGGAGGAACAGACAGACAGACAGACGGACCTGGCAATGATGGCGGACTGTGTTGGCTTTCAAGCGCAAATCGCCTCGATTATAGAGATATTGGCCAATTCGGCAGTGGCGGAGATCTGCAAACTGGTGGACGATGGCTACGCGGCGCTGCGCTCCCAGATGGACCTGGAGCGGGAGAAGAGCGAGAAGGAGAACGATGCCCTGCGGCAGAAACTGCGAGAAATAGACGTGAAGGTGCGGAACTACGAGAGGAAGATGAGGAGACGAAATCAGCGGGAGGAAATGCACGCCGTTCATTTTAGGCCACCCGAAGGTAAATAGATACAGAGATGTGCAAGAGGCAGGGCTGCAGCTGGCCTGCTGCGGTTGCACCATCATTGCTTCATTAACGTGTGAGGGAGCCATGGTACAGATGTGTCCTCGTTATATGCTTATTAATAAGCCGATGCATTCAGTATTTAATCCAATAGGAGACCACGCAGTAGTGGGCCTGTAGTGGCTGTCAGTGTCCACCCTGCTGTAACTTCTCATCATGTCTGAGCATACACTACCATGCTCCAGTGGCTCCTGCACCACTGTGGACCTGGCATCATACATGCACAGTGTATCACGTGTGGCAGGCTGGCCAAAATGACAGTTAAACTTCAGTTACGTGCTGTTAGTTTTGGCATAATTTCTCCAAATTTAGGGAAATGACATTGCATAACTCCCTGCTGCTGGGCTCCTATTAACCGCACTCCTTCCACTCTGTTCTATGTGTACAGTAGAGCTGGGATATCGTGATATGAGAATAGATATCATCTTAGATTTTGGATATCGTAATATGACATAAGTGTTGTCTTTTCCTGGTTTTGAAGGCTGCATTACAGTAAAGTGATGTACTTTTCTGAACTTACCAGACTGTTGTAGCTGTTCTATTATTTGCCTTTAACCACTAAGTCATTATATCCATATTACTGATGATTATTTATCAAAAATCTCCTTGTGTAAATATTTTGTAAAAGCACCAATAGTCAACACTACAATATCGTTGCGGTATCGATAGAGGTATTTGGTAAAAAATATCGTGATATTTGATTTTCTCCATATTTCCCAGACCTAGCGTACAGTATTTCTCTGCTGGAGTAACTTGGCCTCATTTAGTCTTATGGTAATTTGATTGAACACATCCATTTAGAATTATGTAATAGGCCTTTATAAGCACACAACTAAAATAATGAATGTCGTAAAACTAGCTTTTGGTAACATTTGAACTATTTAAATTGGCTGGATACATGGTTCAACATTATTTGCTGTATCGCCGTGTGTACTTGGTCCACAGCAATCCCACCCATCGGTCCCAAAACGTCCCAGTTAGAGAGGAAATGCCCTAAACATATTCTTTATAAAGCTTTACAATCATTCCCCAAAGGAACTAAGCAGGCCTGCCTCATTGCACCATGCTGGTATATGTTCAATACTATTTTTTACATAAGAACTGACCATTCAAGACAGCACAATATTATAGTCTGAGGCACTGTAAGGTTGAAGCTATTCAGTAGCGTATTCCGAAGCTAAGAATTGACTTGGAAGGTTGTCCACGGTAAATGATGACACGGTTATCCAAAAATCAAGTTCAAAAGGCAGTAAAACCTGTGGAACTTAATTGCTCAGTGTTGTGTTATTTTTCAGGAGCTGAGGACCATCAGCCTGTGGTGCCGCCTCTTCCTGTCGCCTCTGAAGACAAACCCTTTCATCACATTTCAAAGGTAAAGATTAATCAGCAGAATTTGTTTTTTTAAACAAGGTCTATTGTGTCACAGCTATTTTACAGTTATACTGTATGTAAGGCGTTCATTTATGTGTCTGAGAACATAGAAATGAAGGCAATAGAGATGACACACACTGACAGGCGACCTGCTCATTTATAACTGCTTTGTACGCACAAAACGGGCCTGAAAGTTGAGATCTGTAAAAACAAACATGCCGAGAGAATGTATGGAACTTTATGTGAGAGGAATCCTTATCTGATAATGATAATCTCACTTTTGAATCACACGTTACTTTTAAATTCACTTCATCAGAAACATTCAAACCAGCAGTGTTTTTTGTGCTGTGCTAGTGAGCCATTATTATTCCATAAGCAACTTTCAATCGTAAAAGATATTAAAGCCATATCAGTGTTTCCTTTAGGATTTTTTTTAGCAGTGGGGGCAGGTCCGAGGCATATTTTCAGTTGTGATTGAACTGTATTTTTTGAGTTACTATATATAGTAACTCAAAAAATACAGTTCAGTATAGGCCAACTTTGATCTTGACATATAGGCTAAGCATTCTGTAGCAAATAACAACGAACCCACTATTAATTACATTTTCTTAATGCAGTGTAACTACTTCAGCATGTAAATAATGCACCTAAAATACAAACGTGAGCAAGGGCGTTCAGCAGTCGCTATCGAATCAACAGCCACGTGCAATTTAGCTCGCAGGTGAAGAATACAAACGACAAAAATCACCAGTTAACTTAATTTAAATTTGCAAGACCAGGCTTAAATGAACTGACAACAGAAGTTATACCACTTACAGTTCTCAAGGACGTACACACACCATCTCAACAGGCTTTTTATCCGGACATCGTCTCTTTTTCCATTCTCCCTCCTTCTGCCGAGTGATGCGCGTGCCCGCTCGCGGTGTGAAGCGCGTGTCCGCGCTATTCTCCGTCATGCACTCTAACAATGCAGCCCTATTTCTGATACCGTGGGGGGCCGCCACGGTCAAATCAACATATAGGAAACACTGCTTATATATAAATCAAATTCTACTTAATGTTCTATCAGCACTGTTTCACCATCACATTCCCCACCCCCCGGCCCGGAGCACAGAGCAGAGGGCCGGACTGGATGTTGCTGACACTCAGTAGTCCGTTCTGGAGCTGTTGAAATGCTAGGATGATGCCAGGATATGGCAGGTGGCAGGCTAACTAATGAAATTATCATCATCGGTTGTAGAAATGTAAGATAACATCACGTAATACACGGCCTTGTTTAATACTCTATTCTGATTAGGTGGTGATGGTCCAGTGGATATGACACATTCCTTTGGTGTGGGAGATCTGGGTTCGATTCCCACTGTGATACATCAACCAATGTGTCCCTGAGCGAGACACTTAACCCCTAGTTGCTCCAGAGGTTTCCGACATACCGTATATGTAGCAAGTGTAAGTCGCTTTGAATAAAAGCATCAGCTAAATAACATTCAATGTATGATTGGTGAATCGGAGCAATTTTACAGTCTGTTGAATCTATACAACAGACCGTTGCCATGAAAGGAGTTCTGAGGTATTGATTCTTGAGGACCATTTTTTAAACAAATAAAATTGTTTTTAAATCAATATTTGTGCTCATATGGAGCTCAAACTGCTGATTAGTGGATCACTACAGGAGAGAGAGGGTGGAGGAAATAGGGATCACTAACTGCGCTAATGGCAACAGTGCAAAGAGAGCATCAGTTATCAATTTTGACTTGCCCCCGTACAAATTGTGTATTTATTAGGGTATATCAGAAACAACAATGACTTAAGAAAATTGTTAAATGAACACAAAGCGGACAGCCCTGCAGAGTCGCGTGATTGCGACTTTATGACATTTCATAAAATTCTTAAGCAGCGGCGGCGGCAATCATTTTGGAACGGCGACTAAATGTTTTGAGCGGAAACACTGGGATGTATACATATTTAGCGGCTGGCTGGCTAGAAAGTTTTCTAAAAGCTTTCTAATTCCACCGTTTTTAATGCTAATGAGCCAAAAAGCAGACTGGTGGCTGAGTCTGTGGTCATCCGCCTCACTCCTTGTGACTGGTGGAGACAGCCTTTTTTCCCCACTCTCCTCCACTCTCTATTGTTCTCCTCTGCTCTCCTCCCAGCAAAGTCCCATTAGTCCACCAGTGACGGGGAGCGAGTCAGAGGGACAGTTAAGGCTGATTTATGCTTCTGCGTCGAATCAACTGCGTACCCCCGCAGACCCCACTGCGTCACCGCGAACCCCCCTCCGAGCCCTCCGCCGTAACTCAACGTGCACCTCCAAAAATCTGTAACTATGCGTCAAGGCGAGGACTGTGATTGGTCAGCTCGTCCTGTGTGTTGATAGTGTTTCAAGCTGCCTACTGTGGAGAGTAGAAACATGCTAGTTCACTGACATTAGCTCTGCAAATAAACTCATATTTTATTATGTATTTTGGTTACAATGACCGGCTGGTAGATACCTCGCAAATAACCTCAGACTTATTGCCCCCCTAACGTTATGGCGGTGAAACGCACCGCGATGCAAAGCAACCCCGACGCAGAACTCCGAAAGGGTCACGACGGCGTAGGAGCGACGGCATAGGAACGACGGGGTAGCGACGGCGTGGAGTAGGGTTGTGTCGATGGACGATATCATCATCCCCCCCCCCGGTCAAACACACTAATCCTAGTCACGGGCGCTGGACGGGAAATTGACAAGTGCGTCAGTCTTAACCTAGCAAAGACACAAAGACAAGACATAGGGCTCCTTAAGCGGAAGCTACTTTTTCCCCCTTTACGTGCAACCTATTTGTGAAAAAGACCATCGCTTTCAGCAGACTGGATTGGCTGTAGTGATACATTCTCTACAGCTCGCTCTACCTTCTAGTAATGTTGGACGCAGCGGTCTCGAGCATTGACATATATATAATGGCCCAATAGACCCCGTTGCTCTGGACGGAGACCAGTGAAGGCTATTAGAAGCACTTTTCCGGTGATCTCTTGCTTTACTGAGCAGCCTCCAACTGACAGAGACAACATAAATGTGACGTGAGCAACGTGTCTGAAAGTGTGAAGTCTTCTGGTAGCTGTGCCAAGAGAAATCTCAATCATTCCCAATCTTACAGAGATGGAGAGTGTAGGTATATGTAAGGAGATAATATAAGCACAGGCTAATTATTGCTAACTAACGTGCTAGTTAACATTAGTAATTAAAACTAAACAGCTAATGTAAGTCGAAACTGCCTGCGGTAATTCCTCTACTGTGTGACAGTAAGTCTCGTGGTTATGACCCAATCGTTAGCCTATTTTTATAAAAGCGTCTGCTACGGAGCCATAACGTGAGGTACAAGGTAATGGAGCCTTTTATACATTGTTGTGTTTCTTTAGAAATAAACAACGGACAAATATAGTCTTTAAACGCTTCAGATGTAAAGTTATTCGCTGTCAAGTGACGTAAAAAAAAAATGGCGGTCACTGGAATGCTAACAGGAGGTGATCGCTTTGTAGCAACAAAATGGCGCCATCGGAGGTTTGAGTTCTGAAGCGAAGCTTACCCCCCTTGGTCTCGAGTGAGAGAGAAAAAAGCGTTAAAAGTGGAACGCTATCACACTTTCCTTTCTCCCCTCATTGGACTAAGTTTGTCGACACTACTCTGTGCGTGCATCAATACGTAAGTCTGAGGTCCTGTAGGTACGAGACGATGTTATGCAGGATTTATGAATGTACGTTAGCAACAGGCCGATTCACGAGGGTGCTATTTTATGTGTGAGCTAATATTGCGCATCTGTTCATGTGCGCTGCAAGAGTTATGTTTCTGTTTATTGAATGCGTTATCCAGTGCAAACATAACAGAGAATGTAGTTTAAACTCAGTAATGATGGTACGTAAGGTTATTACTGTCGCCCTGTTGAAGTCAAACGTCCCACTGTACTGTCGTTACGCAGATCACAGACATCTGATTGACTTTACTGCACCGTACTTAAAAAGTCCCATGGCATGAAAATTTCACTTTGAGGTTTTTTAACATTAATATGCATTCCCCCAGCCTGCCTATGGTCCCCCAGTGGCTAGAAATGGTGATAGGTGTAAACCGAGCCCTGGGTATCCTGCTCTGCCTTTGAGAAAATGAAAGCTCAGATGAGCTGTTCTGGAATCTTGCTTGTTATAAGCAGAGCCATAGAGATATAAGAGTTGCGACACTCGTTGATCTCGCTAGCGGGGTGGTCACGTGGTTCATGTAAGCCTGTATAGTTCCAAACACACGCAGCGCTGTCATGTTCTCCTATGGGACTGACAGCAGCGATTGTGATATTGAATGGTAAATATGAATAAAAACACATACCCATGTACTTGTTTGATTGTTATTGCATATTTGTAAATGTCAGTTTTACATTTGGAATGGGGTGACAACTGAAAGCTATACATTTACAATTTTAAGTTTTGGAGGGAAAGCTTCACGTCCGTGTTAGCACGATAGCACTAGGCTACTTTCTAGGGCTGTAGCGATACACAAATCTCATGATACAATGCGATACCCGATATTCAGCTCACGATATGATATATATCACGATATTCAGCCAACAATACGATACATTTCGATACACTTACATCATTTTCTGAAAGATTTAAAAGGGGACCGACTGATTTTGGTGACATCTTGTGAGTGTTCAATTTACTTGGATTTAATTAATTGACCCGAAAACATCAATTACACAATATGTCTCTGACTGGACAGAGAGTCTACAGCAGGGATCATCAACTACATTTTTTTCAGAATTTTTCTAAGCACTCTGGCGGCCGGACTTTCAAATAAAGAAAATAAAATGAATTTATACCTAATACGCCTATTCTTGTTCGAAATTTTCACTTTCTTACTGAATTAATGCTACTATTTTTTAATATTACTGTGAGCAAACTCCTAAAAAACATGTAAACTCTATAATGATAATAGGGGTGCACCGATCCGATATTTGGATCGGGTATCGGCCCCGATATTGACAAAATAGCTGGATAGCTTTTCTTTTTTTTTTCACTCCGACGCAGCACCGGGACCCCTGTTAACTGCGTACCCTTCTCACTCATGGTAGTAACTTCATAACACAACAATTAATAACCCACAACTAACTCTCTTTAAAAGGATAAAACACCATAGCATATAACAATTTGAGACTTAAACAGTTTCTAACACTAATAATTTTACATTTACAAATGTAGCTACACCGCCGAATGGCATGCTGGGTAACATTACAGATGCTAGCCTAGCTAGCCAGGTAGCATAACAGTCTGTTAAGCTGGGAGAGGCTCCGGTCGGTACTGCACATTCAAGACCCGAGAAGAAAGTTAGCTAGAGGATGAAGAAAGACCGGAGATACACCAGAACAACGTGTGCTCAAGAGAGGAGCCGTCTGTTGTTCCCAAGTTTTTTGTTTCTAACAAATCGGACATAATTTAGCCACTGTTGTTGCCCGTCGCTCTAATGTTACTCGGCCGTGCTAACGTTAAAGACGTGTCACTTCATAATGTTGCTCCGCTGCATGCTTGAACGCAATCCACCTCCGGTCCCGCTACAGACCGTTGAGAAAGACGGTTTCAGAGCAATGATTAAAACTCTGGATTTAAGATGTCTGGCCTCGCTGAAATACGTCCTCCAACCTGCTAACATTATTCAAACAGAGAAGGAGGCTGACAGCGGAGCTCCGTTCAGTCGCCCACTACAACAACACTACAACCTAACTGACCTGTGGCCAAGGTAGTGGTTCTACAGTACTAGCTTACAACTATTTTGTTTTGAAAGGGAAACGATGTTAAAGTTGTTTGTATGTGTATTCATTCGATTTGAGTTTATTTTACTACTTTGCAGTTTGTACAATACAAATAGTTTAGCTTCTGTAACTGTTTGATGGATTCTCCTTCATATGAAGTTATTGTATAATCTCGTGGAGCCAAACCCTTTATTAATAAAAGCTTTTAGTAAACATAGTAACATGTTTTTGAGATATTCTATGTACTCCTGACAGTAGAATAAGCCATTATAAACCTATATAAAGGTGGCCCATTACTGATGGCCCATTATTATTTATTTAAATTTATTTTAAGAAGTTTGATTACATTATATTTTCGATTTGAATGCACAGTTTTTTTTTAAATAACAAATAAATAAGAATTCAATACATTACATCTATGTTATTTTGTCTTAGTTAGGAAAGTAATGTTTAGTTAGGAAGGTCTGGTGGCTTTAGTCTCTTCCACATGGTGGAAGGAAGGTATGATGTGGAAGGTATACAGTTTATTATTAATTCAGCGACGGTATTGGATCGGTATCGGGTATCGACAGATACACAAAGCCCTGGCATCGGTATCGGGACTGAAAAAGTCGGATCGGTGCATCCCTAAATGATAACTGGCTCTTTAACTAGAAAAAGATCTCCGACTAGGAGGCAGTTCACTGAGGAGTGATGGTTAAAGTCTGTGATTATGGAAACATTATTGTAGTATGCAGCATCCTGATTGGTGGAAAATGCTTGCAGAAAGAAAGGCTGTTGTCAGGTAAACACATCACTGTCAAAGAGGCTGAAGGGAAAAGTTGACGTGGAAAAGCCAAAAGCCCAGCTTTAATGATGAATGACTGATAAGCAGGCTATGCACTCGTCATGTATGCCTCATTTGCAATGAAACGTTGTTGTTGCAAAATAATACAACCAGCATCATCATCACTCGAACATAACGATCGCGTTATTCACGTGCATATTAAGTAGCTCCAGATTGTCCGCTCTAGCGGAGAGTTTGGTTTGTTCAGCCAGCAGTGAGGTTTACAAGAATTTGTCAAAATGTCCAGATTCCCGGCAACCTAAGATAAACACTTAGACTACAAACCGACAGCTTTTGTTTTAGCTTGTTTGTAAAAATTCGCTATTTGCAGAGTAGAGCTGTGTTTGCGTAAAACAGCGCGGTGGACTGAGCAGATTGAAATATCGCTTTCTACATGTTTATGCCGGTCTACACAGGTGAGTGCATTGATAAGTATTGGCTTTCTACTCACGAAAGTTCAATTGTAGCCTATTTACAGAAAAGAGACCAGCGTGAGTTCATCTGCCCCAGCGGCCGTTGGTAACTCTGTATCGTTCCCAGTCAGGTGCTGCGTGTTTTAACCTTTAACACACACACATCTCGGCTCAGCTGCGTGTGTGTTTTAACGCACACACATCTCGGCTCACCCGTGTGTGTGGAGCTCGGTCATCGCTGCATAGAATCCCGGCATGTGAATAGAGATGTAAATACAGGGGGCTGGGTTTTTGCTCTAAATGCTTGAAATGATAAATAACATAACACATTTTTTCCTCTTTACATTTTGTGAATTCATGATTATTCTGGGGGCCAGACTAAAAGCTTTGACGGCGGGCCGCCAGTTGACGTTGGCTGCTCTGCCCCCCCCCGTGCCAGTTCACGTTAAATGACATCACATAGTACGCGAGTGTCACCGGGGACCTGAAGCAAAAACGTCAAAAATAAACTAAGTCCCAGGGGACCCGAAGGACAACACAAGGGTTAACCCAGAGCCATATTCTCTATCACTCTGGGTTAACCTTACTAGATCTTTTTGAAATCAAAGATGATTCAAGATGTTCTTCTTTGCACATCTGGTCTATTGTATTTTCCTTGATGTTGCTTGTAATTCCGATTCACTTACCCGTGGTCAGAGAGCGATTGAGAAAGCAGAGTAGCAACAGTCCATTCAGCATTTAGTGTCCAGCCCACTTCTTCTGATGAGGCACGAGTTGACCACACAACCATGATCATTTTAAGACTAAGCCATACACCAAGTATCACATATATTAAAGAATAACAACTCAATACACTTGGATGAATACATTTTTTTTATTAAACAATGAGTGACATAACAAGAACAAGTACAGAAAAAATGAATACGGTGGGGAAAGGAGACAATTAAAAAAAAAGGGATACAACTAAGATTCACTGCTGGCACCACTGGTTATAAAACCCTTCAGCAAATGCAGATTCTACTGCCTAACATCTGCACGCTGCAAAGGAGGATACAGCATGTAAATCTGGAGCCAGAAGTTTTAGGGGTTAGTGTTTGAGATGCTGAGGGTTTAATTAAAACAAATCCTCTCCACATAATATCAGGCTGAGGTTTGTGCAACAAGTGGGAACAAGTATGAATAAGGGCAACAAAGTAGAGCCAGGAATAGGGGGAATAGTATAAGTGATTAATTAACAAAAAATATCCTCCACATATATCCTCCACATATATCAGGCTGAGGTTAAGGATTCAATCATAGTGCATCAGGGTAAACAGCCGTGATAAGGGGTACCTTGGCAGCAAGAGTCAGACTAAGAAGGCAATTTCAACACAGCAGACTTCCTCACATAAGGTCATAACATCTAGTCCACTGCCAAACACCTTACTGGTTGCCATGGATGTATTTGGCCTCTCCATCCCCGGCACACTGTCCGCAGCCTCCAGTCTCCTCTTATTTCAGCAGCCAGCAGCCGTCGCCAGCACCAGTAGGGCTGCTGGAATATGGAAAGAAATATGATCATAATTATTTTGGTCAATATTGAAATCACGATAATTTAACACAATTACTTGTTGACTTCTGGAAAGATGTTGCAATTATTGAACTTAAAAAAAAACAGTGGAAAACGTTAAATAAATCAAAGTCAACAGTAAAAAAAAAAAAAAAACACAACTGTGAAATTTGCCTTAATACTTTTTCATATTTAAAATTATGTCATTGTCATATGTCACTTACTGATATTTTGTGTGTGGAATAACTTGTATTCATACATGAAATCCAACAGCCCTTTCAAGGGTATAATTAAACAAACGCAACCTTATTTCTAGACACAGTACTCAGCTGACTAGCTAACACCGTCAGGTTCAGTAGATAAAACCTAAATAAAACCCGTCCTTAATCAACCTTAATGATCCTAGTAATCCAACATCAATAACTAACTAAATCAAAGGTGTCAGAGATTCACTACTGAACTTCGTAATTGTTGGTGTAACGATACCTTCACAGCTGGCGAAGTCAAGCTAACAAACGGGCTAACAAACTAGCAGGCAATCTGTCGGCTACCAAGATAAAAAAAATATATAATCACGCTGTGCACACATACAAATAAAGATCAGTATATGCATCATAAAGGGCCTATGATAAAATATAGACAGTTGACAATTCAAAAGAGGTAGCTATTTAATCAACTTACCTCAGAAGTTACTCGACGGCCAGCAATGAAAACGAATGATGTCCGACGCCGTGAATGGATTGTTTGGAACTATGCGAGGCTACATACCCCGGAAGTAGGCGGGAAAAAGCGTACAACGGAGTCCAATGGGAGTGTCGCCACTCTGTCTTTCTCTATCACTCTGATTAGAAGGTCATAACGAGCAAGGTTACCTCCCCTTTCTCTGCTTTGCCCGCCCAGAGAATTTGGCCAACCCATGAGAGAGAGGCATCATGGCTTTCAAATGAGAAAAGTGGCAGTTGGTCAAGGCCACACCCCCACTCACCACCTTGCCCCCCCCTCTCTCCTCCTCAATAACTACATACACAGAAATGGCACATCCTAAGGAAAGCTCATTGTGAGACTGGCTCTAGTGGCTGTAATTCTGCACCAAGGCTGAATTTGGGGAAAGAGACTTCAGATACAGTATTAGGGGACCACTAATGTCTATATAAAAGAGACTTCAGATACAGTATTAGGGGACCACTAAGGTCTATATAAAAGAGACTTCAGATACAGTATTAGGGGACCACTAATGTCTATATAAAAGAGACTTCAGATACAGTATTAGGGGACCACTAAGGTCTATATAAAAGAGACTTCAGATACAGTATTAGGGGACCACTAAGGTCTATATAAAAGAGACTTCAGATACAGTATTAGGGGACCACTAAGGTATATATAAAAGAGACTTCAGATACAGTATTAGGGGACCACTATATAAAAGCATCCAAAGAGCACCATGTCATCGGACCTTTAATGGTGTAGACACATATAGCCGACGGCCGACCGTTGACAGAAAACCCCATCGATATGATCAGTCGTGTCCCTGAGGTCCAAAGAACTGCCACAGAACAGACCAAAAAGACGAGAGGAGACGAGACGTAATACTTCTCTATAACAGCAGGCGGCGCTAATCTGTAATGTTGCCCAAGAAATGAAAACCGGCAGCTGATTGGACGAACGTGTCACATGGGTTTGTTTTCTCCGGAAATTCCGAGATTCAGACCTGGACTGTCATGGCGGCCTTTCAGAATACGATCTCATATTGTACTAAAATAGTTCACTGAAACGTGTTTCTGGAAACATTTTAAGCGAGAAATAGGCCATGTAGTGGCTGAATCTGTCTTCATATCAGCTCAACAAAGGTCAGTTTAAAAGATTTTCATCAGATTTTGAGAGACTCGGACGACGACACGGGACACAGCGAACCGATTTGAGTCACTGACCTCGCCAGACTGTCCCACGGCCGATAATCGGCCTGATGTGTCCCGGCCCTAAGTGAAAGTAGGTCAAGTTGTAAAACCTACCAGCAGGGCACCATTTACAGAGGGCATTTAAATGTATCTCTAATCGTTTCTATGTTAACTGTTGGCCCATAGTAGTAGAAAAAAATATTTATGTAAAGCTACCCCCCCCCCACCCCCGACAATATCATCGTCCATCACGATGTTTTACTGTAAACATCGTCAACTGCCAATTTAGGGGACATCCCCAACCCTAGCGTGGAGTTGACGCAGAAGCATAAAACAGCCTTTTGATCCCTTTCCTGAGTTTAAGTTCCAGGATTGAGTCAATTAGGATGAATATCCTTCCACGATTACTTTTTTTTGTTTCAATGCCTGCCTGTGGAGATACCTCCAAAACTATTTTTAATTTGGGACAGGTCAATATCAAGATATATATGGCAAGGGAAAAGGGCCAGAGTAAATATAGAACCTTGCAATTAAGAAAACAAAAAGGAGGATTGGGCCTTCCTTGTCTCCAGGATTACTACTATGCAGCTCAGCTTAGACCATTGGCGTGTCTGTGCTCACCAACATACTCAGCAGGATGGAAAGACATAGAAGGCTCGATGGTAGAGGATATTCCAATAAACAGCCCTTTGGTAGATAAAAAACTACAGGGTGAACTGATGGTCTCAGACTATCCTATGCTTGCTGTTCTTTTGAAGTCCTGGCAGGAAACAGCCAAACTCTGCAGACTGGGCGATTCATCTAAACTCCTAAGGTGGTGTGCCTATGACTCAGATTTTGCACCCAATAAAAGTGATGGTAGATTTAAGACCTGGTCCTCTAAGGGGTTAACTACCTATTATTCATTTACCCTCAAGGGGGTATTTCAGAAGTTTGAAGACCTACAGAAAAAACATGGTCTGGGAAAAGATGATTTTTATAGATACTTGCAAGTTAGGCATTATTTTAACCAAAACCTGAAAGAGGCTTCTGTGAAAAGTGGGCCCGAATTCCTGCAGGTGTTCTTATCATTCTTTGAGACAAGACCTTGCACCAAAATAATATCTAGACTATACAATAACATCCAACAGTCCGATTCCTGTGGAAAGTTGGGAGAAAACATGCCAGCTACAGTGGATCTCAACAGGGTCAAATATGTGGCGAGAGTTTGGTTGGAAAAATGTGAGATTTTTTGTCACGCCAACACAAAAAACGATATCAGGGTTCAGGGGACGCCTTTTGGATATCCTGCGGTTCTACAGAAGCCAACCACTTCCACATTTTCTGGAATTGTAAGGTCATACACACCTACTGGAAAGAGATACATACACATATAAACAATATATTTGGCACCAAGATCCCTTTCCAGTGGGGAAACGGTATATCTGGCTGATATAGATTTTGACAATTGGAAAACTAATGACAAAAATGACTTTGTATACTACTGACCGCAAGCAAAAAAACAATAACAAAAAAAAAAATGGTTAAGGGCTGAACCACCCACCATCAAGGAATGGTTTGATATTGTTTATGGGATATACATTATGGAAAAACTGTCATTTTCTCTTAAAGTGCAAACAGAAAAGTTCTATCGGATCTGGACTAAATGGACGGAGTATGTAAAACCTGTCCGACTGGACTTCATATAACTGCACCTGTATTGAAGGATAACATAATCCCTTTATTAACTCGGCCTTTAAGGTTACTTATTTCTAAAGTGCAAACCTATCCAAAGTGTCAGTTTATTTTTGTATATATTTTTTTGTATAGTGTGTGTGTCATTAAGATAATCTGTAAGCTCCCTAGTTCAACTTTGTTCTGTGTACTCAAAAAAAAAGCAAAAGTAGTAATGTTGTTGTTGTATGCAACTGTACTTGTAATGTTTTGCTTTTTCAAATAAAGAAAGAATAAAATTAAAAAAATGCTTTTAGACCCAGCAGGACCGCGGGGTGCGCTAGGATTACATTCTTTACTCGCACAATGTGCTCGTGAATGCAATACTCACTCTGTTATGCTAATGTTTAGCAGCATCCCCAGCATTTCAACTGAAAGATCAATCTGTTTTGACCTGATGGGTTTAATTTGTTTTTACGGCAGACGAAGCTAGGTTTACTAGCCCGATGTCTTTTTACTTGCCTGAGGCAGTCAGGCAATCCTTCTCGTTAAGTTGATGAATGCAGATGTGTCTATGTCGTGTTCCAGCTGCTTTTCCCCTTCTCACAGAAGGACGAAACCAAGGTGTTGCCACTGGTGAAGCAGGAAAGGGTGGAGAAAGATGACTGCAACCTGGACCTCAAGGTGGAGGTCAATATCAGGGCTGAGTGTGGCCTGTCTACTGGTGAGTGTGGCTCTGTACTGTACATGATTAAATCAGTGTTTTTCTAGTTCTTATGGTTCCAATGTTTACTCTGGTTTTCATACAAAGAAAGCAGAATACGAAGACAGGAATAAAATCACAGACGACCTACGTAATTCTTAAAAAATTCCTAGGGGCCCCCAGGTAATACTAGTCCCATGCAAATAGGGCTTTAGTCACAGCAGACATTTTTCTGGCCTTGACCAGGTAACCTTGAGTTTAGAATATTTGATCACAGATATGTCTAACAGATAAGTCAAGAGTGAACCTCTATGGTCTATTCATTTGGCTTCCAAAATAGGGCAAGACAGAAGGAACAGAAAATGCTGTTGACTAACTACGTATAGGTTTTAAACATGGCTTGGTGTCGAATTGACTAATGTGAACAGACTATTTGTTTGATATTATGTCCTTTAGTTTACAGTTCCCTCTGATTCTTTCTCAATGATCAGTCTTTTGCTCTCTCCATCACATTTGCAGTTGCGCAAAAGTTGTCCCAGCTTTCTCGTTTGCGCTTCCAGACTCATTTCCAATTCTGGTACAAACCTCTCGCGTGGGTGGGTCTTTCAGGGGTGCGTCCCCACTGGCTAATGAGTTTTTTGAGTACACTTGAGTGACAGCTCAGTGCCTGAGCTAACGTTTCAGTGCAGCTAACGTTTCAGTGCAGCTAACGTTAGAGCGACTTTGGAGGACACACAAACACCCTAAACAGTGGATTACAACATGATTAATAAAGTGTAAGTATTGATCATATAATACTAAGTTTTAAGTTTTACTTTAGAGATGACAATTTGTTTTGCTTCAGTAAGTGATTTTATGTTTGATACTTGAGAAGTTTAGCTTGGACTTAAAGGCACAAAAATAATAAGAGGAGGGTGAGTTTGTTAATACTGTTGTAACGAGCTATGGATCAAATGCTGAGCGGGTTGCAGGGAGTGCAGTGCTACCTAGACGATATCCTTTGCACTGGAGCAGATGACGAAGAGCATCTGCGCAACTTGAATGCAACTCTGGAAGAATACGGCTCAAGAGTCCGCCAGGAAAAATGTGAGTTTTTCCATGCATCGGTAAAATATTTGTGGGGCATGTGATTGATGCAAAGGGGCTACACACTGCACCATCAAAATCCACAGCCATTGTGGACCCACCGCCACCCCAAAATGTCAGTCAGCTAAGTTCTTTTTTAGGACTGTTGAACTATTATGGACGTTTCATTCCCAACGTGGCATCACATCTAAAGCCGTTACATGATTTGCTACGCAATGAGAACGCATGGAAGTGGTTGGCTAGATGTCAGGAGGCTTTTTCAGAGGGCAAAAGATGCATTTATTACATCAGAGGTTCTAACCCAATTCAACCCATTGCTTCCGATTCAGCTTGCCTGCGACGCCTCTCTTTACGGCGTAGGGGAAGTGATCTCTCACATACCGCCAGACGGTGAGGAAAAGCCGATTGCTTTTGCATCAAGGACATTAAACAATGCAGAGTCTAATTATGCTCAATTAGAGCGAGAGGCTCTGAGCATTGTATTTGAAGTTGAAAATGTCATCAGTACTTGTATGGAAGGAAGTTTTACACTCCTTACAGACCACCGACCTCTCACGACCATTCTCGGACCGTACGCTGATATACCATCTCTTGCTGCATCCCGACTGCAGAGGTGGACGTTGCTGTTGTCAGGACACTCCTATGACGTTAAGTATTGCTAATCAGACTCTCATTGCAACGCAGATGGTTTATCCAGATTCCCACTCCCTGTCGCATAGCCAGAGTCAAACACTGTGGACATTTTCTACTTCAGGGAGATAGAAAAGGCACCCGTTTCAGGGTTGTCTGCCGTCATGGACGTGATTGTCAAGGGCCAACCTCATGGTGATGACGCAAACTTAAAGCCCTTTGTTGGAAGACGGTCAGAGCTATCAGTTCAGTCAGGATGTTTGCTGTGGGGGAGGAGAGTGATTACAGGAAACAAAGTATTGCAGCAACTTCATGCAGGACACAGTGGAACAGTGAGAATGAAGGAAATAGCAAGAAGCTATTTTCGGTGGCCAAACATGGACAAACAGTTTGAACAGATAGCTAAAAGATGTTGATTTTGTCACAAGGTTTGAAAGAATCTGCCACTAGCCTCCTCTTCATCCCTGGGAGCTTCCACAGGAGCCATGGCATTTTGTGCACATTGATTTTGCAGGTCCATTCGATGACTGAATGTTTCTTGTAGCTGTTTACTGCACAGTAAAAGTAAGTGGCTGTCATGAGGTCCAACCACCACAGAAAAGACAATAGAGAAGTTAGGAGAAATGTTTAGTCGTTTCAGATCTCCTACACAGCTAGTTTTTGACAAGGGATCTCAACTTGTCTCACAGGAAATTAATGCATTTATGCAAGCTAAAGCGTGTTTTATAGTAACTGCAGCCCAGCTGGCGTGTGCATATGTGACGTCATGAAATCGCCGTGACTGTTTATACCTGCGCTGGTGGTCGCGACACTAGTTGCAGTCTTCTCCTGCACAGCGGTGGCGCTAATGAGCAAAGGCTACCGACGTTGCTCTTTCTACGGACCAGAAGAAGAAGAAAAAGAAACAACGGCAGAACTGGCAGCAGCATTGCCGTCAATGCTTCGATTTGATTCAGTGACCTACTTCGTCAGATTAAGCCTTCCGTTCAACATAAAAGAGCTCATTTGAACCCAGTAAGTTTACAAGAGAGGCTTGCAGTCACTCTGAGAGCCTTGGTATCCGGTTGTCGGTGAACTCGTTCAGGCCACCTGTTTTCGCTTTGTTGCGCGCGCTGAAGAAAAAGAGCTGTGCGCGAGCTCGGCTCGGGCGCGCCAGCAGGATATTACGTCATTTTGACGTCACGATGGCGCGCGCCATCTTGGATGCAGCTAGTATAATTCACCTTTAATGGAGCGCAACACATTAAGGGCATTTTCATACCTGTAGTTAGTTTGTTTTGGTCCGAATCAGTTGGCGAGTTTGCAAACTTGGAGCGATTTGCGCTCGGTTTGGTTTGGTTTCACACCTGGAAAAATCCAAGCGTATCAAAATGCACCATTACAAATCACGCAAGAACGTCCACTCCTGTTATTGGTTGGATGTATCTGGGGGTGGGAGCAAGAAATTAAATACAGGAAGAAGATCCTGTGTTCTGGACTAGTGGTCAAACCAGCTCATTTCAAAATCTGTGGCAGTTTCACGGAATGGCAAAAAATTCCGTGATGGGCCCACGGAAGAATTCCGTGAAATGAACACGGCCCCTTAAGGAAAAGGTCATGGGTGGGCTTATGTTTCCATGACACGCGGGACAACAACAGGTTAGGAAAACAATAACGGGACGGATGGGTTTAGGAAACGTGACACGATCCCCGGTCTCCTGTGTGAAAGTCCTGGGTTTGACTCATCCACCACCCCAACTAACCTCCCTACGCGGATTTTCGGGCTTTCATACTACTCGCTACCATAGTCACTCCTAATGCTACGTCATCTTCTCATTGACATTGTTTTCTGTGGTGGCCACACGGAATTTTCACACATTACGTGCCACCACCACGTAATGCGGTGTCTGTGGTTGGCAAAAACAAATGTCCTGCCAGGGCACCACTTTCGATCTCTTGAAACCATCAGCAGTAAAGGACACTGTTCAAAAGCAACAAGAGAAGCAGATTATGCGAAGAGAACATCAGGCCAAGGAGAGAATTTTCACTTATGGAGAACCTGTGTTGTCAGCAACTTCAGAGGCAAATCTAAGTGGGTTCCTGCCACTGTTCTTGCACAAACTGGACCAATATCCTATACAGTCCAAACCGCTGATAGTGTCTGGAGAAAGCATGTGGCTCGACTCCTACCGTGCCTGTAGAACTGTCTTGTGGAGATTCTTCAGATGCACATTTCAACACACCTGTTTAGTTACCTACACAAGTGCGAGACTCAACCACATCAGAGACAAACGTTCCAGTTGCAGGGGTCCGTTCCAGGTAGAAGGTTTAACAAACTCCGAGTCTAACCCTGATGTCTGAGTTGATTTATCCTGAGATGGAAAACTCAGAGTTTTTGGTTCCAGAATAGCTGATATGAGTTGGTTCAATCAACTCGGAGTATGTTCACTCAGGGTTACGCGCGTGCACAAAAGGCAGTATGACTGGAGCCATGATTTTACGATTCACCATGGTAACAACCACAAACAAACGGGTCGGCGGAAAAACTCATGCGCACAAACAGCGAGTTTGAACATGTATTTCGTTAAAAAAAAACCAAGACAGCGGCTATGTAAATGTAAATGTAAATGGACTGTTTTTATATAGCGTTTTTCTAGTCTCAACGAATACTCAGAGCGCTTTAACATTGTACAGGAACCATTCACCATTCACACACATTCATACACTGTGGCCGAGGCTGCCGTACAAGGTGCCACCTGCTCATCAGATAATCATTCACACGCATTCACACTCCGATAAGCAGCATCAGGGGCAACTCGGGGTTCAATGTCTTGCCCAAGGACACTTCGTCATGGGACAGCAGGGACAAGGATCGAACAACCAGCCTTCCAATTGGCAGGCAACCGCTCTACCACTGAGCCACAGCCGCCCCATCGCAAAAAACATAAAAAACATAAATGTCAATTGGCTGATGCTGCAAAAGAGAGAATTTGTGTGGGAGAAAATTGCTGCTTGAGTCAATGTGTACGCATTAACAGTGTATTAATTTCATATTTAATCACAGTAAACTAATAATATTACTGGTGAAAACTGGAATTGTACAGGTGCAATCCTGTGGGCAAAAAAGTAAACTATACTAATCCCATTCTGAGGCTGCAGCACCATGATCATTAACAGAACTACAATGTATAATCATTTATTTCTTTTTAATGGCTCTCACTGGTTTGTGTCCCGGGAACACTACAAAAACGTTTAAAAAAACGTTTCAGAGCGAGTCACACTTTTCTGACGGCTCTACAGTGGCTTTACTATTAGGCTACAGTATGATCCGCTACGCTGTTATAAAGAAAACTGCCGTTTGCAAAAAACGTAATGGACACAAAGAATCTGCTGGGATGTTAAAACCTGCCCACGATGGTGGATGTTAGTGATATGAGGACGGATAAGGGGTCTACATATCTAATGGACAGTGATAAAAAAATACCTCTCAAATCGGTTATGTGGAAATGAAAATACAACGGGACTCAATACCCACGTAAACTCTCTGAATTAATACAGCTTTTTCATCAACGGGATCGTCAACAAAAGGACATGACACGTTTTATGGTCTGCCTAACATAAACCAATAGGCTACGTCTTTTTATTCATGCAGATAAACTGCATTAAAATGCGCCTGATACAGACTGAATGAATGAATGAATGAATGAAGAAATTAATTCCTCTGAGAGGGAGGAGACTGAGAGAAACTCAAGGTTTCTTGAAGAAAACCTGCTCCCGACCAGGTTAGGTTCACAGGCTCAGTTACCATAGATGGCGCCGCAGACGGTCGACTCGGTGTGTTTGTGCGTGTTGTTTTGTTTTGTGTTTTAACTTTGTTTTTTGCGATGATACCCGGATCGCTTTCTCCAGAGAAGAGCTCTTTAACATCAGGGGAACAACGGCAGAGGATTTATTTCCTACTTTTCTTCTCCCTTCACTGGAAATTGTGGACATTCTAGTCAAAGGTGCGCTCACCTTTGCTCACGCAGTGAAACGCCGGAGGAGAGGGAAACGGGCTGGTGCGCTGGTGCGTCTCCGCCAGCGAGGATTACGCACACCGTTACCGGGCACATTTCTCTCTAACGTGCGCTCACTGCCCAACAAACGGGAGGAATTACAACTGCTGTTGGTTGGAAACAGGGACTTTTCTTCATCTGCTGTTTTGTGCTTCACGGAGACGTGGCTCTGTGGATTAATACCGGACTCTGCGCTGCAGCTGGCAGGCTTCCAACTCTACAGAGCGGACAGAGACACGGACCTCTCTGGCAAAACTAAAGGTGGAGGAATCTGTTTCTACATCAATAGCGGTTGTTGCAACGACGTGACAGTGATCCAACAGTATTGTTCTCCTGAACTGGAATCTTACATCATAAACTGTAAGCCTTTTTATTCACCCCGTGAGTTCCATTCATTCATTCTGGTCGGTGTTTACATCCCGCCGCAGGCCAACGTGCAGGTCGCACAGCGCATGCTTGCCGACCAGATACTATGTGTGGAGCGGACCAACCCGGACTCCCTAGTTATTGTCCTTGGTGACTTTAACAAAGGAAACCTCACTCATGTACTACCTAAATACAGACAGCATATTAAATGCCCGACTAGAGAGGAGAACATTCTGGATCACTGTTACACCACAGTCAGGGATGCTTTTCACGCCGTCCCCCGTGCTGCACTTGCACACTCTGACCATGTCATGGTCCACCTGATCCCCACCTACAGGCAGAAACTAAAGCTCTGCAAACCTGTTGTGAGGACATCAAGGAAGTGGACCAGTGTAGCTGTGGAGGATCTACAGACGTGCTTGGACTCTACTGACTGGGATGTGTTCAGGACTGCTACCAACAGTCTGGATGAGTACACAGAGGCTGTGACGTCATACATCAGCTTCTGTGAGGACTGCTGTGTTCCATCATGCACCAGGGTGAGTTTCAACAATGACAAACCCTGGTTCACAGCCAAACTCAGAAGGTTAAGGTTGGACAAGGCAGAGGCGTTCAGGAGTGGAGACAAAAACAGACTTAAAGTAGCAAAGTACAAGTTTAGCAAGGCGGTAAAAGAGGCTAAAAAACGGTACTCTGAGAAACTCCGAAACCAGTTCTCAGCAAACAACTCTGCTTCTGTCTGGAGAGGGTTTAAACAGATCACCAGCTTCAAGCCTAAAGTCTCCCACTCCACCAACGACCGACGCCTAGCCAACGAACTTAATGAGTTCTACTGTCGCTTTGAAGGACAAAGGGTCGGTCCTGTAACCATCCCCCCTCAACACCTCCCAACAAAGGGTCTTCCCTGATTCCATCCCCCGCGACACCTCCCAACAGCTACAGCTACAGTGCATCACCTCCACCTCCCCCACCCTAAAGGTCCCCCCCCTCCACCTCCCCACCCACCTCAGCGACGACTCTCTCCATCAATGAGAAAGACGTCAACAGACTGTTCAGGAGACAGAACCCCAGGAAAGCTGCTGGACTGGATGCTGTCTCCCCATCCAGCTTGAAGCACTGCGCTGACCAGCTGTCTCCGGTGTTCACAGACACAACACCTCGCTGGAGACATGTCACGTGCCTGCCTGCTTCAAGACCTCAACAATCATCCCCGTTCCCAAGAAGCCAAGGACCACAGGACTTAATGACTTCAGACCCGTCGCCCTGACCTCTGTGGTTATGAAGTCCTTTGAGCGCCTTGTGCTTTCACACCTCAAAGCCATCACCGACACCCTCCTGGACCCCCTGCAGTTTGCCTACAGAGCCAATAGGTCTGTAGATGATGCAGTCAACCTGGCCCTCCACTACATCCTCCGGCACCTGGACTCTGCAGGAACCTACGCCAGGATCCTGTTTGTGGACTTCAGCTCTGCCTTCAACACCATCATCCCAGCTCTGCTCCAGGAGAAGCTCTCCCAGCTTGGTGTGCCTGACTCCACCTGCAGGTGGATCACTGACTTCCTGTCTGACAGGAAGCAGCATGTGAAGCTGGGGAAAGACATCTCCGACTCAGAGACCATCAGCACCGGATCCCCTCAGGGCTGTGTTCTTTCTCCTCTACTCTTCTCCCTGTACACCAACAGCTGCACTTCCAGTCACCAGTCTGTCAAGCTTCTAAAGTTCGCGGATGACACCTCCCTCATCGGACTCCTCTCTGATGGAGACGAGTCCGCCTACAGGTCGGAGGCTGACCACCTGGTGACCTGGTGCAAGCAAAACAACCTAGAGCTCAACGCTCTAAAGACAGTGGAGATGGTTGTGGACTTCAGGAAGAATTCTGCCCCACCTGCCCCTATCACACTCAGTGACTCCACAATTAACATTGTGGAGTCTTTCCGCTTCCTGGGAACTACCATCTCCCAAGACCTCAAGTGGGAGCTGAACATCAGCTCCCTCGTCAAGAAAGCACAACAGAGGATGTACTTCCTGCGGCAGCTGAAGAAATTCAGCCTGCCAAAGACAATGATGGTGCACTTCTACACAGCCATCATTGAGTCCATCCTCACATCCTCCATCTGGTACGCTGCTGCCACTGCCAAGGACAAGGGCAGACTGCAGCGTGTCATTTGGTCAGCTGAGAAGGTGATTGGCTGCAATCTCCCACCGCTCCAGGACCTTTACGCCACCAGGACTCTGAAGCGTGCTGGAAAGATTGTGGCTGACCCCTCCCACCCCGGACACAAACTCTTTGAGCTACTCCCCTCTGGCAGGAGGCTGAGGTCCATCAGGACCAAGACCTCACGTCACAAGGACAGCTTTTTCCCCTCCGCCACTAGCCTTATTAACAAGGCCCGGAACCCACCCTGACTCTCTCCACACCCACCTCTGGCTCTACATGCCACTGTACTTAATCTGCTCTTTTTTATCTTAACTGTTACTCTTATTTTATTATGTTACATCCTGTGTGTGTACATATACACATATATTTATATATTTATACTTATATTGTCTGTTCTGTTAACCTGTTTGTTTAACTTATTTTAGATAATGTGTGACATGCACCTACGACACCAAAACAAATTCCTTGTATGTGTAAAAAATGTACTTGGCAATAAAGCTTTTCTGATTCTGATTCTGATAGTAACTGACTCTGAGGTTAAGTTACCTCTCTTTCTGGAACAGAAAACCCAGAGTTTCCCTCATCTCAGGGTTAACCAACTCTGAGTTTTCACTAAACCTGCTTTCTGGAACGGGCCTCTGATGTGGCTTGGAAAGAGACACCTTCTTTAGCATCAGCACCAGAAACTAGCTCTCCATGTGATAACAAAAAGACTGCCAATACTCCAGAGAGCAGCAGCCTCCTGCAGCCCAGAATTATTAGATTAAATAGTGACATGGGCACAGTCAGGGGCTGAAGGTAGTCTACGCTCACCCCTAAGGTAGCATAGAAAAACACACTGTTGAGAAGGTTGTAATGATCATATTGTTTTGTAAAATTGTGAATGTTGTGTCATAACAAGAGCTAAGCATTTGAGTAGACCCTCAGTTGTTATTTCCCAAGGACATCTATTGTAAGAGGAGAGGAGATGTTGTGTATGTTGGGCTATTCCGTATTCCATAGTTAAAATGCACCTGATGGATTGTGGGTAACTTCAGTTTACGTTGTTGGAGTTAGCCATGCTGCTGTAAATATGCTGTTGGGCTAATAAACGGTTAATATTCCGTCGTAGTCCATGTTATCATTGTTTTTTTAAGATTACTTTTTGGGCTTTTCCGGTTTTATTTTTTGACAAGACAATTAGGTGAGAAAGGGGAGAGAGAGGGGGAAGACATGCAGGAAATTGTCACAGGTCAGATTTGAACCCTGGACCTCTGCGTCGAGGCATAAACCTTGTGCGCCTGCTCTACCACTGACCCAACCCAGCCACTGTGTTGTCATTGTTATATCTCGTAACATGAAACAGTGAAGAATATAACAAAGATCCTTTCTGTTTAACCAGAAACTGCTCTGAAATCGCCAAACTCAGACTCCATTTAAATAAACGTACTTTAAGTGTGTATAGAGCCAGCATATTTCCACATGTAAATGGGTGAATTAAGAGTTTATTTCAACCAAACCAGACTGGTGATTGTTGAAAAAGGGAAAAGATATATCAAGACAACTTTTGATGGTTTTATTTTGTTTCTGTCGACTTTGAATGAAGTGTATTTCACAATGATATAATTACTTATTATTTATTTATTTATTTATTTATATGGAGTCAGGTGGGTTTGGCATTAGGGATATCAGGGATGTTTCATGTTAAACAAAAAGTATCCTACACAAAAAAGTCGACCTCTGTAGAGACCCTCCATAATTTTGTCAGACACTTATAATAATCTGAGCCTGTCAGTGGCAAAACAAGCACTTTTTGTGGACATGAATTGAAAGTGCGCAATTGCCCAATAACATGCCATTGATGCTTATTTCGCCATCTTGCTTAATACTGGACTAGTTTCCACAATTGTTGTTTCCATAAGTCACTTAGACATAAAAACATGGGGAAATAGGTTCCAGGTTGAAAAATACCAAAGTCGGTAGCACCACACAGTAAAATAATGTGATCTCCCGGAGATCAAAAGTAGATCATCAGGGTATTTTGTTTAGTCAAAATAATACACACTCATTACCTGTTAGGCTCTCGTTTGACCTAGAACTCCGGGACAGGCACCCGAACACAGATGAGCAATTGTGTTTATTAGGAACAATGTAGAATTGCCGAGGAGGTAATCGGCCAGGAGAGCAGCTCCAGGTTGGGGTTAAAGCCGGAGGTCAGAAGGCGGGTGTGTGGCCAGGCAGCGATGACGGGGGCTGGGTGGAATGGCTGGTGGAGAGCAGAGCGGTGAGGCAAGCAGGCAGCAAGCAGGCAGCAAGCAGGCAGCAAGCAGGCAGCAAGCAGGCAGCAAGCAGGCAGCAAGCAGGCAGCAAGCAGGCAGCAAGCAGGCAGCAAGCAGGCAGCAAGCAGGCAGCAAGCAGGCAGCAAGCAGGCAGCAAGCAGGCAGCAAGGAAGCAGATGTCAGCAGGTGAGCAGCAGGTCCAGAGACAGGATCACGAGAATGGTTGTAACAAACTGGCGCTGTAGAAGTGAACAGCCCGGGTAGATAACTGCTGGGTGATTAGTGAAGATGTGCTGCAGCTGAGCTGGAAACGGAGCAGGGGAGACTGGCCACGCCTCTTGACCTAGTTACTCCAGGACACACCTCTCGCCAGCAGGTGGAAACAAACACACAGACAACAAACACAGGGAAAAAGGGAAGAGGAAAACAAGCAGGACAGGGAGACAGACATTGATTACACAGGATACAGAAAACGAAATTTTATCTTAACAACTTTGATTTTCTGAGGCAGGGAAAAACTGAGTTACACTGAGTAGAACATCTTAGATGTGATCTAACCTAGATTTGTCCCCAAGTCAAATTTATTTATAGTTTTTGATTTTCCTAAATTCATTCTATTCCTGTCAATTCTCATCAGCCCTCTCTGTCTGGCTTTATAAAATGTGTTAAGAGCTAAATAGTGCACCAATAATGTTTTCTTAATGATTCTCTTTAAATTTCTCTTTTTTTCTTTAACTCCTCTCACCCTGTTCCCCTGTGCCCTGTGTCGTCAGCCATGGAACCCAGTGAGGAACCCCCCCCCAGTGATATTGTTCTTAACACCAGTGTCGCCAACAACACCTCCACCACCCAGACCTCCTCTTCCCCCACCGATGCCACAATGGACCTGACCTGCAGGCCTCGAGCCAAACGTAAAGCCGCCGTACTTCTGGGCAACAGTTTGACATCCGGCTGTGGGGGGGTCACGGCCTCTGAGGCTACTCGCAGGGACCTTGGAGGGACCCTAATAGATGGTGCTCTGAAGCCAGAGATCCAGACAGATGATGCCATAGAAGATGAACTTCATCCCCCTCAGCTGTCAGCCCCCGTAGCCTCCGATGAGCCCAGCCCCGACCGCCTCAACAGTCTGGGCCTGGACCTGGCCTGGATGCAGGAGAGGGTCAGCCATCTTGGTGCAGCATACGCAGTAGCACAGCTGGGTTTGGGGAACACAGAAACTGGCCACCCCTCTGCCTCCTTCCCCTCGCAGGGCGGAGGAGACAGTCTAGACGGCCCTCCAACCATGCTCTTCACAGGTGGCGCTCACGAAATGGCTGCTTTCGCCGCCTCCTTCGACATGGCCGCTGCCGCAGCTGCCGCTGCTGCCGTCGTGGCAGCGTCACCTCCACCTCCACCGCCTCCTCCACCCCCTCCCACTACAGCTCCCTCTGCCACCACGACCATCCCGAGGCGGCCTTACGGTAGCAGCGCTGCTGCTGCTGCTGCTCAAGAGCCCGTGGTGTGCGCTGTGTGCGGGCGCGTCTTCCCCAGCGCAGCCGCCCTGGAGCTGCACCAAAGGGTGCACACAGGGGAGAGGCCCTACACCTGTCCCCACTGTGGGAAGGGCTTTGCCCAGCCCAACAACCTGCGGGTCCACCTCCTCATCCACACCGGGGAGAGGCGTTATCGATGTACACTGTGTGGGAAGAGTTTCATCTCGTCCAGCCACCTGAAAAGGCACCGCACGGTCCACACGCAGGAGAAGCCCTACAGCTGCTCGCGGTGCGGACAGTCCTTCAGCCAAATGTGTAGCGTTCGCAGACACCGGCAGCAGTCCCAGTGTGGTTTGTAGACTGACCGCTGGGGGAGGCTGATGGCATCTGGAACTGATCCTCGTACAGTTTGGGGCCTATGACGGGTGAATGATTGAAATTCTTTACATGGAAATTCTAGCGTCTAATGTAAGCACGAACTAAAGAAGCAAGGCTGTATCCTGTGATGTCATGGCACGTAGAGTTGATATTTGTCCTAGATCATAGCAGTAATATGTGAAATCAGTTTTTTTAAGGCAAAGGAAAGGATTTTCTCTGAAGCCCTCTCAACCTTTTCCTACTCCTTGCTTTAAACGGAGAGAGGATCACAGAGTGGTAAAAGAGTGCCTGAGACAGTGTTGATAACACTAAATCCATCAAATTGTCATTAAATGGTCTTGTTTGTATTTACATATCTAACACATTTGGGCTGATGATGCTGGGACACTGCCAACATCACAGTGTACCTGCACTGTCCACTGACCACTTTGTCAAACAGGATGAACAGAACAGGAATATTTTGAACACCTTACAGCTCTATAGTATTGATGTAATGAGTTGACTTATAATATGACTTGACTTAAAATACAATTAAAGTTCATCCAACGTTAAGCAAAACAAAAACAAAAATCTATTCTTGCCTTATCCTACTGTGATTTCCAGATTTCCATTTCCAGACACTTCCAGCTGTTGTTTTTTTAGGACTGCTGGCACTACAAGATTTAATTTCTCTCACTGCAAAGTGTCAATACCAAGGATGCTGAGATGTCTTCAGTGGAGTTCTTTTTTTTTTTTTCTTTCATTCTTTTTGACTGAAAGCAGGGAGAACCTGTTAGCTTATGCCTTGTTTCCACTGTATGGTACGGCTCTGCCTGACTCAACTCACTTATTGGCCAATAAAGGTCCCATGACATGGTGCTCTTTTGATGCTTTTATATAGACCTTAGTGGTCCCCTAATACTGTATCTGAAGTCTCTTTTATATAGACCTTAGTGGTCCCCTAATACTGTATCTGAAGTCTCTTTTATATAGACCTTAGTGGTCCCCTAATACTGTATCTGAAGTCTCTTTTATATAGACCTTAGTGGTCCCCCTAATACTGTATCTGAAGTCTCTTTTATATAGACCTTAGTGGTCCCCTAATACTGTATCTGAAGTCTCTTTTATATAGACCTTAGTGGTCCCCTAATACTGTATCTGAAGTCTCTTTTATATAGGCCTTAGTGGTCCCCTAATACTGTATCTGAAGTCTCTTTCCCGAAATTCAGCCTTGGTGCAGAATTACAGCCACTAGGGCCAGTCCCACAATGAGCTTTCCTTAGGATGTGCCATTTCTGTGTCTGTAGCTATTGAGGAGGAGTGAGGGGGGGGCAAGGTGGAGGGTGGGGGGTGTGGCCTTGACCAACTGCGACTTTGCTCGTTTGAAAGCCATGATGTCTCTCTCTCATGGGGGGGCCAAATTCTCTGGGCGGGCAAAGCAGAGAAAGAGGAGGTAACCTTGCTCCTTATGACCTCATAAGGAGAAGATTCCAGATCGGCTCATCTGAGCTTTCATTTTCTCAAAGGCAGAGCAGGATACCCAGGGCTCAGTTTACACCTATCACCATTTCTAGCCACTGGGGGACCATAGACAGGCTGGGGGAACTCATATTAATGTTCAAAAACCTCATAAAGTGAAATGTTCATGCCATGGGACCTTTAAGTCACGTCATACTTGGATATTGTGCATGCTGTATTATGGAACCAGTACTTTTTCTCTTTTTGTTTTCCACTGCGACGCTGTGAAAAACTGCCGTGGCATCGTCTTCAAAGCAACACTGGTGGTAGCTATTGACGAACCGTCAAATAGCTACCACAATGTTTTTGACATTTCGCTAATCAAATGTCAAAAATCGCAGGTTTGTGCAGGTTGTCCAGTGTCACGCTGGTGACGATTCTCTCTGACCAATCAGTGGTCTGCAGCGTTTTAACTCCTTCAAGTATCGACTGAACTCTCTTTAGTACCAAGTACTTTCCACAAATTTTGCTCATGGAAAACCCCCCAAAAAAACGAGTCGAGTCGTAGCATACAGTGAAAACACGGCATTAGTTAGCCTAGCTCAGTCAAAAGGGAAACTGCTACACATTACAACAACAACAAAGCTGTCTAAGTGGCATGTTTATGTAGTAAACATAATGTAGTAATGAAAAATAGAAAATGTAATCTTTATGAGCAGACAGTTGTTACTGAGCTAACCAATGACCGCACACAGCATTTCTTTCTCCTCCGAGAGGCAATTTGTATCACAGCACAGAGACAGACTGCAATGGCCTCGGGCCCCCAGCTAAAAGGGCCCCAAACAGCTATAGATTTATTTATTTATATATATTTAGGTATGAAAAATATTGAATTATGTTACTATTCTGATTCATTCTACCCCAAAACAACTTGCAAAAGGCCGGCCCCCAAAGCACTTTTATGCAACTCAACTATTTCTACTGACCTACTGTGTACTTCTACTTCAGAGAAAAGCATTGCACTACTACATTCACCTGATTACCTGAAATGTTAGTTCTTGAATGCAGGACTTCTACTGTATGGTGTTATTATTATATTTATATGTACTAATAATAATTTTTTCTTCTACCACTGCCAATACCAACATTCCCAGCATTAGTGCCATTAGTATTGCAAACTAACACCATTTGAGTTGCAATGGCAGAGTGGGGCTGTTCCTGGGGCTGTCGGCTCCTGCTCGTTGACTCCAGGGAAGCGAAGAAAAAGTTTGACTGTACCACTAGTATATCCAGCATCCGCAATCAGAAAAACTGGCAAAACTCACTTAACGGAGGTATTAATTTGCAATTAGGTTGCTGGTAACCCGCTGTAGATGACATGCTACACAGTCAGCAGAGCCCTGAAGCCCCGCTCCCCACCACGCACAGAGCAGTCGCTTGTTTATTTAAAGTTTATTCATTTTGAAACTGTCGCGTGTCCAAATTGCAAAATCCGACACAAATCCATCCTTGGGTAGCCAGCAATACACCCACTGAGTGTGAAGTAGATCGGATGAACAGTTCTCGAGATATGCAAAGACACACACATTCCTTGCTTTATCATTATTAGACTAGTGCAGTACCCTGAGCTGCTTGAAGTGTTGTCGGGTGGGCGTGTGCCAGGGGTGGGCCCCAAGCAAATAGCGTCTTGCTTTACTTTTGACCCTTTCTCTAACTGGGAATGTTGGTATTGGCAGTGGTAGAAGAAGTACTCAAAATGTTTTTCTGAAGTAAAACTCTTAGCTATTAATCATAAACAAATGTAACAGTGCACAGTACAACTCCTGCATTAGATTTTTTACTTGGCACTCAATGTAAACACAACGTAGGCTACTTAAAATGACCGTATGTAACTTTTGAATGTTTATGAAACTGTGTAATGTTCCATCTCATTCTGATCTGTATGATGACCTGTAACAGCAAATGAGACTAACAGTGAAAAGAACGCTATTGTCATATAGTTTTTATTAATGCCTCTGCCCGGTCTGATTTTCCCCGCAAAGTCACAGAATGATTTTCGGCAGGCAGACAGTGCTACAGTAATACATTCTGATGGGTCACAGATTTCGGTGTAACACCGGAAAGCCTGTGTTATTGAGTATCCAGCCAGGTAAAAGGTAGCAGGAGATGTCTTTATATAGGCCTCATTGTATTTTACTGTTATTTTAGAAGTTATCTGCTGTAGTTATGGCTGATACTGGGGCACGGCCATCACAGGAAAGAAGGAAATTAAACGAAGAACAACTAAAAGCTAAAAGGGACGACGGGCGAAAACGCGAGTCATGCTCGGTCGGGCTTTCAACAGATGGAGACAATTACTGGATTGTAAATGATTCAAAACTGACCCTGAATTGGCCATCAGGTATGTAATATGTCTATTTCATTAATGAAATAACTTTACAATGCGCAATGTGGCCTATACTTGTGTAAAGCGTCCTCGGGTTTCATATAATGTGTTATATTAATCTAAGTTATTACTACGTTGGTTGCTATGACAATCTCTTAATGCTTTGGCTCGTGACCCAGTGACAGTGATACCTGGTTTATCTCACGAGACATCCAAAGTAGGCTAAGTTACCATATGCAACACTGGAAATGCAACAATGCATCTGTAACTTATTCTCTTATTGTAAATGAATGATTTTCTGTCCGAGCAAAATATTCAGCACGACTATATGACCTCCTGGTAATACTAACTTAGTAATCTACAGTTGGGTAATAAAGCACCGTAAAGAAAAGACCTTTAGGACAACAGGTGGGTTAAACAGTACCACTTTTGTCCAAAGCGGCCGATAGAATCAACACAAAGTGAAAGTTACATATAGCCACTTTAAAGGCATACTATGTAACTTTTCCCTCTTCGGTCCCCCTACAGGTTTTCTCATTGGAACTACAGCTTGCGCGGCTGTAGTTCCAATGAGACAACCTTTAGGGGGACCTGAATCTGCAACAGAACCAGTAACATTTCTGTCAGGTCAATGTAGTAGTACAATATTTTCCTCTGAAGTAGACGTACACAGTAAGTAGTATACAGTTGAGCTGCAAATTTTTCTAAGTGCTTTGGGGCCTTGTGTAAGTTATTTTGGTGTAAAATGAATACGAATAGTAACATAATTCACTATTTTTCACATCTAAACATCGTAATTAATGTATAGCTGTTTGGGGCCCTTTTACTTTGGGGCCCTAGGAATTTGCTGACCCTGCCTAATGGTAAAGACTACCCCTGTTGTTTTTCCTGTGAACCATAGTGTACTTTACCGGTGTTTCTGACCTCGAGGAGCTGCAACTTGGGTATGTGATGCAACTATGTCATGGCAGGTGTATTGCTCAGGACCCAAGGAAGCACAGTGTCGAGCGTAAAGTTGTTTATGAGCGGTTCTCGAGATAGGCCATTCGGCTCATTCTGAACAGGCATGTTTTGAACGGGTACTGTACTAGTTTTGCAAAATGTCAGACTATTCCTTTAAAGCACTTTAAATAGTCACATAAATGTAAATTGACTATTTATATGGCGCTTTTCTAGTCTTAACTGACCAGTCAAAGCGCTTCTACACAGTACAGGAACCATCCACCATTCACACACATTCATACACTGTGGCCGAGGCTGCCGTACAAGGTGCCACCTGCTCATCAGATAAACATTCACACACATTTACAATCCAATGGAGCAGCATCGGGAGCAATTCAGGGTTTATTGTCTTGCCCAAGGACACTTCGACATGGGACTGCAGGGCCAGGATAGAAAAAAAGAGACCCCTCTACCACCTGAGCCACAGCCACATAACTATTTGTTAAAGCCATGGACAAAAATTGGAGGCAGTGCTGATAAACAAATAGTTTTTCATGATGTATATGTCACATCCACTCAGTTACTCATATTGTTACAGTATACTTAATGAGCATCCCTCTGGAGACAGCCTGGTGTTGAACAGTAAATGTTGGCTCTTGTTTAATAAATTGTGTGGCGCAGGCCTGCACCTTCTCATGTATAGTTATGTTTCCATCCACTTGTCAATCGAATTATCTGAAGTTCGCTAAAAACATTCGAGATACAGTAAATTCGAATAAAGCCGGTTAAAGTGTGTTTCCATCCATCGGCTTTAAAGCGAATAAAAACCTGTGCGTAGTGAAGTCACATGCTGTTTTGCGATCAAATTGGTATATTGAAATGATTTGAGACATATTAAGGTGTTTCCATTCATTTCCGCACTCAGTCGCACAACATTCAAGCTGACATTTGCAAACAAAGTTTGCTAGCCAAAATGTATCGCGCCGTCTATCTAAATTACAAATGATTCATATTGCACAAGTTGTAATGGTGCTTATGTGTCAGCTGATGGCGATAATCAAGCTATAAGAAGACAACAGCGACTCTGTCAAAACATTGCTATGATGATGCAGATGCACGTAAATGCCAGACGACAACGATCTAAAACAGCTGTTATATTTGGCTCATAAATTAAATTTAAAAATTCTCTCCTCTCCTCTTTCGTCCACTTATATCTGTCTTTGTTGACAACCGCCTTGTCTGCAAAAAAAGGAGAAATACGTGGCGGAAATGAATACAACCTTTTCTTCTTTGTTTTATGCCCGGTTGCAACCGTAAAATGACCTCAAACGTTATTCATTATTGGCCTCTAGGCTTGTTTTCAGAATTGGTAAGTGAAATCTGAATTTTGAGTTTTTAGATATTAAGCCAAATTGATGCAGGCCTGCAATGTTTTTATTCCCCTTCCTTAACTTTTCACAGGTTGAAGTCTGAGGTGTAACAGTCTTTTTTAATGTCAATCATTCTTTGTTCTCAATTACAAATCAAAGAACAAAGGACTGTAAAAACATGTAAAGTAAAAACATATATATCAGAGAGTCGTGTTTGTATGTGTAGATGTTTGGATGTAATTGGCAGTAGCTGTAGGTTGCAGAGCCAACAAATATTTTGCCTTTTAGTACTCTTTCATGACATGTGTTTAAAAATGTATGGGTATCATTAAACATGTAAAAGGTTTGCAATGAACTGGCATCATTTCTGTGTGTGTGTTCTCACATATAGGGGATTGGAACTTCTCTATCATCTAAACTCTGTGAGAATCTGTTATGTTTTCAGAAATTAACAAAAAAGGAGAAAAACCATTATGACAGGGGAGGAAGTTAGGCTATTTGTTTTTCAATTGTCAAAGGAGGTATGTGTGAATTTGACTTGACTACAGTGACAAAAGATACAAAATGGATACCTGATTATCACAAATGCACAAAACTTATAAAATGAAGAGGGGGGCTACGTAGATGTTACTGCTGTTATCTCAGACTTCACTAACACTGAAGGGCCAGTTGTTCAAAGGTAAACTGATCGGATTTTGGTTATCAGATTGGATCAAATCTTGAAAATGGGTTGTTCAAAAGGGAAAGAAGGAATCTGAAATCAGATTAGATCACGGAATCCAATCCTAGTTTTAATCTGGATCAAACCTTCAGTTTGTGTTGTTCAAAACTTGTCCGTAGGATTTGGATAACTTTGATAAAAAAAAAAACCAGGATTATCCTGATCCCAACAGGGGGTAGGATTTCAAGGTGGATTCCAGGAAGAAAATGTAGTAAAATTTTAAAATTGGTCAAATAAAACATTTGTATCATTTAGTGTATATACTTTTATTTATATTTTGCAAATGACTTGTTTAACCGTTGTAACAGAGATAAAGTAGACATGCTACCAATTAAACTATTCAGTATAGTAAAGTTAAAATAAAAATAAAAATGATCTAATGTCTAAACGAGAAACTGAAAGAGCAGAAGCACAGATACTCCTGGCAGAGGAACAAATTAAGCTGACCAAACCAAAGCAAAACTTCAGATCCGCCTCCTGAAAGCCGAGCTTGGAAATGCTGGTTTCTCCTCCTCAGATGAAGAAGAACCCTGAACATTCTTTATTTTGATAACTATGGGACATTTAGCCTTTTGTTTTGTTTTTAAGACGTTTTTCAAAATATCCACAATGTATTTGTTAATGTATATATGTTTTTATTTGTTGTGGTTCAGATGAGGGGTCATAAAAGAAATTATGAATGGAAGTGGATGTTTATGTTAATGTTATTTTTGTCTCAAAATAAGAAACACTTACAGGGACCCCATGTTGGCTCTTCTACCTGTTCTTTACATAGCTGGTAGCCCTCATTGTGATATGTTGTCCCATTTAGAGCACTGGTGATCAGGATTTTGTAATCTTGAAAACTGTGTAGCCTATCTGGATCAGGGTGATCCAGTCCAATTTGCTTTGAAAAACCGGCATAAAAGTAAAACAGATTACCTGATCCTGAATAGCAAAAAATGGGATTTCCAAATCCGGATCATTTTGATCCAGATTAAATGTTTTGAACAACTGGCCCGGAAGTGTTTTTTAATTTTTGAGTAGTGTCAAGCTTACACACACACACACACACACACACACACACACACACACACAGCAACAGCAACAAGGGTCAGGAAACAAACAATTACAGATCCAATTTAACAAGATTAACATGGCTTCCAGTACGACTTAGGTTACTTTAGAAAACAATTACAAATTGCATTTAGTTATTTAGTCAGTTAACATGTTGGTTATGACCTCTATGTAAAATGAATAATAGTTTGACGTGTTCATTATTTTGGTACCATTTCATTTCATCAGCTATCGGGTTCCCAAACGAATGCAAGCTAATGTTAGTAAAGTATCAGTGCTATTGTTATTCTGTATACTGTGCGAGATTAATAGTGTAAGGCAATGTTTGCAGCGTATGCTACATATTTTTCTCCGTGAGCAGAGTCAGAGATCAGTTGATGCGACGGAGGTGCGAGGGAAAGCTAAAGGAAGAGGGAAAGGTTAAGAAAATATAATGGGGTGGTGATGGCGCAGAGGATATGACACATGCCTTTGGTGTGTATCGCAATTCCCACTGCGATACATCAACCAATGTGTCCCTGAGCAAGACTTTTAACCCATAGTTGCTCCAGAGGTGTGCGGCCTCTACATAATAGCAATTGTAAGTCGCTTTGGATAAAAGCGTCAGCTAAAATGACATGTAATGCAATGAAAAACCAAAAGACAGAGACGGTGGCAGTGGATTGGTCCGACCTCCCAGGCACAGAAAAAATAAAGAGACCCTCTCCAAAGATGACGGGTGGAAGCCCTTCAAAGACAAAGGAGAGAAGCAACGGTTTGTGTTTTTAATGTATTTCTCTGAGCAGTGTGAACAATGTCAATGAAACCGAAATGAGCTCTTAGTATCTCCATCGTTTACACGCAGCTGTTCTAGCTGTAGCCTAGTCTGTGTTACAACTGCACATGACGTGAAATCACGACACATATGATTACGTTTATGTTACAAGGTAGACAATCCTTTTTCATCGTTGACGCAAGGAAAAGTATTTCCTATGGACGTCATTCTAGCGTTATGGTCTTGTTGCTTTGCCTGTCGCGTTGTCGTTTTCTATTTTTAACTTCCTTGGCAACTCTGTTACATGTCCTCGAGAATAGGCGTGATCCTCCATCTTCAACAGGCTTTCAAATCTGCCAGCAGTTGTGAGTAATCTCCCCCTGGCATTTGTCACAGTGCCACTAAGGGCCGTTACAGAGTCAACGCATCGGTACGCATACGCGTCCGCAAGGCTACGCATTGCTACACTTCAGACGCCATTATGCGTCGATGCGTAGCCAAATGTGTCGTCCTAGTTTTTGATACGCGACGCGCCGACGCACGCAATACTATGCGTTGTCGGTGGGGGCGACATTGCAAGTATTGTACATTAATTCAAGTATATTATGTTTACAGAAGAAGGTTTGAATACAATGGCGGGCGAAGAGGAAAAATTATGCGAGCTTATACGTATACATCCGCATTTATATGATAGTTCATCGCAATTACACTCCAATAAAATAGCGTTGGAAAATGCCTGGAGAGAGGTTGCAACCGCGATGGGAAAGACCGTGGATATGGTGAAAACGGACTGGAAAAGTGCCCGTGACAAATTTACTAGGGCGCACAAAAAGTGGAAGGTGGCGTGCAGAAGTGGTGCGGGGCAGCTAAGTTTTGGCTACCCAAAAGTATTGACTCAACTTAGCTGGTTGAGTGAATTCATAAAGCATAGGACCACAGAGTCAAATTTTTCGGTATGTAAACAACGTCCTGTGTGTGTGTAGCCTATCTAGAAGTCAATGCTGTGTGCCCTCCTCGAGAGGCTGAAATAGCCTACGGCAGGGAGAGAGAGAGAGAGAGAGAGAGAGAGAGAGAGAGAGAGAGAGAGACCCAAATGTATTCTATTTCCATCTTTTTAAAACCTGCTAAACCATGTTTTCAATGTGTTTTCAAAATTGCTCATTTAATGAGAATGGTAGGCTACTGATTTGGTCAGGACGTTTGAAACAGGAGTAGGCCTATACATTTTCTTTCTGTGTAGGCAGGTGAGGGAGACGATGAGGGCGACGATGATGATGATGATGATGATGATGATGAGGAGGAGGAGGAGGAGGAGGAGGAGGAGGAAAGCATTATTGCGCAGGGAGATCAGGCACCTTCATCTACCCCCAATCCCGACTCATCCTTATCCCAGTTTTCCCCACTTCTATCTGACCCTCCCACCACCCCGACACTAGTGGCTTCGACCGTTTCTACACCATCTCATCCCCCTACCACCCCGACATCATCAGCCTCCCGTGGTGGTAAAAAGAAGCGCAAAAGCCACAGGCCGATTATGGATCCATGTGAGCGTACCCTCCTCGATAGGCTGCAGGAAATACGGCAGGAGAGAGAGAGGGTGAGGGAAAGCGAAAAGAGGGACATACACACCACTTTTTGTAATTACCTGTGCCATTTTCTACAAAATCTCCCACAGGAACAAAGCGCAATTTTGATGCGCGCCTTTTAATTTGACTTAATTTGTCTACCAATATTGTAGGCTACATGCTGTTACTGACGTTATTTGTTATTGACATGTGTTAGGTAATGTTCTGTGTGAAACATGTTAACAAAGTTCAGTAGCCTTCATATGAAAATGAATTACACTGTCACCATTTCAATGTTGGCTAGGCTGTATATACGTTCAGAAGGCCTATTGTATATGGATATGAATGAATGGTTTTCACATAATACCACGTTAGTTAAAATGTGTAAAGTGTTAACTAATAAACAAAACTCATGCTTCCAAGCAACCTTTTATCAATTTATTGGTCAGTGCTACCCAATCGTAGCACACTGTACTGGTGGGGAAACACACCAGCATCGGATAAAAAGAAGTCAGCCAGCTGCTCCCTGACAAGTGCCGTTCTCCGGGAGGGTCTGCCGCTGCCGACCGAACACCGTGGTCCGTCGACCATGTTCCGCTCCCCCGCAATGTGCTGCCTCCACTCTCCGGGCTGGACCTCTCCGGTGTCAGACGTCGCATCCACAAAGGTGGCGGGCATGTATCTGGCACGTTCAGTGGATGCCAGAAAGTTGTGGAGAGCCACGCACGCCTTCACGAGTTTCACCGCCTTTTCAGGTTTGCAGTCAATTGGGCGGCTGAAAATTCGGAAGCACGCAGCCAATATACCGAAGGCATTCTCCACCACGCGTCTCGCCCTGGCCTGTCGGTAATTGTAAATGCG
This sequence comes from Perca schrenkii, assembly GCA_025617405.1. Lineage (NCBI taxonomy): Eukaryota > Metazoa > Chordata > Actinopteri > Perciformes > Percidae > Perca > Perca schrenkii. The sequence goes on from CM046788.1 coordinate 1,936,897, forward strand.
CTTCCTATCCTGCAGGTTCGTGCCTTTAATGAGAAGACAAATAAGTGTCAGTGCAGTAACTAGACAGTACAGATGACTTGGCTGACGCCAACTTTACGCACTTTTACGTGTGTCTGTGTGCGTGGTCAGAAGCAGAATGTTATTAACAATAAATATCTAACAATCTATAAACGAGCAGTGCACGCTCTCTTTTTCATTGCTTCTGGGATATTTTATCGAGCAGAGCTATCAATTATTTTTTATTATCACCTGGATAGGGTCGCATCAGGTTCTCCTGTAAGGGAAATGCCTCATCCCCCAGGAAAAAAAAAGGACTGGGCGTTGTGGTGCCCGGTAGGACAGCAGGAGCAGGTAGATTGAGATTGCCCTCTGCCAGTCTGGATCCAAACGCACTGCGGCCCAACACACCTCCATCGCTCTCATGCCCGAATGCGCCAACATCGATGTAAATAAACCTATAGTTCGTATCAGCAGCTGCCATAAGGATAATAGAGAAAAATCCTTTGTAATTGTAGAAGTCGCTGCCTGATCGTGGTGGTGCTCTGATGCGAACATGTTTCCCGTCAATCGCCCCGACACAAGTCCAAAAGTCCTCCGCTATGTCCTGCCAATGACTGCGCGAAGGAAAGGCCATGAACTCCCCCTGAAGGGCATCCCAGATGGCACAACACATCTCCTCTACAATGCCCGAAACAGTGCTGGTGCCCATTTTGTAGCTGGCAGAGAGTGCCTACAGGCCGATGCCTGTTGTGAGGTACCGCAAAGTCACTACAAGCCTTTGGGAAGCTCCAATCGGGTTGCGGTGATTTTGGTGTGTGTCCGGGAGAAAGCGGACGACTTTCGAAAGCAATTCACCCAATTTTGGCGGCGACATCCGAAAGTACTGGAAATGTCTCTCCTCGTCCAGGCTTCGCATGGGAAGCACCAGAGACACAAACTCCCCATCCTGATCTCTTGTTCGGTTTAAAGGGCGAACGTACCACCACCTCTCTCTGCGCTGCCTTTTTTTTTGTCGCCGATGTAAAATTAGCAATAGGATGCACTCCTCTTCAGTTGCCATTTTGATCTGAATATAACCATTGACATATAGGCCTACATAAGAATATAACCCGACTCTACTACCCCCTGTTGCTTGAGCGGTGTATTGCATTTCACGCATCGCTCATGACGCTTGCGTCTGCTTGCGTCCACTGTTTAGACTATGAAAGGGAGCGCCTCGCTCGCGTCGCCTGCGTCGCCTGCGTCGCCTGCGTCGCCTGCGTCGCCTGCGTCGCTTGCTCGCGTTGCTCGCGTTGCTCGCGTTGACTCTGTAACGGCCCTAAGTGTAAAAGCGCGAACGGCGGAGGTATGTCCCTCTTTGGCTAATGTATTTTAAAGATGGAGGCGCAACATGGCTGCCGCCATTTGGGCGACTTGCTCGTATGTATTCTGAATGATTCTGATTCTACGCTTACGAGAATACTTTGATTAATTGGTGGAAGTAATTACACACGAATGAGCGCATATTTGTGAAAGAACAAAGGGTTTTTTGCTAAGAATCAACTAAAAAAAATTACACAGGGGAGCTTTAAGCACAAAATATACTTACTTATACTTTTTTATTTTTAGTTTGAAACAAAATAAGGCAAACTTGTTTACTTTGACAGGCATCAATTATCTTTCCTTTCACTTTTTTCTTGCCGTGGTTTACTTTTAAGTTTTAATACTTTATGGACAGCTGCACAATCTGTTCCACGCTTCCGGTCGACAGCCTCCACAGGCAAGCTAACGTTAGTTTAGCTAACAGCTAATTCGGCTGACCGCTAGGTGATTGTAGCGGTCTGCCATTAGCCTCCATAGGCAAGCTAACGTTAGTTTAGCTAACGGCTAATTCGGCTAACCGCTAGCTGATTGTAGTGCTCTGCCATTAGCCTCCACAGGCAAGCTAACGTTAGTTTAGCTAACAGCTAATTCGGCTAACCGCTAGCTGAGACAGCATGTAAACTTTAAAAGACCTTCAAAATAAAACTTGAAAATAAACATTAACATATATAACAGCTGTTAAGTCAGTTTACTTTACTACTTGTGCTCATTTAAAATACAATCACTCAATACTTGTCTTTATTGTTATTACTGTAAAGTCTTAATTTAGCTGTAGCCTGCTTTTCCCATTAAGTTTGACTTAACGTTATTTTAGACTGAATCTAGCTGTCAGCTAGCGGTTAGCCAAATTAGCTGTTATCTAAAGTAACGTTAGTTTCCTGGTGGAGGCTTGCGTGGAACAGATCGTGCAGTGTCAAAACAGTATCATCATCTGCGCATGCGCGAACATCTTGCGCATGTGCAGAATGGATCGGGCAGGCAGCACGGATCGTGTACCGACAGTTACAATAAAATATTTGATTCGGCTCAAAAAACATACAAGGTACAGGACGGTGTAGTAAATGGTAGCACTAATAGCAAATATCCTCTACGCTTCTAAACCATCTCTGCTAACTAGGGCTGGGGGTATCAATCTAAATATCGATAGTATCGATACCAAGATGAGTATTGGTATCGGATCGATACTGTTGTGATGAGATCGATCTTTTTGTTGCAGTTTCTCTCCGAGTTCATGCGAGCACAGCGTCTCTCCAAGTCTGTGCGCAGTGTGCAAACAGCGCACCTCTCTCTCTCCCTCTCTCTCTCTCCCTCTCTCCTTCTCTCTGCCCCCTCCCCCTCACTGCTCTGCCGGAGGCCATAGACAGTATATAATGGCCCAATAGACCCCGTTGCTCTGGACGGAGACCAGTGAAGGCTATTAGAAGCACTTTTCCGGTGATCGCTTGCTTTACTGCGCAGCCTCCAACTGACAGAGACAACGTAAATGTGACGTGAGCAACGTGTCTGAAAGTTGTAAGTCTTCTGGTAGCTGTGCCAAGAGAAATCTCAATCATTACGAATCTCGCAGATACCGATGGATCACGAGAAGCAACTTTTGGTAAGTATTATGATTAATTATTTGTTCATTTTGCATAGTATTTATTTAATTTAAAATATAACGCCAGTACGTCAGATTAAGTTATATATCATTTAAGCTAGCTGAGGCATCGGTAAAGATAACATGCTTGCACCTGTTGTGTAACGTTAATTTTAGACAAGTAACTTTTGTTAAGTATTATGATTAATTGTTTGGCCATTTTGCATAGCTTTTATTTATTTTAAAATATAACGCCAGTACGTCAGATTAAGTTATATATCATTTAAGCTAGCTGAGGCATTAAAGATAACATGCTTGCTTGCACATGTTGTATACATAGACAGTATATGGGTTGTATAACGTTAATTTTGGCCGAATAAAACCACAAAATGGCGTCAACTGTTATCTAGCTACATCGCAAAAGAAAATGGACGAATCAGTCCTATAAAAAAGTTAATCAGTAAATCACTTTGGACAAAAGTGTCTGCTTTGGCCTGTTGAATAAGAGGATAGGTAATAGATGGGCAATAATGTCACCATCAACATATATAACTGAGGGTTGCCCTTTTCATTTTTCTTTCCACATAGGCTTAAATACTAACATTAAGCTGTTAGCCTACACCATGCCTAACAATCAATTGTAGGTGCCCAAAGGAAGTATTACACAAGTTGATTTGAATTGTATAACTAGAAAACAGACTGGGTCCAAATATAATCCCTGTCAGCTACTGAATTAGCAAACATGCCATCTCTGAAGAAACAGGACCCTAGGATATATTTCAGAACTGTATGAGATTGTGCTAAAATAAGATGTCACCTGTTAGTTGTAATGTTGTTATTTAGTCATACCAAAGCTAACGTGCTCTGTACTGTGCCTTTTATTTTTCTAGGACCGTCCCCATCCTCCACCTCGGGGACAGCAATAGCCATGAAGCCTAAAGTACAAGTCCAAATAGGTAACCCACCTGACACACTGCAAATCAATACATGGCATGACTTCACACTATAATTAAGGTTTAACAGTAAGCAGTAGCAAAGAATGCTAAGCCCTCAAACCTTGTGTAATAACAATATTGTCATATTATTATTTCAGTGAACAGATAAGAGCAATTCATTTGTGATTTATTGTATATCTGCATAGACTTTTTCTGTTTTGTTTATGGTTGGGGTGGACTTCGATGGCACGGACTCCTTCCTTTCTTCAACCGGTCCCTTAGAAGAAGAGCAGCCCCGGATATCCTGCTGATTCCCACACACACACCCTTTCTCCCCTGCCATTGATGTATCACCCTAGCCATCCACCCCATGGCCTCTCTCTTTTCTTCCCCACGACGATTGTAGCTAGCTTGAGAGGAGATTGTGGGTCAGCTGCCTCGTTCCCTCTTCCGTCAAGAGGCATGGCCATTCATCCCTGCTCTGGCACAGCTGATGCACAGCTGATGCACATTCCATGATTCACACCTGCAGTATGTATACCCGGGCTGTTCACCTCTTCAGCGCCAGATCGTTACATACTCCTACGTGGTAACTTGGCTCAGTATCCCTGCACATATTTCTAGAAACTCGTGATTTAGTATTTTCTCTGTCTAACTTCAGTTCCTCTGTGCAGATCCCGCTGTTACCTGCTTCCTACCTGCCGTGCTCTGCCGTGCTGCCTGCCTCACGCCACTCAGACACAACCACCTGCTTCTCCTGGATTCTACTCAGAACTTCTTCTGATCTGCCACTGCCTGGTTCCCTCAAGCTGCAGTCCATTCCCAGAAGACTACAAGCTCAGCCTTGATTGTTCTTCTCCTCTGAGTATTTATGCCTAATACATACTTGAACTGTTTATCTGTGTCCTGAGTGGTATCTCTGTGTTCTGGGTTGTATATACAGCCTTAACAGAGATAGGGATTTTTTTATTTATTATTATTACTTTTTTATATAATGTTTTTATTTGTGTTTTACTATTTCAACTTGTAATAAAGCAATATTATTAACCAAATGATTCAATATTTATTATTGAAACACACAGTAGACATTCAAGTAGACATGCTATGACAGAAATGTCATGTGGTTTTATTACTTATGTCGTAGAACTTTATAATGATATATATTCAAAGTCAGTGGCCTACACAGTGAATATTGATAAGGGAGGTGTCATTCACCTTTAGATTAGATTAGATTATATTTCTCTTCAATGTCATTGTGCAGAGTACAAGTACAGAGACAATTCAATGCAGTTAATGTCAAACCACAAGTGCAAAAAAAGTACAGTATAGACAGGTAGTGTAGTATAAACAGTATATGGCATAGTGCAGTGTAGACAGTAGTATACAGTTAACCAAGTGGTATGGTTTACACTAAGGCTATGTGCAGTGTATTAAAAGTAGCATTATAAGAGCAGAACACATGGATATGCAGTGTGAACAATATAGACAGATATGTACAGTATGTATAGATATGTGCAGTGTGTAACAGTACCATTGTATGGGTGGTGTGTGGGGGGAGGTGGCACACGGATCTGTAAATAAATAAAGGGAATAACGTTAACCGCAATTGGCTTTAAGACGTTTTTTTTCTCCATTGGCTGTATAATTTCCCCCATCTCCTGTGTAGCTATACCTCATAACCCTCATTATTTAACAACATATACATTTCTTAAAATATCATAGCCTACTTGTTCGTGGATAAATGTTACTTCATATTAATTAATTTGCTACTATCGAAGTATGAGTAATTACAATCCATCAAAACGTTGCTGAAAACTGAAATATTATATATAATAAAGCTGAAATATTTTTGTTCCGATGCTTTTTCATAAACTCTCTATGGGCTTCACCTTCTCACTTGACTGCATGCCTCCACGCCCACCCGATTGCCTGCGAGCTTGGCCGTCTATGGCTTCTCCCTTCTTATGTACTGTCTATGGCTTCTCCTGGCAGTACCATAGACAGTATATAAGGGCAGTACGGTAATTTTTCGACTATGCGACAGTAAGTCGCCTGGTTATGACACAATGGTTAGCCTATTTTCACAAAAACATCTGCTACGGAATCATAACGTGAGGTACAATGTAATGGAGCCTTTTATACATTTTCGTGTTTCTGTAGAAATAAACAATGGACAAATAGAGTCTTTAAACGCTTCAGATGTAAAGTTATTCGCTGTCAAGTGACGTAAAAACAAAATGGCGGTCAGCGGAATGCTAACGGGAGGTGATCGCTTTGTAGCAACGAAGCGATCCCATGGGAGGTTCGAGCTCTGAAGCGAAGCTTACCCCCTTGCCGGAGGCAGAGAGCGGAGAGTCAGAAGGGTGAGCCCGTGATGATGGCGGAAAGAAAGAGAAGCGCTGTGTGGAGTTTATTCACTCCAGCTGACACGGACACTGCCACACGTGATGTGTGCAAAAAAGTAATTTGCCACTGTGGTAACGCTACCAATTTGCATAAACACATTTAAGTAGTTCACCCGAGAGAGAACTCTGAGCTGCAAAAAAAGTTGAGGAAGGAGGAGGAGGGGGGAGAACCCCAAAGAAGAAAGGATCTTTGTCCTGTGTTTTATTATAACCATAATCAACAAACTAGCTAAAGGCAAAATCACAAAGTTATTCAATGATCGTGACGTTACAAGTAAAAAGTATCGGTATCGGCGATAACCCTGTATTTACTTGGTATCGGATCGATACCAAAATTCCCAGTATCGCCCACCCCTACTGCTAACAGCTAACGTTCGCCAGTGCGCAAATTACGAATCCCACTATGGCCACGCCAAGACCCGACCTACGAAGCAGCTGGATTGGTTGGGGTTAGGCATTATATACTGTCTATGCATTTGACCTCGAGTGGTTAAGGTTAGGATAGCCGATTGGTCAGGGGATAGGACCTGAGGACGCCTGGCCAATAAACGCTATTGAAGGGCGGGTCTTGAGACCGCCGGTGCTGTAAACGTTTCCATGGTAACATCGAGCTCCCTCACCAATAAGACGTCACTGTTACGCTTAGGATTGTGGGTAGTGTAGTACTTTTAGTGAGTCACGTCTTCATATGTAATGAATTAGGAAGCTGATTGTTGCTGCACTTGGCCCCATACAGACGGTATATAAAGAGGTTTGGGAGCTACATATCAACGGTTTGACCTCGGTTGAAATCATGTTTTTTATTTTGTTAGCTAAAATCATCTGTTCGACACACAACCGGAAATGACGCCAAATGTTTGCGGTCGGATCTTAGGTCATTAGGTGGTTAGGTTGCTGAGAAGCTACTTTAGCTAGCTAAGCGTTAGTCTTCTTTCACCTGCCCAACATTTATAAACGTAGAATTTCCACTATAGCTGTTATGTTTTGACCAAACTTCCTAATCCTACATTAGGTTAATTTTTTTAAAGACGAAGGAGCAGCCAGCGAGCCACCGACTGTAGGGAGAATGTCGAGACGTCTGGCCTTCCAGACCCAGCTGGCCTCCATCATGGAGGTCCTGGCTAACGCAGCAGTGGCGGAGATCTGTAAGCTGGTAGACGACGACTACGCCGTGGTGAGTTTACAGATGTCCCAGTGCCAGAGAGAGAACAAAGCCCTGAAGAGGAAGCTGCATTTGCTGGAGCTGAAGATGGCCCGGGGAAACGCCGAGAGGAGGCTCCGGGAGAGCGCCATGAACAGCAGCCGATCCAGGGTGCAGATAAACACCACCGGTATGACAATAATAATAATAATAATAATAATAATAATAATAATAATAACAATGCACAAGTGGATCACTGAAGTATAAAACCATAACACAGCTTTAAGGCTATTTTGTTCCGTGTACGTTTTGGCAGTTCGTTTTTTCGTTTTAAACCAAACACGGACAGGTAAAAGTGAACATATTAAACCCAGAAGGAGAGAATGGCCGTTCGATAAAAGTACAAGATAATGCACGCCCAGTGTATACATATGCTAAATATATAAATGTGTTTCATGTTTTTACATTTAGAAATGAAATGTATTTTAGCTATCCAAGAAGTGTGTGGGATATATTTAGTTACGTAACGTTAGGGGAAGTAGTTATGTAGACCTACTGTAGATCCTTTCCAAATAATGTTTGAAGTGACCAGCAGAGATCCCAATGGGTTAACAAATTGTTCACTGTTCTACCAAATAACTTCATATTCTACTATATTAGGAAGCTAATGATCATTGTTCATGTTTTTTATAGAATCAGAATCCGCTTTAATAGCCAATTAATGCCAAACCTATAAATGAACCAGATACTAATTTATTTAGGAATGTGAGAATATGCAAACATTTGGGAACAAAGTAATTTCCCAAATAACTTCTAAACCCATTCTAATCCCGTGCTTTGCATCTTGGGTCTACAGACGGAATCACTGTGATGTTGCGCTTACACAAAAAGCACTTCGGGGAGATGTGCCTCACTCACCAGCCCTAACCCAACAATGGGGATCTGTTGAGTGGCTGGTCAGATTTAAACATTCACTAACCATTTGGCTGGTGCACGAAAAAGTTAATTTTGAACGCTACTTCCGGTTAGACGAAAGGCACTTGATTTGAATTGCAGAGATACAGTATGTAACATCTGCAAACTTGTCTATTTCGCTTGTCATTTTCGGCCGTTGATGTAACGTTTTTAAGATATATAGTTTAACACGGAGGTCCGACCTGTCTGCCGTTTCTGCTGTTATCATTTTCTGTACTGTTGCTTTGCTAGTGTCTTTAAAACCCCAATCTAGCGTTAGGAACAGCGACATGTCACCGCCGGTCTGATCTAGTTTGGGTGGTGTCTAGAGGTCGACCGATAGTGGATTTTACCGATACCGACAGTTAGGTTGGGCCGTATTTGCCGATAACCGATTATTCGACCGATAGTATTTAGAATTGATACTGGATAAAATAGTTGACAAAATACATAAATCTTTTCAAAAAAAGTTCAGATGCTTTTGCCAATAATCAAAATAATAATGTCATATTTATTGATATTACACCCACAGCAATGCTACACAAGCATGTGTGTTGTCTAAAACAGTTCTACATATTTGGAGTCTTCCAGTGCAAAAATAAACATAATGAGCATTATAATTCATATAAAGGGCAAACTATTTACATTTCTTCAAAAAAGGCCCAAATGTATGCCAAATCTCAAAACAGTGACGCCATTCTTCTCTGTAGAACGGTTTAGATCTAGCCTGATGTGGTCCTACTCAGATTCTAGTCAGAATGTGAGTCTGAAACCGCTCCATTGGGCTGTGATTATGGGGCGTGTTCCAACCGAACCAGGAAAAAAAATGCCTCTGCATTCATTGGATAGACCTCCAACCAATCTCTAACTTCCGACTTTTAGACTTTTTTGAAGCTGGACATATCATTTGTTGCGTGTAAATATAAATGTGGATAACGTTAGTGATAGTGAAATGTTCGCTACAGTCGCATTTCTAGAGATGAATCAGCGAAAACACGTTTTATTTCTCTGATTCACGGCTTTGTTCTAGCGCCGGCGCTCCCTCTCTTCACTCACTCTTTATGTCTCTCCACCATATAACACTCCCTCTCTTCACTCACTCTCTGTCTCTCCACCATAAAACGCTCTCTCTCTCCAGTCGCTCTCTATGTCTCTCCACCATATAACGCTCGCTCTCTCCAGTCTTTCTCTATCTCGCTCTACCATATGATACTAGTACCGTGCTTTCGGGCAGTTGTTGATGCATTAAATGAATGCGCTGTTGATTCTACACATCTCAATTCTCCAGCGGCAGACACTAGACGGATCGTGGACGATTTGGGTCGGACTTGCGTTCATTTTTGTCAGTGTTTTAACCACTTGAGGTTAGTTAGCCTCCTGCTAATGTTTAGCGTCATCTCAGCCAAAGCAAACAAACAAACATACTGTTGTGCTGTTCTTTCTCTACTAATGCAGCATCTATTCAACAAATGAATAACTTTATAATGATATAACAAACCTTTTTGCTGTCGATGCTTTAAACGCGCATCTGATGTCAGCCTTCTCCGCACAGCATGTGCTCTCCGTGCAGCGCGCAGTAACACGTGTCGAAAATAAACAACACTAGGCATCAGTGATAGTTTTTATTTCGCCTCTAGAGGCCGCTATTGTAATAAATGATGCCAGCAGACCCTTCTCAGCTCTGTGTACTGTGTAATGAATGACAGCATGCGCTTCTCAGCCGCTCCAGCAACGGACGCAACCAGGAAAAACTATCGGCATGGGTTTTTGCCGATAACGATAGTTCCACCAATCAACTATCGTTGCCGATTAATCGGCAAAACCGATGAATCGGTCGACCTCTAGTGGTGTCATTATCTGTAGTCTGTGGCCCAACAGATAAATTAGACCTCCAACCTAATGTTAGTGAATGTCTTGACAAAGGAAAAGCATCAAACATGCATTTTAGATGAACGAGAGTCCTGTATCCGGTCGATCGAACCCGTTTGCTCAGTGTCGTTACAATAGGCTCGTTCGCGATAAGCCAAGGCCTTTGCGGAATCTGATCACTGGTCATCGCCCACTTGCTCAGACGTCATGCACACATGGGCAACAATAACCTCACGAGATGGCTAAAATTGCCGCATTTACAGAAATGTTGATTAATGTGCATTGTCCCAATCAAAATAAATAAATAAAACCTAAGGCGGCCGCAGTTTTGAGACGCAAGACGCCCCATTTGCTTTCCACCGACTGCAAGACCCAGGCGGACCCAGGGCATGACGGGGAAACGCCTGGCTCTCAGCTGATCTGACAGCTGATTGGTTCAGAATCGACACAACATGGTGACTTTTTATTGATTTTGAACTGGAGGGATTTAAATTGCTCTTTGTCTGACTTTTTTTATTTATTTATTTATTTATTTATTTTTTTAGAGGCTTATTTTGCACAAAACATACGTAGTGTGGCTGCGGCATTTTGTCACCGCCCACTGTTGCTGCCGCCTGCTCACGTCCGCTTTACAGGCGAGGCGTATCTCATCTCAAACGAGCCTATCGTACGTACAGGAGTTTTCTACCTGGAAGTTATTGTAAACAAACATTGTGACCGTCTTTAACGTGCATATATATCTTTGAGAAGACGGGATTTTTCCAGCCTAATTCACGCAAACATCTGACTGTTATTTAATGGAAAGATGTGTCAAGCCATCACATCTGCCACCGGCTTAAAGAACTATATCATCCTGACTTGCGTGGGAAAAGTTGAATATAGTCTCTAACGTAAGCTTAATCGGTATTACAAAATGCGGGCCAGTGTTCTGCATGTACTTTGAAAGCAGGCGCGTAGTCAATAATTGGCCAGGGCGGCACTGGCTCGCCAATTTTACTCACTAGCCCGTCCAGCCAAGTTTGATCAAAATACGCTTTATGAAAAATATTCAAATGTATGTATAAAAAAAAAAATAGTAGCAGAACTAGTTCTGTGTGTGTTTTTAATGTGTCTTCTGTAGGGCTGTCCTCGACTAAAGAAATTCTTAGTCGACTAACACTTATAGGATTTTGTCGACTAATGGATTAGTTGATTTAATTGACAGAGCTGTGCTCTTTGAGAGGTGGTTAAGACTAGAAAAGCACAATATAAATGTAGTTAATTAACCATCTGTAAAACTGAGTTTCTCCACAATTAATCCTGCAAAAGCACCACTTTTAAATCTTGTGTTTACCATAAATGTGCTCATAAGTTTCATGGAAATGAGTAATTAAGCATGAATAAGCATAACAAATGACTAATCGACTAAAGAAATCTTAGTCGACTAAGACCAAAACGACCGATTAGTCGACTAATCGACTAAGAGGTGGCAGCCCTAGTCTTCTGATTAAAACGGAACTGTTGAAACAAGTTGTAGGAAGCCTCCGGAACGTAGTTGGTTGCAATGTGTTACAACAGGCAGACTCTCTGGGCTGCCTTTCAGACAGTGTAGTGTTCAAAGTTACCACGACAGTGGCTTCTCTTTTAAAGTGGTATGGACAGTAGGGCTGCAACAACGAATCGATAAAATCGATAAAATTCGATTACTAAAAAAGTTGGCAACGAATTTCATTATCGATTCGTTGTGTCACGCCACTATTAGGCAACCTAGTCGCGGAGATAAAAAAAAATTTGAGTTGAGCGCAGAGTGGAGCAGCGCGGAGTGAAAGAAAAGAAAAAACAGCAGAGCGGGGGCAGAGGAAATACGGAGAGAGACCGGAGAGAACCGTAACCGTAACGTTGTTCTGAAATACGCGGCGGAGGCAGAGAAATCAGTACGACCTAAGTCATCCAAGGTGTGGGAGCATTTCACACTAAATAAATCAAAAATGTGTTAATTACAAGATAAGCAAAAGCGACACGGGGGCGCACCACGGTGATGAGTCAGTACCTAAAACGTAAACATGTTGAAGTCCTTGATGAGGAGGAAGGGAGATCAACAACAGGGTAAAGTCTCTACACTATCCTACTTCTGTTCAACAGAACAACAACAGCAGGGTAAAGTCTCTACACTATCCTACTTCTGTTCAACAGAACAACAACAGCAGGGTAAAGTCACTACACTATCCTACTTCTGTTCAACAGAACAACAACAGCAGGGTAAAGTCACTACACTATCCTACTTCTGTTCAACAGAACAACAACAGCAGGGTAAAGTCTCTACACTATCCTACTACTGTTCAACAGAACAACAACAGCAGGGTAAAGTCTCTATACTATCCTACTTCTGTTCAACAGAACAACAGCAGCAGGGTAAAGTCTCTACACTATCCTACTTCTGTTCCGTTCTGAAGTGAGGAACGTACTGTCCCTCCAGTAGCTCTTCTGGTGCTGCTGTTTACTCGTTATCCAGCTGACTAGCATGACAAGCTAGCGTTAGCTCGTTAATAACAGTAATAAAGCAGGGGTGGTATAGTTTGCAAGACTAAAGACACGGTTTTATTCACTCGCCTTTTTTGGCCCATTAATTTTTCAATCTGTTGTCATGTATATATTATGTGCTTGTCCCATATCAGTTATTGTTGACAAATATATTAGTGTGTGGCGTATAAATGAACTTAACTTGCACTTACTACAATGATGGTAATAATTTAATGAATGTGTGTGTGTGTGTGTGTGTGTGTGTGTGTGTGTGTGTGTGTGTGTGTGTGTGTGTGTGTGTGTGTGTGTGTGTGTGTGTGTGTGTGTGTGTGTGTGTTTGTCTTGTCTGTATCTGCTATTTGGGTTACTTATCTTTACACAACTATTAACTAAATCAACAAGTATGTATGTATTGAGTTGATGTAAATTAATGCTTTTTTGTTTTTTTTATCCGATTCATCAATCGAAAAAATAATCGACAGATTAATCGATTATTAAAATAATCGTTAGTTGCAGCCCTAATGGACAGTTTTTTTGGAATACAGTGTAACTAAGGACGTGCTTTTCTGCAGCATGTGCAGACTTTTCCCCCAGCGGAGCTGCCCGAGAGGACTTTGTTTGAGTGGGTTTGAAGAAAACAACACCACTTCTCTGCCGTTTGTTTATTTGCCACTTTGTGCAATGAAATGGTTAATTATTAGAGATGCACCGATTACAACTTTCTAGGCCGATTCCTGATTTTCATTGAGTTTGACCTGCCGATACCGATTTTAGCCGATTCCGATAAAATAATTTTGTAACCACTTTACAGCACACGCAAATATTTATTTTCTATCTTTTATTTAATATAACATTTTGCACAGAACATAGAAACATTTTGAACAGATAATGGATCACTATAAAATAGAACTGATTTTTTTTTTGGTGTCGTCCCTCCACGCCCTACTTTTTCCCTGCAGATGTTTCATATTGCAAACTTGTTATCTTCTGCACACGCGCTGAAGAATTTCCAAACCGCTGACATGTTGCAGGTTAATTCACGAGGTTCCCTACATGTGCGAGAATAGCGCGGACACACGACACACGGCGGAACAGCTGAGAGAAAGGAAAAAGAGACTGTGCTGTCGCGTCTGTGTGTGCTTGTGTCCTGGAGAGCTGTAACTCATATAACTTATGTTGTCAGTTAATTGTAGCATTGACTGACATGAAATCGGCACGTCAGACTGACCTGCTGGTCATGGCGGAGCACGTGAAAACCGGCCGATTCCGGTCACCGGTCGGTCTATCGGTGCATCTCTATTAATTATTAATAATGCTGTGCGCTGTAGAGCCGATGCTGCTGGTTCTACCAGTGCAAATATATTTTAGCGTGAATAGGTTATAATAGACATGTTTTTGTTTATTCTGTTGTTTACAGCCTTTATAGACTGATCTTTGTCAATTGAGCGTGTTGTATAGACAGTGTTTGGCTGTTAATGCCATTGTAATGCAGTATGTTGCTGTTTTTTTCTCGTTTGTCCTTTTTGCTACTTATCATTTTTTATTAAATCTTTTTTTGGGGAAAGATGGCCAACTTACCATTACTTGGCACCCATAAGGTTGGGTACCAAACTAGGGATGTTAACCAATGACCGTTTGACCGGTGGTAGACTGTTTCAACGTTAACCGGTCAAAATTATTGTTAGTCGGTTAAAAAAAAAATATATATTTTTATTTTTTTCCCAGTGGCAGCAAGGGATAAGTAGGTTTTTTTTTTGCCTTTACAGTAGCGATGGATATTCAATATTTTCATAACATAGCCTACCTGTTAATACGTGCACAGTGCTTAATAAATTGAAAACATGTAATTCACGTGCATATTAAGTAGCCACGTGTATTTGTTTTGGTCTTATAATACAGCCGCAGGTTTACCGCTCCAGCGGAGAGGATGGCTCGTTTAGACAGCAGCTACGTTTATAAGTTTATAAATCAAGATTCGTTGCAAACTAAGAAGCAGACTACAAACTGACATCTTTCATTTTAGCTTGATTGTAAAGTCGCTGAGTAGAGTTTGTTTGCACAGCGCGGTGCACAGGAGTGGACAGCGCATGAAGAGCAGACTGAAATATCGGTTTCTACATGTTTAAATTTGCCTGTAGAACAGGTAGGTGGGTATTGATAAATATTGACTCTTCAATCATGGAGGGTTTATTGTAGGCTTCTTACAGTAACGAGTGTAGCGTTAGTTCATCTGCGCCAGCAGCAGTAAATAATGTATAAGCTGTAGCTATCGTTTCCAGCCAGTTATGTGCTGCGTGAAGTAACGCACACACCTCGGCTCTGTTGTGTGTGTGTGTGCGTGTGCGTGTGTGCGTGTGCGTGCGCGCTCGCGTGCATCGCTGTTCAGAATCCCGTCTATCTTCCATAATGCAACTCTTGTATCCAAATGAATTGTGTTGTGAAGTTGTCATTAGCTTCACTGCTGTTAGCCACTTCCAATGAGCCCCAGGGACTTGCTGTAACGTTAGAGCACTCTAAAGGGGGTTTACCTTTCATTTGATCGGGTTTGCTTGCTACGTTGCCATCCTCTTGAACGACATTAAATACAACATATAGTTCATGAGTGGTTTCATCTGCCCTGTTTAACATGTTGAAGCTCCCCGGCGGCGCAGTAGCGCTGTAGCTGGCCGCCGTAACCGGTGAGGGCTGGTTAAAGGCGCCGTCCTCACGCTGCTGCTGCCGTAAAACTGGACACGGCAACGTTAATGCCGCTGCGGCGACATCGGGTCCTCTTCCAGCATTGCTGGAGGAAAACGGGCATCTTGCATCGCAAGAGTGCTGTCCAAAAATGTAATTATAGTTCGCCTTAAACGTTTTATTTGTGTATTTATTTAATTAGTATCATTTCTTCCCCAAGCTCATAAAATAAATTTGGGTCACACATTAATTGACAGGGTCGGTCGGAAACCGGAACCAAACAATTCATTTAGTTAGGTCTAATCGCCTGTTTTACGCATTCTGAAGGTGCCTGTTTTATCCTATTCCGCATAAGATGGGCTTATATTTGGAAACACATTACATCTGCATTTCAGTGGTAACCGATAAGGTGATGATGATCATCATCATCTCTTTATTATTGTTAGCACTACACTCAAACTAAAGCGGCGTCTCTTCGGAGCTGTCATTTTCTCAAATGAGCCGCGGCAATGTTTCTAATGAGCTTCTAACGCTAGACAAACGACTTTATTTTAAACGCGATCACCTGGCTTGTACCTAAACTATTTCGAAACTAAGGAGCCATTTTTCCTCCGATTACATACAAGCTCCTCTGCGCCGCATTTGCGGGACTTGTTTCGCGCTGTAGGGGATTTAAAAAACGTGACGTGAGTGGAAGGGTGGTGCAGGGGCTGTGTGTGTGTGTGAGAGAGAGAGAGAGATGCGACAGAGTTGAGAAATTGCAGGCGCGGCTCGAAATGGCTGTTATTTCAAATAGCACAGCATATTTTAAACTAAACGGTTAACCGGTTTTAACCGGTTAATGAGGCTCGGTGACCGGTCAAGAAAATTTTTAGTTTTTCGCCATCCCTATACCAAACTCAGTACTTTTTTGGGTACTGACTGAATTACGTCGGTACTACAGAGGACCGATTCACTTTAAATCAAATGGTACCAAATTTTGGTACCTGAGAGCATGCGCAAGCTTATCTGTCTTCTCTGCATATTCACAGAGAGCGGAGCTCCGACACACGCGCAGGTGCGGATGGAGTAAACTACGTCTGCTCTGCAGTTTTGTTGAAGTCACGGCGATGCCGATAAAGTGGTTTCAAGTGTGGTTACGGTTTCTGAAAACTTCATGCAGACAGTGTCTGCGATATGATATTAATGGAGAGGCGCAAGCGGTCGCGCTGCTGTTGACACTTCCTCTGAGACAAGCGGCCACAACAGTGGTTTCTGTGCCCTGGTGACCGACTGACAGGCTGAGGTTGTAAGGCAAGGCAACTTCATTTCTACAGCGCCTTTCAGCAACAAGGCAATTCAATTCCATTCCTTTGCACTTAAGTTAGTTCTCCATTAGTTCAATGTCAATCATAAATCCTGTGCCTAAGAAAATGACTTTTTTAGATTTTTAGACCTGTAGCATTGACTTCTGTGATTATAAAGTGTTTTGAATAGGGGTGCACCGATCCGATATTTGGAATGGGTATCGGCCCCGATATTGACAAAACAACTGGATCGGTGGATCGGAAAAATTAACAGATCCATGGGCCGATCCAGTTTTTTTTTATTTTCACTCCATCGCAGCACCGGGACCCCTGTTAACTGGGTACCTTTCTCACTCATGGTAGTAACTTTATAACACAACAATTAATAACCCACAACTAACTCTCTTTAAAAGGATAAAACATCAAAGCATATAACAATTTGGCACAAACCGTTTCTAACACTAATAATTTTACATAACAAATGTAGCTACACCGCCAAATGGCATGCTGGGTAACATTACAGCTCCTAGCTCTAACGTTACTCGGCCGTGCTAACGTTAAAGACGTGTCACTTCAAGCGTGCAGCGGAGCAACATTATGAACGCAATCCACCTCCGGTCCCGCTACAGACCGTTGAGAAAGACGGTTTCAGAGCAATGATTAAAACTCTGGATTTAAGATGTCTGGCCTCGCTGAAATACGTCCTCCAACCTACTAACGTTATTCAAACAGAGAAGGAGGCTGACAGCGGAGCTCCGTTCAGTCGCCCACTACAACAACACAACAACCTAACTGACCTGTGGCCAAGGTAGTGGTTCTACAGTACTAGCTTACAACTATTTTGTTTTGAAAGGGAAACAATGTGAAAGTTGTTTGTATGTGTATTCATTCGATTTGAGTTTATTTTACTAGTTTGCACAATAGTTTAGCTTCTGTTAACTGTTTGATGGATTCTCCTTCATATGAAGTTATTGTATAATGTTGTGGAGCCAAACCCTTTAGTAATAAGAGCTTTTAGTAAACATGATGACATTAACATGTTTTTTAGATATTCGATGTACTCCTGACAGTAGAATAAGCCATTATAAACCTATATAAAGGTGGCCCATTATTATTTATTTAAATTTATTTTAAGAAGTATGATTACATTATATTTTCGATTTGAATGCACAGTTGTTTTTTAAATAACAAATAAATAAGAATTCAATACATTACATCTATGTTATTTTGTCTTAGTTAGGAAAGTAATGTTTAGTTAGGAAGGTCTGGTGGCTTTAGTCTCTTCCACATGGTGGAAGGTATAAGGTGGAAGGTATACAGTTTATTAATTCAGCAACGGTATCGGATCGGTATCGGGTATCGACAGATACACAAAGCCCTGGCATCGGTATCGGGTCTGAAAAAGTCGGATTGGTGCATCCCTAGTTTTGAACAGCTTGTGAAGGCATATATATATATATATATATATATATATATATATATATATTTAACAGCATACCTGCCTCAACTGATCCATTACAATTTGCATACAGAAATCAAATAGAGCTGTGGATGATGCTGTATCCCTGGCTTTACATACTGTGCTCCAACATCTAGAGGGCAGGGATAAGTATGTCAGGATGCTATTTGTTGATTATAGCAGTGCCTTTAATACTATTAGACCTTCTATTTTAATACCTAAGCTGTTAGACCTGGTAGGGCTGGGCGATATGTACCAAAAGTCATATCCCGATATATTTTGGCTGAATATCAATATACGATATATATCCCGATTATTTTTTTTCCGCAAAGTGAGAACAGTTCAGTCAAAGTCAAAGCCAAATATGACATGTCACAAGTAGTTTCATAGAAACCGGCTATTTCAGTGAACAGTTGCAAAATCAAATGAATAAATAATAAACAGGTTATATATATCTATACAAAATATCTTCACACTTAGATTTTTGATAAATAATCATCAGTAATGTGGATATAATGACTAAGTGGGTAAAGGCAAATAATAGAACAGTTACAACAGTCTGATAAGTTCCGAAAATGACATCACTTTACTGTAATGCAGCCTTTAAAACCAGGAAAAGACACTTATGTCATATCACGATATTACGATATCCAAAATCTAAGACGATATCTAGTCTCATCTCACGATATATCGATATAATATCGATATATCGCCCAGCCCTAAGACCTGGGCCTCTGCAATTCCATCGGCAGGTAGATACAGGACTTTCTAACAGGCCGCCCCCAGACAGTTAGAGTTGGCACTACATACTCAGCCTCTATAGTGTTAAACACTGGAGCACCTCAAGGCTGCTGTCTCAGTCCTCTTTTATACAGTTTGTATACCTATGATTGTATTGCTAAACACCCCACTAATAGTATTGTGAAATTTGCAGACGATACTATTGTGATAGGACTCATTGACAGCAATAATGAAACTGCCTACAGAGATGAGGTGAGTAACTTGGTCATGTGGTGCCACAGAAATAATTTGTCTCTCAATGTGGGGAAAACTAAGGAGGTCAACATATATTTTTAGAAAGAACAAACCCACACATTACACTTGTCTTTATTAACAACTCTCCAGTTGAAATTGTCAACACCTTTTAAGTTCTTAGGCACATCAGACGCTTTATTTCTTGAGGTGTCTCAAAAACTATGCTATGTCCCTTAACATTCTACAGAACTTTGACCGCTGTACAATTGAGAGTATATTGACAGGCAACGTTGTAGTGTAGTGTGGTTTGGCAGGGCTACTTCACATGACTTTAATATTCTGACAAAAGTAGTCAAAACTGCATCTAAAACCATTGGGGTTCCACTTGAATCGCTCCAACACATTTACTGGAAACGCAGCACTAAGAAGTCACGAGGTATTCTTTAGGATTCTAGTCATCCTGCACATAATCTCTTCTCCCTCCTTCCATCAGGGAGACGTTTGCAGAGCATCCCAACGTGCACAACACGTTTTTAGGGATAGTTTTTACCTACAGGTGATAAGGTTATGGAATGATAGCACAACAGGAAGGAGGGCTGTGGTCTGAACTTAGTCACTATGTCTATTGTGCTTGGATATTTCTAGAAGTTTTTAAATGCTATTTATGTTTTTATAATTGTTATTATTGACTGTTGCTGAGAGAATGCCAAGGCACATTATATTTCACTGCTGAATCGCTGCTATTGATAATATGTTCATGTTGTGGTAAAAAGGTTTCTCTTTTTTTTGTTAATTTTGGCCAAGTTCGGATTGATACCAATCCTGAGTATCTGACTGTGGAAAATAAAATTTTTGTGTTTAATGTATTTTTGTTGATGTTGAAATGGATTTTAAAGCATACGGTATCGAAAAAAGTATCGCTAAGGAACCAGCATCGAAACTGAGTTATCGAAATTGCCACCGGATCGTAAGATTTTGAACGATGAAAATTTGCATTGCATTCTAGATTCGTGAATTCTAGAGTAGGGGGAATTGTGGATTGTATGTTAACTTTAGCATTATATCCTTGAATTGTTTCCTTCAAAAAAATAAACAAACCAAGGCTTTGAAAAAAGTCTGACCGATACAGATACAGTTGTTGTGGTGACCATTTTGGCAAACCGTTGATTAATGTAAAACATTGATAACATTCCTTAGCAACAATATGCTTGGGCTTATTAAGATAACTGTTAAGATGTTATGATTTTCCCATCTTTGCTTCAACTGTAGTGACACTGAAATGAAATGTCTACTGTCAGTGTTTCTAAATGGACTTCTTTCCTTGTTTTTTTGTGTAGGTGGTGTGTTTGAGCGACGGATGGATGTGGCTCTGTGGTCTGGTAGAGCTGCTGCAGAGGATGCAAGCAGCGAGCCGATTCATTTTGACAGTGTCCAGAGTAAGGTAAGCACTCCAAAAAGGGAGTCAAGGGGACTATGATTTTTGTAGACATGAATGGATGTTAATAAATCCGAGCTCTGGGAACAAACACACAGGGATGGACTGGTTGGCTGCTGAGCAATGCTATAAATTAACTTTATCTGGAAGTTGTCTGTAAAAAGCAGAGGGTTGTGTTGGTACTGGGTGGCTGTTCTGGGTGAGTACATGTACTTTAGCTGCATGAATTTTTAGGGGTGTCACTATCCTCCAAATCCACGATTCAATTTTACTTTTCGATTGTAAGGTCACGATTGAGTTCAATTTTCAAATTCAAAACTTTTTTTTTCTTCCAACAATAAGAGAATAAGACTTTATGGTTTGAGTTATTTTTGTGGCACAATTTAATATTTTTTTAATTTGTTTATAGTGTCAAATCATAACAGAAGTTATCTTAGGACACCTACTGTATAGTAGGTCTACACCACACTCTATAATTTACAGAGACCCAACAATCAAAGTTATGTACCTGAAGTCACCATGAAGTCATTGTTTGTTTACATAACTTACTCACGGGGAAGGCAAAATGTGCCACACCGATGACTTCAGGGAAGCAGGAATATTTCCTGTTTTTTCTCCATTATTTCTGACTCTGGCAGTGGCCATGGTGTCTAGAATAGTCAAGCTGCAGGCTACCGGTAAGCTAACGTTACCCTGTGTCTTTAGCTGCGTGCTACCAGCCGGTAAGCTATGCTGTCTGTTATTTATTTATTTTTTTTTCTTCTTCGAACAGGCACAAGTAGGAGGGGGTGGAGAGACAAAAAAATATCGCCGATCCTGCTTCTGATTTCGATAATCGAAATGAAAAGCTCATTTTGATCAATTTTTGATTTAAAATCAAAATCGTGACACCCCTAATGAATATGAAACTTGTCGTTGCTGACAAACCTGCCTTATTGTACAGTCTCCAGACGTTGAGCTGGTGGAGCCAGAGCCGGTGCTGGTAAAGGAGGAGAGGGTGGAGCCAAACATGTCAAGAGTTGAAGAAAGAGAGGAAAACGTGCCGCTTATCAGAGATGATGGTGAGTACAGATAAAATACCTTTTCACGTGTATATAAAACTACACTGTGGGTAAAAATACTCAATACTTTTTCAGTACTGACTCACTGAGTGTCTGCAGCATTGAATGCTCCGTCAGATTCCTGCTTACTTCTTTCCTCATTTAAAGGAGCACTCCACTGATTTTACACATGGTCAGTTTACTAGTAGTCTTGCATTGCCAGCCCTATCTCCACAGCGCTGTGGAGTAGGGTTGCAAAATTCCGGGAATTTTGAAAGTTGGAAACTTTCCATGGGAATAAACGGGAATTAATGGGAATAAACTGGATATTTTTAATATTGCTTGTTATAGTCTGTAACAGGGAACTTAAATGTAGTTGAAAAAACCCATCTTGCAGCATAATCTTGGTTAAAACAACCTGATTTAATGGAACTTCAGTTGAATGTCCTCCCTATATTTCATCAATGACATGCACGCATTAATCAGCATAGGCTACAGCATAGTTTGCCAACATTTAGTTTTTAAAATACAGGAGTTTTTTTTTTGTTTTCTTTTTTTTTGGGGTTGGGGGGGAAACATAACCCATTGCTATTAACCTGTGTGTGTTAATTGTATAGCCCACTTGTTCTTGATAGGCTGGAAACAATAGACAGCGCTGATGGTCAGCTTGGCATGCATATAACCATAACCATAACCATAGTAAATCAAAGGCAGCATGCTAGCTACCTTCATATGTTAAGCTAAAGGTCAATGGTTTGGGCTACTACTTAGCCTACTGCAGGGCTATTGAGGCAACACCCACTGCACAGATCATTTCTAGAAACATTCTACAGCAGATTGAAGCTGAAATGTTTATATTTATGTTAGTATAAGATGGAGTTTGTATGAATTACCCAACATTTCCAGTTAATTCTTGTAATTTCCCATTAATTCCCATGAAAGTTTCCAAATTGGAATGTTTCCAAAATTTCCCAGCTTAACTTTCCATGGAAAGTTTTCAGACATTTACCAGAAAATGTCCGCCCCTTTGCAACCCTACTATGGAGTAAGGTCTGGCTACACCACAGATACATTCTAGGATAGGAGAAAAAAACACTCTGCGTTGTGTCCATTTCTTAAAACCATTCACATTCGTCTTTGGCGTCTTTTGGAGCTCGAGGTGAAGTCGTGAAAGCCATTGCTGTACAGTATATGCATGGTAATGCCAGAGGCTGACTGCAGTCAAACGGTCAGCGCTGCGATGCACTGACATGACGCGCAATTTCATGTGTTTTTCTGTGCTGGTCGGTGTTTTTCTTTAGCATTTAGAGGAACACTAGAACACGTGTAGCAATGTGCTGCCCCCGTCAGGTCCACAATGTTAGCATCCACGGTACCTACAATAATGTAGAAAAATAAGTTCTGTCATGTTTTCAGAATTTTCGCATCGACTTGGTACCGAAGTATCGGTTCTCGTGACATCCGTAATGTTGAGTACTACTCCAGCTGTGTAAAGAACTGTGATGCTAACTGCAGGAGTTGAGTTTGAAAGAGTTTGGTGTTAAAGGTGGCATAGGTAGGATTGCGAAGATCCAGGACTTAGCTGAAACTTAACTGTGAAATTGGCATTTAAAGGTGCAGTAGGTAAGACTTATAAAACTATCTTTCTGTCATATTTGCTGAAACTGACCCTATGTTCCAGTAGAACTACATGAAGCAGGTTATTTAAAAAAATAATTCCGGCTCCTCTGGCACCTATTGCGATTTGCAAAAATCCACGGCTCCCTGTTCAGATGCACCAATCAGGGCCAGGGGGTTGTCTAACTGCGTGTCAACAGAGACTATTTAGAAGAGACATGCCACTTCCTCAATCCTCTATACAACTATCTAAGGAAAATCCGTAACGGCAAAGATGGCGGTTGTATGCACATGTCCCGCCCCTCCCGCTGGAAAGCCAATCATCTGCTTTTTAACAGTCAAGCCGGGAAACATTTAAGCCTATCGTCTGGTTCCACTGACGCTTGCGCACAGTTAAGGTTTTGCGACAGCGAGTTGTGGCGTCTCACACTGGCAGTTGAAATCAGCTCCGTTACGGCTTCGAAACGGCCGGAAGTCATTTATTTCCTCTGGAGATTCTCAGACCGCATGCGAATGGGTCCGAACGAGTGCGGTGCGAAAAAAAATCGTGTCAGTTGGTCATCCGGATGCGTTCAAAAAATTGAACTCTTGCAAAAAGCTACGGACGGTTCCTATCCGACGGAAGTTAGCGTTGCCATGGTACTGATAAACAAACCTGCTAATGCTAATTGGTTAGCTAGCAAAAGACGTCTAACTATTGACATTATACCGCTATATCACATTTAACCGACGTGACATGTCAACGTCCTGGGCAACTTTTATCCACGCAGCAGCCTTTCTATTTATAGCCGTATAAGAGAGGTCAGAGAGAATCGGACATTCAGACACTTATCAGTCCTTCTAGTTGTTCTGACATGTTTGTAAATCGCTTCCAAAGCTTTTCAACGGTGTAGTACGACGTCCGCTACTACTCAACTGCCAGTGTGAAGGCGGCGTCAGACGGGTGTGTGCAAGATCAGATGGAATCCACATTACGGATGATAACAACGCCAAGGCACCGGAGCACAACACCGGCATTCTGGATAGAGACGTAAATGAAGTTGGTAGGGCTGGGCGATATGGACCAAAAGTCATATCCCGATATATTTTGGCTGAATATCGATATACGATATATATCCCGATATTTTTTTCCGCAAAGTGAGAGCAAATGTTCAGTCAAGGCCAAAATCAAATATGACATGTCACAAGTAGTTTCATAGAAACAGTTGCAAAATCAAATAAATAATAAACCGGTTTCTTCACCTGGTTCATGATTAAATGCTCAGCTGTTCAAATAACAATAAAATGTAAACCTAAATACTGTATAACAGGAGTACCTTTTTGAAATTTTTGGAAACTTCACCCTTCTGAACTAAGAGTTTCTGCTTCAATGTGAAGTTTAAAACAGACTGAAATGTCCAGGCTCATTCCTCCACTATTTATTTATGTATGTATTTATGCGTTGCATGTAGCACTGAGCTCCAGATCCTGCAGCCACAGACGGTCGCTGCCCCGCTGTAGCTTCTTTCTGTCCGCCTGCCGCCGGCAAACTTAGGGGAACTTTCCGCCGATATCGACATACAGGTCGTCCTGGACTACGTGTAAGATCCTACCAATCACAACTCTGTCTTTGGCTGGTCCGATCTGGATCAGCGGGGGACCGCGCAGCAGCGAGGCGAAGCTGTGTTTTTGCCCGGGGGAAGAGACGCTGCGGCCGGCCACGGCGCTCTCCGCCTCCCGCTGCCGCCGGAGCTCAGACTGCTGGTCGAAGGCAGCATATATAATCATAAAACACATTGTCACCTGTTAAATGTTATCCATTGCTGTTTGTTTTTTTCATTTCCTCTATCGAACATGATTAAGGAGTACAAAAGTCCGGCATCTTTAGCGTTGATCTGAATGCTTCGGACCCCTGTTCCAAGATGGCGGCGGTTTTGACGTATGTTTAGAACTTCAAGGCGACATCTAGTGTATATATCTATGGGAGCAAGGATCACATTTGAACTATATCGATATATGCGATATGGTCTAATTCCATATCTCATTTAAAAATATATCGATATATTTTTTATATCGATATATCGCCCAGCCCTAGAAGTTGGTGTCGTGAACCCTTGCGCATGCATAGTAACAGTATAACCTGTGGGGAAAAAGGCGTTTTAAACCTTATTTTGAGGCTAAGTCATCAAACTTTTTCAGCGATTTTTATCATATTCTACTGCTGTTTCTATACATGTAGTTTTTATGTCCCGATGACCAGTGAAAGTGCAGTTCTGACTCTCTGCCCATTCATTTAGATAGGAGCCTGGTCTTGTTAGTCCGAAATAGCTGCCCGGAGGCGTTGCCAAGATGGCGGCCGAGTGGCATGACTTGCCTAAAAGGACTTTGGTGTCAATCACTGCTCATGCACACGCATTCATTCTCCCTTGTGGGGGGTAGGGGCTTAGGAGACCATTTGGGCTTTAGCAGAAAGGGGGGAGGGACTGAGAAGTTGTCGATGTTCAAATTTTTTGGCTAAGTCCTGGATCTTCACAATCCTACCTTACGCCACCTTTTAATGTTACTGAGTGTTATTTTGTACCATTTGGCTCCATTTAGGGACTAGCACCTTTTTTTTAAAAGTATTGTTTTAGCACCGGTATTGGAAAAAACCAAATGATACCCAACCCTATGAATCAATGAAAACATATGACCGATTTGTCAAAGTTAAAAACAAATCCCGATAGTTTCAGACCTAGTATCATGTGAGGCATGCATATTTTATGTGTAATGAAATTATAATCTGTCTGTGTAAGAGACTAAAGTATTAACTATTCAACTTTTTCTCTCTAAAGGAGTGTTGGAGTGTGTCCCTTGTGGACCTGTGAGACCCAGCCTTGACCAGCAGGACAACAAGTCCACTTCCTGTCAGACCTGGTCCCAGACCCAGAGCAGCAGGACAAGGCGTGCCGGCAGCAGCAGAGGAGTGGAGGTCAGTGGCTCCTCTCCTCTCCTTAATTGTGAAGTCAGTGCCTCTGTTGAGGGCAGAGACTCACTGCAGCAAACGATAAACCCACCCCAGTATATTGATGACGGCAGCAATAACTCGCAGTTTGATGTGTTGTGCGACGACAGTAGAAGCGCTAACGCGTTGGTCGAGGAGTTTTTTGACAAGCACTCCGGGGCTGAAGTGGAAGAAAGGAGGCCATCTTGTTCGTACTCGATGGCAGCGACTGATTTCCAGTCGACCTCTTCCGGTATTAACGGCTGGATCCGTTGCGGCCCTGGCGTCCCCGTGTCCCAACCCTTCAGCGACGGCAGCAAAGTGCGCCATCAGACTGGCACCAAGGAAAGACTGTTTGTTTGCAGCTACTGCGGCAAGGCTTTTAATCGTCCCAAGAAGGTGGAGATCCACCAACGCGTCCACACGGGGGAGAAGCCCTTCAGCTGTACCACATGTGGGAAGATGTTCTCCGAGGCGGGGAACCTGAGGAAACACCAGAGGGTTCACACTGGAGAGAAGCCGTACACCTGTAAGCTGTGTGGCAGGGGATTCGCCTGGATAAGAAACCTGAAAACCCACCAGCAAAAGAGCCACCCTGAATTTCCTGAAGAGACCTGGGAACAGATCTAATCTGTCTGCTGTAGGATGTAATAATCCAGCAAAGACTCTATGTTGGCAGTCAAAAAAAGACTGCTCAACAGAATGAAAACAATTTGGGACCTTTTTATAAATATTTTCAAAGAGAGGAATGAGAATAAGATGTATTTCTAATCTCTCAACCAAAATGCTGAAGTGATGCTGCTTTTGGACAAACAATTTGAACATAGTTATGATGAATTTGTCAGTCTTCTTTAAAATATCTCTCTACACAATGTGCTGGTCATGTAAAGGTTTCCGACTAAAAAGTTGGGAAACGTTTTTTTCCTAGCGTCCAAACCTGAAATGTGTAGTATCATCCACCGAGGTTTAGGGCTGGGTACCGAATTCGGTACTTTTTTGGGTACCAGACCAAATGGCATTGGTACTACCGAGGATCAATTCACG
This sequence comes from Perca schrenkii, assembly GCA_025617405.1. Classification (NCBI taxonomy): domain Eukaryota; kingdom Metazoa; phylum Chordata; class Actinopteri; order Perciformes; family Percidae; genus Perca; species Perca schrenkii. The sequence goes on from CM046788.1 coordinate 1,964,132, forward strand.
GTAAATCAACCGGTGCCATATTTCTGTACCTGAGAGCGCGTGTTGAGCGGGGCTCAGCTCTGACACACAGCTCTGACAGCTCTGACACACACAAACACACACACACACACAGGTGCGGATGGAGCAAAACTACTTGCCTCGATTGTTTAAGTCACAGCAATGCTGGTAAAGCGGTTGCAAGTGTGGTTACTCTTTTCAAAACTCGGACAGCATTCGCTGTGATATGATATAATGGCGATCCGATAGCGGTCGTGGTGCGGTTACCACTTCCTCCAAGACAGACGGGCACAGCAGTGTTTTCTAGTGACTGACTGACAGGCTGGAGGTTGTAAGGCAAGCCAACTTTATTTCTACAGCACATTTCAGCAACAGGGCAATTCAAAGTGCTTTACATTATCAATTACCTTGGCTTTCAGTTCTCAAAATCAAAAGCAGGATTGGCATTTCCTCATTCTGAATATATTATTTAAATTTGACCATATGACTTTTAGTGTGGTACATTTCCCACAAACGGCTATACGTGTAACAACTGGATACCATGTAGCCTATCTTTTTTTAAAGAAGACTTTGGAAATGTGACTCAAACTTGGAAACTCTTGATCTTTACGAATCAAGACTTGATCGTCTAACAAATGGCATAGCCGTCACCGCAGAGCTCGGCAAACGGGCTGGCCGTGCACAGGCGTAGGTTGTGGGGCACCACGAGTTAGCCGAGCTCAGCAAGCAGGTTCCCGAGACAGCCATCCCGTCGCCTCCTGTCTGAACCCGGCATGAGGCTGAATCTCTGTTTCTAGTCCTCTAGATGTGCGCTGCTCTTCTACTGGTCAATCAAAGCTAAAATGTAGTCACCAGACGAGTCTCAACGAAGCGCGAGCCAGATCCAGAATTTCTCAGTGGGGGAGTAAGAGTAGATGTGCTTCGCTCTTCAGACCTTTATTTTACTTTTTATGTGGGTAAACCATGTTAAACAAAATATTGATCATAACGGAGTAGTTTTACATACATGTCTGTAGTGGGACTTGTAAAATAGAACAAGGTCACTCCCTAGTAGGTGAGGGCTGGACTGACTGAACATGGTGGAACAACTGGTTCCCCTTCCATTACATGAAGGAGATTTTTAAAATGTGGTTTGTTCAATAAACGTGTTACACATTTTGTTGTTTTCATTGGTCAAATGGTTGGAAAAAATGATAAGTAGGCTACCTGTGTTGGAGTTCAGTCTGGCGCAGTGCTCACTCCACATAAAATGCTACGTTATGGGGTGCCTGAGTACCTCACCTTGTAGAGCGTGCGCCTCATGTTCAGGGGCTCAGTCCTCACTGCAGGGGCCGCAGGCCCAATTCCAACCAGCCCTGCAGTCATTTCCCCTCTCTCTCTTCCCTTTCATGTCTAAGCTCAATCAATCAAATAAATTCTAAAATGCCCCCAAAAAAATTATCTTTAAAAGGAGAAGAAAATACTACATTACATCACTTCAGCAAACTTCACAGAGAGCAATGAGGGGAAACCGCAGCACCAAACTGTTGAAACTGAATATTCTGTGGTTTAGCTCGGCTAAAAAAAACTGAATCCGTCAGCATGTTGCATGTCGTCCACTACGGAGCCTGTTTGGAACCGGTAGGCTACAGACAACGTTATCTTCACTTCACCTTGTTAACTGATTCAGCCTTTTAGATAACGCACTAGACTGTCCTGCAGACAGTTGTCTCATTCATGGACTCACTGCAGTGTGCCACTGCAGACTGAATATAGGGGAAACCCAATGGATATTTCGCATATTTTTGACATTTTAAAATGGCGGAGGTTTCCATTACAATTATAGGTAAAATACTGCATGGACTCCCAGTAAATGTTTGAGAGCATTGGTATTCTAAATGTAACATGTTTCTTGTGTTTTATAGTTGAAATATTTCAGATTTTGTAAGCAACATTTCATTCATTGAATAAAATATGCTTCTTGAACCACGTAGTATTATTGTACAGCCCCTTTTTTTTTTAAGAATGAAGTTGTCATGACTTGAAATCTCAAATGAATGTTATCAGATTTGCATTGCTGCAATAAAAAAATATTGATCAGTAATTCAGCAGGGAGTGGACACAGGGACGTTTTTTCTTACTTAAAGGACGGTTTTAAATTGCTGCACACAGTTCAAGAACAATTTCAGGAAGATAGAATTAAGGAAGAAATACACACAATTACATTGAGGCCAATGAACATAAAACTATTATGCACAGGTAGGTTAAAATATATATGTATATCAATGTATATAAAAAGCATTAATGACCAACAACACCGTCTACATACAAATCAGGTGTTTCTGTAAATTCTAAACAATAGAAATAGTGCCAAAGAAATACACAATGAAAGAAAAAAAAAGATATATATGTATACATACAGTATATATGTTAAAGGATAGGATTAATATTTGAAAATAATGGGCACCTGGGTAGCTCACCTGGTAGAGCAGGTGCCCGTATATAGAGGTTTACTCTTTGACGCAGCGGCTGCGGGTTTGATTCTGACCTGCGGCCCTTTGCTGCATGTCCTTCCCCCTGTCTCTCCCCTTTCATTTCTATAGCTGTCCTATGAAAATAAAGGCCTACAATGCCCCCCAAAAAACAATAATGACTAATATATGTAGGCTACATCTTAAAGCAATGCAGTGTGCATTTTAAACTGTAAATATGTAACTTAGAAATTGTAGTGAATGTTTAAACGTTACTGATAGTCACATTTTGTTCTCAACTCATTGCACTTATACAGAGTAAACTTGTTGCAACCCATTGTTTGACAACACAAGAAGAAAAATAAATGACAGTTAGATATTAACCTTTAGTGTTCCCAATATACATTAAGGCAGGTTCAAGTCAGTGATGGAAAATTCCTTCACTTGTCATCACACACACTAAATGTTACTCTGTGATTATCTGAAGACTAGACTTTGACTTAAATTATCTGAATGGACATTACTCTTAAATAGGGCTGGGCGATAAGGAGAAAATCAAATATCACGATATTTTTGACGAAATACCTCGATATCGATACCGCAACGATATTGTAGCGTTGACTATTGGTGCTTTCACACAATGAGATTTTTGATAAATAATCATCAGTAATGTGGATATAATGTCTGAGTGGGTAAAGGCAAATAATAGAACAGTTACAACAGTCTGGTAAGTTCAGAAAAGTACATCACTTTACTGTAATGCAGCCTTTAAAACCCGGAAAATACAACACTTATGCCATATTACGATATCCAAAATGTAAGACAATATCTACTCTCATATCACCATATTGATATAATATCGATATATTGCCCAGCTCTACTCTCAAAATTAGTTTTTTTGATGAACCCAGCTCTTTTTTATTTTACTGTAGGACTAAAACCCCAAACATCACAAGTACACCAATAGACCTTTTTCACGGCAGACATGCTGACATGTCATAGTAGGATAAGCACAGGTGTATTCAAAAACCATTAATGATGGCTGCATTCCACTTAGGAGAGGTCCTGGTATTGTGCATGCTGACTCACTGAAATAGCTTACTGGGACACTTGATGGAATTGAGCCATTGTTAAGGTTATTAATTTCAGCTCTGCTTTTCCTACTATGACAAGTCAAAATGTCTGCTGTGATAAAGGTCTATAGTGAACAAATAATGATTGTAGGGCTGCAACTAACGATTATTTTAATAATCGATTAATCTGTCGATTATTTTTTCGATTAATCGATGAATCGGATAAAAAAAACAAAAAAGCATTCATTTACATCAACTCAATACATACATACTTGTTGATTTAGTTAATAGTTGTGTAAAGATAAGTACCCCAAATAGCAGATACAGACAAGACAAACACACACACACAGACAGACACGCACACACACACACACACACACACACACACACACACACTTATTCATTAAATTATTACCATCATTGTAGTAAGTGCAAGTTAAGTTCATTTATACGCCACACACTAATATATTTGTCAACAATAACTGATATGGGACAAGCACATAATATATACATGACAACAGATTGAAAAATGAATGGGCCAAAAAAGGCGAGTGAATAAAACCGTGTCTTTAGTCTTGCAAACTATACCACCCCTGCTTTATTACTGTTATTAACGAGCTAACGCTAGCTTGTCATGCTAGTCAGCTGGATAACGAGTAAACGGCAGCACCAGAAGAGCTACTGGAGGGACAGTACGTTCCTCACTTCAGAACGAACAGAAGTAGGATAGTGTAGAGACTTTACCCTGCTGTTGTTGTTCTGTTGAACAGAAGTAGGATAGTGTAGAGACTTTACCCTGCTGTTGTTGTTCTGTTGAACAGAAGTAGGATAGTGTAGTGACTTTACCCTGCTGTTGTTGTTCTGTTGAACAGAAGTAGGATAGTGTAGTGACTTTACCCTGCTGTTGTTGTTCTGTTGAACAGAAGTAGGATAGTGTAGAGACTTTACCCTGCTGTTGTTGTTCTGTTGAACAGAAGTAGGATAGTGTAGAGACTTTACCCTGCTGTTGTTGTTCTGTTGAACAGAAGTAGGATAGTGTAGAGACTTTACCCTGCTGTTGTTGTTCTGTTGAACAGAAGTAGGATAGTGTAGTGACTTTACCCTGCTGTTGTTGTTCTGTTGAACAGAAGTAGGATAGTGTAGTGACTTTACCCTGCTGTTGTTGTTCTGTTGAACAGAAGTAGGATAGTGTAGAGACTTTACCCTGCTGTTGTTGTTCTGTTGAACAGAAGTAGGATAGTGTAGTGACTTTACCCTGCTGTTGTTGTTCTGTTGAACAGAAGTAGGATAGTGTAGAGACTTTACCCTGCTGTTGTTGTTCTGTTGAACAGAAGTAGGATAGTGTAGTGACTTTACCCTGCTGTTGTTGTTCTGTTGAACAGAAGTAGGATAGTGTAGTGACTTTACCCTGCTGTTGTTGTTCTGTTGAACAGAAGTAGGATAGTGTAGTGACTTTACCCTGCTGTTGTTGTTCTGTTGAACAGAAGTAGGATAGTGTAGTGACTTTACCCTGCTGTTGTTGTTCTGTTGAACAGAAGTAGGATAGTGTAGTGACTTTACCCTGCTGTTGTTGTTCTGTTGAACAGAAGTAGGATAGTGTAGTGACTTTACCCTGCTGTTGTTGTTCTGTTGAACAGAAGTAGGATAGTGTAGTGACTTTACCCTGCTGTTGTTGTTCTGTTGAACAGAAGTAGGATAGTGTAGTGACTTTACCCTGCTGTTGTTGTTCTGTTGAACAGAAGTAGGATAGTGTAGTGACTTTACCCTGCTGTTGAACTCCCTTCCTCCTCATCAAGGACTCCAACATGTTTACGTTTTAGGTACTGACTCATCACCGTGGTGCGCCCCCGTGTCGCTTTTGCTTATCTTGTAATTAACACATTTTTGATTTATTTAGTGTGAAATGCTCCCACACCTTGGATGACTTAGGTCGTACTGATTTCTCTGCCTCCGCCGCGTATTTCAGAACGTTACTGTTACGGGTCTCTCCGGTCTCTCTCCGTATTTCCTCTGCCCCCGCTCTGCTGTTTTTTCTTTTCTTTTGCTCCGCGCTGCTCCACTCTGCGCTCAACTCAAATTTTTTTTTATCTCCGCGACTAGGTTGCCTAATAGTTGCATCGATAATGAAATTCGTTGCCAACTTTTTTAGTAATCGAATTTTATCGATTTTATCGATTTGTTGTTGCAGCCCTAAATGATTGATATGCACGCTGAAAAAAATCAGTTGTAATATTTTGGAAAAAGACCAGCAGACCAAGTGTCATAAATTGGGTTCGGCAAATGTTCTTCTGGAAAAAATAACATATTTACAAAGAGGGAAGCAAGACTTTTTGGATGGGGCTAGCAGAGGAGGAGGAAGATTGGTTACTGACTAATGTAAACCTTATAATGTAGATAATGTGAGTTCAAACTAGTAAACAATGAAATTACTTTAAATTGAATTGGTTAGGCTGTAATTTGTCATAATTTTTGGAATGTACTGTACATATGAAATGTATTTGTCTGAGAGGTTGTTTTTTTTTACCCTTTCTTTCATTTGACTTGTTTGCTGTTCCGGTTTGTCTGTTTGAATTTTTGTTTGTCCATCACCTGTACCTCAGTGTAGATTCGAGTGGTCGAAGTACTCATGTGTTTTGTTGTGTAAAATGTCAATAAACATATTGTTGAAAAAAGGTCATTACAGCAAAGGCCCCTACATTTTAACACTCATGATGGGTTTGAGCAGAATGCTTGCAGTTATTTCGCTAGTGACAAACTCACTAAAAATGATTACCTCACTCTGCAGCCCCTTTATCAAGTTTTGAATGAAGTTGCTTCTTTTCAATACAACTCACGCTGTGCACATTCTGTATGGTGTGCATTTATGTTGTGTGTCTGCAACAGTAACATCAGACATTTTCTCTTTATTGTGCGTGTGCAGAAGGAGGAGGAGCCGGATGTGGTGCTGGTGAAGGTAGAGGAGGTGGAGCCGGTGACGGGGACTCAGAACCACACAGGCCTCAGCATACAAGAGGGTGAGTGGACACGTCACCTTTCATTTGAAGCAGTGATCACACTAGGAGGTGTTGTGATTAGCACACTTCTCTGACATCACCCTGTGGGATCTGCTAAACCTCCGTACAATATAAAATACATACGCCTGTATAGATGTCTCTTACCCAGCATGGCCACTTCGCTAGTCTTAACGAATACTCAAAGCGCTTTACACACTACAGATACCATTCACATACACATTAATACACTGGTGGCTGAGGCTGCCATACAAGGTGCCACCTTCTCATCAGTTAAACATTCACACACCGCTGGCGCAGCATCGGGCGCAATTATTGCCAGGGGCAGACAGGGGCCAGTGATTCTTCCACGACCTTCCGATTGGTAGACGACCGCTTTACCACTTGAGCCACAGCTCTTATGGTACGCGTCCATGTAGGTGTTGTTTTCACGACAGAGAGCTACCCGCTTCCCAGCATTGCACACTAGTGGGCTTGCCACCAGCAGTTACCTGTTTCACCTCACTGACCACTCACAGGCAAAGAAAATAGGCCACAGCCTCATACAAGCCTGACGGCTGCACCTGATTGGACAAACGTGTCACGTGGGGCTGTCTGTTCCCAGATTTCAAAACAGACCATAATGGCGGCTCGTTTGGAATACGATCTATTTTCCGAAAATAATTTAATGAATCCTGTTTCTTAAAACATTTTAAGTATTAAATAGGCTATGCAGTTTCTGAATCTGTCTTCATTTTCAGATCGACAGCGGTCAGTTTGAATCTTGCCAGCTTTTGAGGGGCATCGAGCCTAGCTGCCCGTTCCTCATTTGCATAAAGTTGCCTGGATTTAACTTTATGCAAATGAGGAGAGGGCGACTCAACGGCCCTTTTCTTCAAAGCCCCCACGACACTACCAAAATCCATTGCATGGCTGCTCCCGTGGAAATTAACGGGATGCGTGGAAATTACGCTGACAATGGACACCTACCATGATAGCCTTGGTTCCATAGTTTTAGTGCATAGTTAAAAAAGTTTAAGCTGCTGATTTTTTTTGTTGTGAGTTTGCATTAAAAAAAAACGAAGAAAAACGGATGATCTGAGAGGCTGTGAAGGATTATAAAACGACAAACAAAGTTGTAATGTATGCCGTTTCCAAACCACTAAGAGCTAAGAGCAACTTTAAAATCAATCTGAAAAGACACTGGGAGCCAGTGCAGGTTAGCTAAAACTGGGGTAATATGCTCTCTCTTTGTTGTTGGCAGCAGAGTTTGGGATTAAAGGTGCCCTGCCACACATATTTCATTACTTTGTGGCAGTGTTGGGAACGTTACTTTAAAAAAGTAATTAGTTATAGTTACTCCAGGGTATCCGCGGGGTCTTGAAAAGTATTAAAAGGTGATAAATCAATTTTGGGAAAATTAAGACCCTTAAAAAGTATTAAAAAGTCTTATCACGGCTTTATAAAGTCTTAAATTTTGAAAGTATTTTTTCTGAATTAGCTGTCCAACAGTTTGAGTCCCAAAAACATCGTAAAAAAGTGTGTGAATTTAGTCATTTTTATTAAAAAACCGAACAGGTACATAAAAAACGAGGCTATTGTGGGTGCGTTCGTAAATTACCTCTGAGAGCACCAGAGCGGGCGGGCGGGCGGGCCGGAAGTTCAAAAGCACAATGTACGCTCTGGCGTTCCCAGTGCGTATTAAAACGCACCGAAATGTTTTAAGAGAAGGTTGGTGAACACATGAACAGAATGGGGAAGTGCAAATTTGCAGCGTCCTGGCTGGAAATGCCGGACTTCAAAGCGTGGCTGCAGCCAGTCGAGGGGAATGTCAGGGAGGTATATTGTACATTATGCAAGAAAAAAATAAGTATTGTGTCAATGGGCATTAACTCGTTAAAGTGTGTTGTGCTAGCCACAAAGCCGCTGCTAGCCGCCGAGAGCGACAGCTCTCCATCGCTAGCTTCTGTGGTAATCGCGTTGCACCACCACAACCTAGTGCCAACGTCGTTACACCACCGGCAGTCGCACCTGAAGCTACAGCTACGAACCGGGCTGTCTCTGCTTCCTCATCTTCTGCAGCCGACATCAGTGGCTCTGGGCGGCACAGCAAGTGCTTTGATTTTTTTGTATCAGAGTGGTATATAGTCTTTATCACAAACTAAAACTGTTAAGTTAAAAGTATCACTGATGTAAATGGTTACAGCTTGAAGTGGCGGTGAGGTATTAAAAAATATTGAGAAGGTCTTGAAAAAGTCTTGAAAAGGTATTAAAATTAACTTCAAGATTCCTGCATATACCCTGTACTCACTACTTGTTCCAAAAAGTAACTGAGTTAGTAACTGAATTACTCTATAATAAAAGTAACTCGTTACCAGGGAAAGTAACTATTTGCGTTACTGTTAAAAAAAAGTTGCTCCATATAAACTTATATGACACACATAGGCCAACTTTTAACAACATACCTGCCTATCATACGGTTGACTTCAGCCTGTGTCATAGGTTTTTGTTGTGAGGCTTTTGCTGCTTGGAGGACTTTGCTCCGAGTCCTTCTTTGCTAGAGGATGGCGAGCTATCATCTGTGGTGGAGGTATCGGTGTTTTGGCCACTAGCTTTGTAGATGCGTGTCGTTGTGAGATGCTTCATTAAATTAGAGTTGCTTACAACGGATGTCGACAAAGTCTCCGTTCCTGGACATAATGTACACATTACATGCACGTTCTTGCCTTTGACCACAATGAATTTGAAGTAGTGCTTATATCTCCACCTTGAAAATGCCAACTTTTCATCGAATTGCTCCTGACTCGCCATCTCTGCTGCTTCATCGAATCTCTGTTTAGCTTGCGTGTGTGCTGCCGTGGGTGTAAAAACACTGGCTCTGATTGGCTACCATGAAACATGACTCTGCCTTAGCCAATCATAATCGCTTACCTCGTTATTAACCCACCTCCTCACTAGCTGCGAGCCAGGGGTGCGTTCGGATTAAACAGTTTATTCAATCAGTGCATAGTAACGCGCCGCATTTAACGTCCAGTAACGTTAACGGCGTTGTAACGACGGGAAAGGTAATTAGTTAGATTACCCCGTTACTGAAAAAATAACGTTGTTACCTAACGCCGTTCTTTTAAACGGCGTTATTCCAAACACTGCTTTGTGGTAATGTCTGAAGTTCTACCATGGACTCGTTAACATTGTTTGTAGAAAAAATGCCTTGGTTACCTTGTTTCAAGCCATTCTAGCGTGGTATAGAAAGCCTACAGGAAGACTCGATTTCTGCCAGTTCTCATTAATATTCAACAAGCTAAGCTGTTTGAATCTGATTGGCTAACAGCTAGCCAATGAGAGCCTGGCTGTCAGAATCCTTTACCCATCCCAACTGGGAGAGTTAATGAATAGTAATGAGCTCAGGCAATATGACGTCAGACTGACCAGCTTTTGTAATTGGCCCGATTTCTCTGCTTATTTCTTTTCAGTGGCTAGAGCTGACAGAGGAGGTAGCAGTTCGTTTTCACATTCACCACATAACACAAACACATATGGACCTAACATATTTCAAAAAATGCAAGTAAAAACAGGTTTGTATGGCAGGGCACCTTTAATTGTAATTTGTCAATTGATTCTTTTGGAAAACTGGTAAAGAGAGCTTTACAGTAATTAAATCTACATGAAATAAATGCATGAACAAGTTTTTCTGCGTCTTCTTGGGATAGGAACGGCCGTACCTTTGCAATGAATGCTGCATTGAATCCTGTCCAGTAGATGCAGAGTCTGACCGGTGTCTTTCTCTTTGTACCCAGGGTTGGTGGAGTCGAGCACCGACGACTGTAGAGCAGTTCTGCCGTTTGATGAAATCCCAGAAACCTCCACCAATCGTCTGTCTGACCTGCAGGAGTCTGGGCGGGGCTTCTCAGAGGTCAGCCATGGGTGTTCTTCGCTGTGGACTAACGGGGGGGGTAGTTATTTTCATGACGACAGCCTCCCAGGGCCGTCCTCACACTGCACCCCCCTCTCATACCTGCCGACCACACTCATTGGAGCAGAGCCAGGCAGCTCTGGGAGGGGATTGGCTGTTGAGAATTTAGCAGGAAGGGGGTTGGCTGCCGAAAGCTCTGGAGGCTTCCACACCTCTGTGTCCTTTCAGCAGCAGCAGCCTCCCGTTATCGATCTGTCAGAGGAGTCTAGCCCCAGCCAGGTTTTAGGTCAGATACAGGGGGCCCAGCAGTTCCTGGACCCAGGACAAAGTGCAGGCCAGGGCAGTCATGGCAGCGCTGATATGCAGCAGAAAATCCCCAAGAAGAGGGTTTGCATCTGTAAGTTCTGCAGTAAAGGGTTCAGCTCAGCGGCAAATTTAGAATCCCACCTTAGGACTCACACAGGAGAGAGGCCGTACGGCTGCAGCATCTGTGGTAAAAAATTCTCCCAGTTCTGGAACCTGAAGATCCACAGGAACATCCACACCGGGGAGAGGCCGTACCAGTGCCCGCTCTGCCCCGAGAGGTTCTCTGACCCTAGCAACCTGAAAAAACACCAAAAGAGACACCACCCACAAATGTAGGCGTGCAGTCAGGGACATCTTATACCTCTTCGCCACTGGCCAAAAAAAAACACTTAACATCTTGCTTTTGAATCAGCCTTCACTCTCGGGACAGCTCCAATCGGCAGTAATGGAAACAGGACGCTTGTGTAGATGCGCTTATTTTCCACAGATTTCTGGCGCGATACCTGTGATAAGCGTCTGCTCCATTGGTAACTTCTGTCATCCCGGCCACAGATTTCGTCCGTCTACCCCCCAAACAGTGCTTCATCATCAAATTAGTCTGCACAAAGTTTGAAAGAGGGACTAAAGAGATAAAACCATCGTGACAATTTCACTGGCCTCCATGCTGCTTCCTACTGTTTACTAACCTATGTTGTAAGAGTATTGAATTCCTTTTAGTAAATAGCAGAGCCAGTATGAAAAAAATGTGTGTGTGTGTGTGTGTGTGCGTGTGTGTGCGTGCGCGCGTGGGGTGAAGTTTTTGGCAGTTTGGAGAAGCAAAAGCTGCTGTGAATGGGGTCAGCAGCAAAACATATTTTAGCCATTAAAAAAAGTACTATCTAAAAAATTAAATATCACATTCATCAGAGCATGTGAGCGGAGCGCAAGTGATCAGGGAGCACGAGCAGAGGATTTTTGGTTGGAGTACAGTGCATTTTTTCTCAAAAATCTGCTGTTTTTTGGTGAACTTGACAATGGAGTTTGTAAAGTACGATGTGGATCTGTGTGTTCACATTCTAAAGTAAAATAAAATCAGCGGAATATTTAATAAGACATTATGACAAGTGCAAGACAGAGTGGTAAGGTTAAACACTGCTTGGAGAAATGTTCAGTCAGTAATATTGTTTGCATTTTTTTATCGTATTGTAATCATGTTCTTCCAGTGGAAATGCATTCAGTTTGTCTTAATACAGGACCTCTGATGCATACTTCTTTGTTTTATCTACAAAGAATAATTCTCTTGAGGAATGTCAATTTAAAGTTTGACTTTTAGGTAGCATAAACATATACTGTTAATGTAACTAGCTTTTTCTACAGTATTGTGTCACAATTTTGTAATATCCTGCTCAATGTCCACAGTTTGCTATGTAATTCATTAAAACTTTATTAAAACTCAACATGGGAATTTGTGTTTTTATTATAAATCATACATTACGAAATTGTGGCACAATATTCTCATAAAATCTACATTGATACAGTACATTGTTCTAATTCATAATAACCATATTTACAGATAACCTTAACAGTCTCTACGTATGCCTCCATCTAGAGTTAGATTTCACCAAATTACTGGAGCTCATCTGTGTTTTTTTACAGAATTACAGTATATTTTGGACTGTCTGCACTGGCACCTTCAGTGGGTTGTAATGTTAACCACCAGCTTGGCTTTCCAATTCATGTGGGAGTTGGAAAGGGGACCAGCAGCTAACGTTAGTTTTCAGACTGTAAATGCATACAGTACAACATGTTAATGCATTTATACTACATGGTATTTTCACATGCAGATATTTACGATGGACCTGTGCCTGAAATGGGCCAGTACTTAGCAGTACCGGCACTTCTGATCTTTGTCCACATGAGTACCATACTTGTAATTGTTATTAACAGTATTATAAATAGGCTGATATTTATGCAAAACTAGCCTATAAATCATGATTTATTGGGAAAAACCATGCAATTCTATGCTAAATCAGACATTCAGCACCCCCATATTGCCCGAATGGAATGATCCCATGTTACATAACCACATTTTCTGACACTGCGACGATTCAATCGCTCCTTAGATTGAATAGTTGGGGTCACACCTGCAAGATATAGCTATCAATATAAAGACACATGCAATGATCAGCTCATGGAACTGATGAATTAGGAGTTTATTGGCACCTTTTTTTGCTCCAACTCAGGCACTGAGATGTGTCAGTTCCACTTTTTCTGTTAATGTTGCATGAATTTATGGAGTAGTGTCACTGGTGGTAGAGAGGGTGCTATCTATTATCTCATTTCTTAAATGTCTGTTTGTTCAGATGTCCATTGTCCGTCCAGTCCTGTACCCTGATGAGATTTAAGTCAATAACACCTGCACCACTCTTCTGCTAAAGCTCCCCGCTCTTCCTCCTCTCCCAGTCTGCAGCACCTCAGCCGACGCCTGTGATATCGCAAGAGCCCAGCAGTGTGATGGCAGTCCAGCTGAGGGTCCCAGACACCAACACACCCGCCAACCCAAAAACACAACAGCAGCAGAGATCCAGCAACAACAATCCTCTCAGCTCTGAATACTCTCTGTTTGAACTCGAGACATTCTTCACCCGCTGGGCCCCTGAGAGTGACTCAGCCGGCAGTGGCCCTTCATGTCCTTTTACCACTGATGACCCAGCACAGAATGACCAGGATGATGTTATTATCAAAGGGCAGAGTTTCTCCTCTGTTCAGATCCAGCCGTCTGTGTCACAAGGTAAGAGATTTGTCTCCTTTCCTTGGTAGAGGCTTAACGTGTCACTGTTTTTGTGCTTCTTTTTTTTGGTTATGCAGAAATGATCATGTCAGGCAGGCACTGATAACTGTTAGAACAACAAAGCCATGAAGTCTGTGTGGAATGATACATTTGATTTTATTGGTTTATTTGATAGGGACCATGCATATTTAGAATTAGTAAAAATAACTACTTTTCATCTACAGTCCCTAGGCAGGTAACATAGGACTAACATAGAGACAGCCAGCAGTCATACAGCACTCATTCACTATACATTAAAAGGTACACATAATGGTGACATATACATTGACAAAACAAACAAACAAAACAAAAATACATCATGACAAAGAAATGATTCATCCACCTCTATACTGCACTAAGTGTGAAACTGTATGGGTGATGAAATGTGTGACAGTTAAAAGTGAGTGCATCTCTGGTTTTCTAGGAGCCACTGTTTTAAGTGAGTTTTTAAGGTGTTGAATGTAGGACCCTCTCTTATTGGGAGGGGCAAGTTATTCCAGAGTTTACCTCCTATTATTGACAGTACGTTTTGTCCAAAAGTGGTGCGTCTAAAGGCGCTGACACACTAACCCGATAATCGGCCGTGGGACAGTCTGGCGAGGTCAGTGACTCGAGTCTGTTCAGTGTGTCCCGTGCCGTCGTCCGTCGGTCGGCCTTTATTTTGGCCGACATGACATGTTCAGTCGGAGACAGGGCAGAAATGATGCGGAAATGAGCGTGACTAGAGTCTCTCAAAATCTGATGACAATCCTTTAAACTAACCTTTGTTGATCTGAAATGAAGACCGATTCAGCAACTACATGGCCAAGACTATGTAGCACTTTCTATACCAAACAAGCATACTTGAAATTTTTTTAATTTTCAATGCTTAAAAATGTATGTCTTTTTAAGATTTGCCTTTTTATCAAAAGTTTTTATGGCTTTCTTAAATAGAGATTCAATGTGTTTAAGAGTAGTTATACTAGTTAATGACCAGTTAGTAAAACAATACTCAATATGTGAAAAAATCATATTATATAAGAACATCTTGGCAGCTTTGGTGTCAAGAAATAGCCTAACTTGTTTAAAATTCTGCTAATTTAATTGAACTTTATTTGCCACCTTTTTTACATGAATTTTAAATGTTAGAGTGCAGTCATATATGACTCCTAGATACTTGAATTCATTAACAATATCAAGCGCCTGTCCTCTAAGGAACACATTAGAATGAGACATGACTTAGTGAGCCAGTCATCAATGTGAGCCATTGCAGATGTAAGTGTGGCTGCTATCTCTTGGTAGTTCTTAGCATGTGTAAAGATTACAGCATCATCTGCATACATCTGGACATCAACATTTTTACATGCCTCTGGCAGATCATTTATATACAGTGTAAACAGGATTGGACCAAGTATGGAGCCTTGGGGGACCCCTACTGGACATTCACACAGTGGGGACTTTGAGTCATTAATACGAACACATTGCTTTCTACTGGACAGGTATGACTTTATCCAGTTGAGAGCTTACTCAGAGAAATTAAAATATGTTAATTTAGATAAAAGAACTTTGTGATTAACAGTAGCAAAAGCTAGCTTTAGGTATAGGATGACAGCACCAACATAAGAACTCTTATCTAAGTATCCTTTAACCTTTTCCAAAAACAAACAGTTGGCTGTTTCTGTTGAGTGATGGGCCCTGAACCCAAATTTCATAGGGTGGAGTGAATTATTGCTTTTATTGAGATGTTGAATCAGTAGTTTAGCCACCAATTCTTCGGCTATTTTAGAAACAACAGGCAGAATACTAATTGGCCGATAATTTGCCAAACGTGAAACGTGTGTTTTCTGTGAGACGCAACAGTGACGGACATCAAAATGTTTTAATAAACACTTCCTGTGTGGATTCTTTGTAAGACACATAAGTGCTGTGAAAGCAACTTATGAACTGTATCTGTTAAAGGCTAACAAAACAATAGTCACAGCATTCCAATTAAAATGACATACTTCACTCTTCAGTGCAGGAGATACTGACATATTGTCATTTTTAAGTCATTCATGTAATGAATATGTGCTGACTTCTTTGTAATTTCTGCTCCCAGGCCTGTCAGCAGAGCCTTCTGTGTCCATACCTCTGAGGATGGAGGCTCCATCCTCCCAGCCTTCATGGAGCAGAAAACCAGTCATGATCAGAAGTGCACAGGCCCAGCTGCTGCAGCAGCATCCTGATAGCAACAGGGTCTCTCAGCAACAACACAGCATTCCCTCTGCACAGACAGCACTGTCCTCCACCACAGCTGCTGTCAGTCACACTCACAGTGGTGATAAAACAACTACCTCTGGTATCAGCTCAAACAGTAGGACCGTGAGCTCCAGATCTGTCAGGGGATCCACAGCAGCGTTGGCCAGCATCGAGGTGGCAATTGCTGCACAGCATCGAGCCAACCTCTTGGCTCGCCACAATAAAAGCCAGGCTGCCAGCATGGTGCCCTGCGAGCGCCGCAGGAAGAGCTACGTATGCCGAGCCTGTGGTAAAGCTTTCTCCGGTCTGTCCAATCTGGAGGCCCATGAAAGAGTCCACACGGGGGAGAAACCTTTCCACTGTGATACCTGCGGTAAACGCTTCTCAGAGGCTGGGAACCTGAAGAAGCATCAGAGAGTTCACACCGGGGAGAAACCTTTCAGCTGTGAAAAGTGTGGGAAGAGGTTCGCCTGGATCTGCAACCTGAGGACGCACCAGCAATCTGCCACAGGCTGCGGACCACAGGCTAGTGGGGGGCTAGGACTGGGCTGCTAATGCCAGCTGTGTTTTAATTACACCAGGGGTTGATGCATAGACGGCGTAAGGTTCAAACCAGAAGAAAAGATCCGTCGATTCGCTGCAGGGTTGTGCAGCAGTGGGAGTGTCGCTCAAATGGCATTTGTGTGATGTCCCGTTGTGTTCTTCAACACCCCATTGTAGCACACATAGGCTTTTTATTTAACCATTATTGTTTTTCCGTCAGATTGTTTATAGATCTCGACATTTCCTGGCACACTTGAAGGCAGCTTCATTTTACAGAGAAAAAGAACGGAGAGACGGAGGGACTGTGTTTTTTTGCTGGAGCTTGTTGCAGGAAGCAGTCAGCTTTAACACATCTCCTGGGCAGTTCAGTGCTTGTGTTTAGTTGTTTTTTTTACCCTCATAAGTGTTGTAAAACTTTCTTGTGGCAGCGAAAGAGGCAGTGATGTTTCCTGTGATGTATTTCACACAGCCTCAAAACAGACTGAGCGTGCACTCACACTGACGGCGCGGCGAAAACGCAGGTCTTTCCATTCATTTTGAATGGGGGTAATGTGTTTAGGTCTGCGGCGCTGGGGGCTCACAAAAAAGTTGAGACGGATTCAACTTTTGGTGCAACCCGACATGACGCTGCGGTGGCCAATCATGTAACCGATCACACTTATCGTTGTGTTTTGAGGCGGTGTGAGAGTCCTGTACAGTAAAGAGGAAACATCACTGCTTCTATCGCTGCCACAAGAACGTTTTAAAACACTTATGAGGGTGAAAACAAAACGCAACCACTGGAGTTGTGTAACAGCTGACTGTCTTCTGCAACAACTAAGCACAGTCGCTTCGTCTCTTTACTTTCTCTGTCTCAGAGATTTTTATTTCATTGTTTTGGTTTTACTTAAAAGGGACAATGCACATCAATTGACATTTTTAGTTTACACTCAAAATGTAAATGTGCCAGAGTTAGCAAAAAAGTTAATTTTCATCTGTAGTCCCTTGGCAGGTCAACACATCATCATATTACATTAATAAAAAAAGAATGCAAGAAAGATAGAAAGCAAATTAAGAAAGAAGAGAAAAGAGAGCGGGACAAAAAAGAAGTACAATACAAAGAAGGGCAGTACCTAGGATGAGGTAAACCAGCTATTGATGATTGCAGTTTTGATTGTTTTTAATCCATCTCTTGAGTGTGGTTTTAAATGATAGACAGCTGGTGCTTTCTCTGAGTTCAATAGGAAGGCAGTTCCAATAATTTGAGGCCCTGACTTTGGCCAAATTTACTATGTCTATACTGTACAACACAGTCTCCCCTGGTGGAAATGAGGCAGGCATTTAGATAATGTAAAAAACTAAAAATGAAATAGGTTGTATTTAGTACTGATATGGCAGTGGTGACAGCTGATAGGTTTTTTTATCTAGTGTTTTTAAAGTTAGCTTATAAAGGGTTTCTATTGGTTTAAGAGTTGTCATGTTTGCTTGGGACCAGCTTGTGAAACAGTATGATATGTGGCATGCATAAAAGGTTCAGCTTCCTCTGTGGTTAGATATGGCCTTATGTGTCTAAAGTTAGCCAGATTATATCTGATGGTGTTAGCCACCTTTTTAACATGCTTTTTAAAACTGTAATTAGAGTCTAAAATGATACCAAGGTCCTTTATCCTTCAATAAAGACATCAGCCTGCTGTGCACTTGTGGATTTCTTAGAGAAGAACATACAGACTGGTTTGTTAATGTTAAGATGTAGATATGACCTTTTTAGCCAGTCAGAAACATGGACCAGTGCTTCAGTTAGTTTAGTTGCAGCCTGCTGTTTGTTTTTGGTATGCAAATAAAGAACTGTATCATTTGCATATATTTTTATATTACCAGATGGACAAACTGAAGATAAGTCGTTAATGGCCAGGCTAAACAAGATAGGGCCCAGTACCGACCCCTGGGGTACACCAATATTACAGTCGAGGTATGAAGAGTAAGAATTACCAATATGTACACTCTGTTTCCTGTTAGTTAAGTAGGACTCCATCCATTTCATGGCCTCAGCTGAGAAATTAAAATAAGATAATTTTGGGTTCCGCCATCCATTCCGACATTGACATCTAATTGTCGGAGTGGCGGCACTTCCATTGTTTTCAAACGTCCCACCACTCCGACAATTTTTGTTTCCATTAGGGTTAGGGGTTAGGGTTAGGGAATAGCAGCATGTTGGAATAGCGGCATGTTGGAATGGCGGCATGTCTGAATAGAAGCTTGTCGGAGTGGCGGCATGTCGGACTGGCATCATGTAACTGATAATTTTGATAATAGTGTCTGGTGATTCACAGTGTCAAAAGCCTTTTTAAGATCCAGAAACACTGCACCTACTATACCACCCTCCTCTAATTTTGACTTGATGTTTTCAAGGAGGAAACAGTTTGCTGTCTCTGTAGAGTGGTTTGTGCAAAATCCAAATTGCATTGGGTCTAAAGGGGTGTGGCCCAAGTTTAGATGATTTTTCAGCTGTTCTGCTACCCATTTTTCTGACACTTTTCTATCACTGATAGAATACTAATGGGTCTATAATTTGACACCATTGTTTTATCACCAGACTTGTAGATCAGAGCTACCACTGCTGTTTTCCAGGAGCTTGGAAAAGTACCTAGTTGCCTAACCGACAGGTTGATCAGATGAGCAATGGGGCAAGCAAGTGCGTCCCTGTGTGATTTGAAAAATGTGGTATCCAAACCATATGAATCCTTTGCTTTTGAGTTCCTTAGCAAGGTTATAATTTTGATAACCTCTTATTCAGATTTCCTTTATTTTAAAAATAGGTTTAGCTTTATCAATGGGGATAGATGGTACAGTTTCAGTTGGAATACCTTGAACCAGCTCCCTGACTGATTTTATAAAGAAATCATTAAATGTACTTGCTATCATATCATTATTTTGAGTCAGGATTCCATTCACTTTGAGTTCAGGTAAAGTTGTCCTTTGTTCTTTATTCCTACCAGTTAATTTATTAAGATTTCTCCAGATACGCTTCCCATTTCCCTGTGCTTCATTAATGATTCTGAAAACAAAATCTGCCTTAACCTTTCTTAAATTCCTTAATACCTTATTTTGGAGAGTTGTAAAGGTAAGCTGGTCACTACAATGCCCTGATTTTAGAGCCTTCTTTAAAGCAGAATCTCTCTCTTTCATTTGTTGCCTGAGAGTGTCTTTTAGCCATGGTAAGGTGGTCTTTTGTCCATGTTTATGTTTCACCTTCCTTGTGAAGGTTGCTCTTATTTCGTTAATGGTAGAAAAAAAGGTGCTGCAGCTAATCTATGCGGGTTAGAAGATCAGAACAGTCAATTTGGTTTATAGCATTTTCCAAGTTGATTATTTCATTTTTAGGAATTTTCTCATAGAATTGATTTCTTTTGGTAGAATTTGCAAATTGTTTTCTGGTTAGTTTTGTTTGTTAAGCCATGTTTCAGAAAGACCAAGAAAGTCCAAGCTAGAGTGAGACAGTAAGTGTTCTAGCTGATTGCTTTTTGAGACAATGCTTTGTATATTTAAATGTCCACTGAGTAATCCTTTGGGTTTGGATTGTGGATCTCAGATCAGTTTTGCGTGATTGAGAGTTTGAAAAAAGTTAGTTCTTCCATGTTTCCGAATCGCCGGGTTTAGTCCCCAGTGTTGCCGATTGATAAGGGTCTGTTTGACGGGATTCACAGTTTGGTTGGGCCTATTCTCTTGTGAGGGCGGAGCATTCAAAGTTTAGAACTCACCACTACCAGGTGTTCGTGGACAGGAGAATTCTCCATACTGCACCCGTGTGCACTTCCATACGCCGACAGAGGCATCGTCAGAGCAGGGTGAAAATCCAAAGCTCCCGGGGAGGGCAGGTGAGGCCCTGTGTTTAGTTGGATATCACCAGCTATCAGGAGGATTGCCATCAGGTAGATGATCTTTATGTGCGGTTGTTTTAAGTTCTCAGCTCCTCAGGTATTTGTCCAGGTTGGTGGTTGGGTAGCACAGCCATTGTTTAGGATTTTGGCATAGGTTACATATTGGCTCCACGGGTTGAGATTGAAGCCGCGACAAACATCACGTTCACAGCCAGGTTGTTGTTGTTGGCATGAGTGGCAACAACAACAGTAGTAATTAGTAATAGTAATTATGAAATATAGAGTCTACTTGTGCTACATTGGGGGGTTAAAGAACACAATAAGATGTCACACAAATGGGCCATTTAAGTGAAACTACCATAGCTGCACAACCCTGCCGGGCATTGCCGTGTCTCTTTTTCTGGTCTGAACGTGCCCTGCCTAGTATTATCGCTGATTACATGATTGGCCACCGCAGGGTGACATCCGGTTGCGTTTTTTTCAAAAGTCTCAACTTTTTGCCACAAGTCGTTGCAGTTTTTTGGCAAAGCCACAGGGAGCCGCAGGTTGCAGACCCCTGGTATAAGTGAACCAAAACATCTCTTCTGGCTTTTATTCGTTATTTGATGCCCTAAAAACGGTTGACAGCTGTGCTTGACCCGTGATTGGTCGAGCGGGTGTGTAGGCGGAACAGCTCAGCGGCCAGATTACAATTGCGCAGACTCTGGCTCCAAAATTACCAGATTGCCGCGCCCTTATCCGCGATATTTTTGCTTCACTTTTGTACAGTGGGAGGAAGTGGAGACACGTCGTCCATTTCTTCATTCAGTTATATTTGGCAACAACACAACAATGGTTACCACAGTTTGGTCATTCATACTTTTCAGATGTTTTGCGTCTGATATATGAAAAAACACGGTACGGGTTTTAGCTCTCACATCTCCCGCTTTTACATTCCTACTGACCAAATGTAGGTTGTGTTGTTTTAGAGTTTTGAATGTGTTGTTCCAGGCAGTCACTGCTCTCATTTAATTCAGTATGAAGTGCAGATTGATTTAAACGTCAGCACTGCAATACCACGCAACAATTAACCAACTTATACAACAACAAAATCAGACATGGCATTCACTGTGATTTTTTTTCCCAAGTGTCCGACAGTTGATTTTCATGCTTTACAGAAATACCCGACAGTAGAGGCTGCCTGGATGTTAGAGAAAGCACATGCACTTGCACTGTTAAATGGGCTTAAATGTTGTCCGGTCTTCCTTTAACTTGTTCTCAAAAATACCCAGGTGTTGTGCCATCACTAGTTAACCTCCCCACTGACTGGACACAGACATTAGTTAAATAAAACATAATCCTACTGCACGTGTTAAAATAAGATAAGCCTTTATTGTCTCCTATAGGAGAAATTCGTCTTGAGCAGTCGAAAGTACAAAAATGGCGATGCATCGCATGTGAACACAGAATAAACATGCATAACACATGAGCATACATTATCTAATCCAAATGCCTTCAATAAACATTCAGGAGACCCCCCTACCTTCCCCAACACTCACAGAAGAAAGAGAACCCACTGCACATCGTCCCCCTCATGTGTTTAAGTAACACAGGCGATACAACTGTTAGGTATTTTTTCTGCAGAGGAAGAAATGGAAAGAACAAATACATATTTTAATTCTACATGTTTGTATACTGTGAGCATGAAGAGTTTGGTGTCAGCCCAAGCCAAAATCTTCTCATTAAGAATGGTAAAATGACACTTAAAATATGTGTGTTTTCATTACTGTATTCATTTTGAGCCACAAACAAATGAGGGCAATCTAGTTGTTATAATTCTCTATATAGTTTCAGCCTCATTCATGCCCTTCCAGTTCAAAAGAAAAAATGCCAGGAAGTGGCTTTAGGATTTTGGGGAAATGTGGTCTGACTTTAGAGTAAAAACAGCACTCAAAATTCTACGGGGGTGAAAGCTATTACATGGTTTTAAACAGTAGTTACACTGTATGGTCACAATGAATTGGACAGTGATGTACTGGTGCCTTCAAGGTGCTACTTCAAGATGATATTTTGTTCTCATTTTTTGCTGTCTTTATATGTCCAACCACACCATGAGCCTTTGTTGGTGCCCATGTTTGGGAAGCACTGATTGAAATGATTTTGTACTGGGAACACATCTTGTATGTTTTGTTAATATGCACAATAAACATTTTGCGCAATAAACAATGAGCACAATACAATTATTTCACTCCTCACCCTTGTTAGTAGAGTTCTACCATTCAATTCAATATAATTGTATTTGTAGTGTCAAATCACAACAGAGGTAATCTCAGGACACTTTACAGATAGAGGAGGTCTATGTCATCCGTTAGAAATTTAAATCACCAATTGGTTAAACTGCTACAAAGACCCATACTTTCTCTATTGCACCATAGCTGAACTGCAAACAGGCAAAGGGGAGGTTAAAAACATATATTTTGCTCAGATGATTTTATATTAAATTTAAAAACAAAGCTACTAGGACAAGCACTCCAATTTGATAGATTTCTTTGCCCACAACGGACGTTTCGGGCAGCGCCCTTCCTCAGCTTGTGCACAGGCAATTACAAACAAATCTATTGGCCAGCCACCCCTGGCCCTACACATAGAAGGGGACATTAAACAACAGTAAATATGGAATAAGCTGCTTTTTAAAGTACTCACAGAATTTGATTCCGAGGCCGTTGTCCACTGGAGGTTTTCCTGAAGCCGTATTTATAATCTCAGCCAGGAGTAATCATTTTTAAGACTGATTAATTATCGCTGCATCACATTGTAACATACCATTTTCATCTCTAATTGCTGGAATTGTCTATTTACTATTTGCTAGCCTCCTCAATTAAATTCAATTTTATTTACAATTGATTTACTATTTTACAGAGACCCAACAGTTCCCCCCAAGAGCAAGCATTTGGTGCAACAGTGGCGAGGAAAAATGTCCTTTAAACAGGCAGAAACCTCAGGCAGACCCTGGCTCTTGGTGGGTGGCCATCTGCTGCTGCCATCTTGTCCTCCCTGCTATGTGTCCAGTTTCAAATTACAATTTTTGCAAATGGTAGAGAGAAAAAGCTGTCTCCTCATGTACTGTATACGCCTCTGCAGGTCTGCCCTAGTGGTGAGGAGTGAGTTCCTCAGATCTAAGGTGGATGGATCCAGCATTTGCTGCTCTTCTAATCTCGAGTTGAATGTTTAATTGGGATTTTACCTCACCACGCTTTCTGATAAACAAGCCCCTGCAGTGGTTAAGGGGTGCGTGTCTGAAAGGGGCTTAGCATACACTCCTCCACCCCATACAAAGCTGATGATAATTCAACATGATGACGTTGCTTAACTCTGTGTGGCTGTTTCATCATCTATCTGGCAGTGCATTATACCATCCTTATTTTATCTCGGAATGAAACTCAACACACACAGTATACACATCACTCTGCTTGACTTTGAAGGTGGCTCCATCAGAAACATGAGAAGACATCACATGGTGTTGCTATCTTTATTGAATTAGCTTATCTTACCGGTAATCTCTTTTTGATGTTTTCCTGTGTGTCATCCATCCTCCCATTATATTTTACCTCCTCTTCCCCACATTATCACGTGTTTTCTTGCAATATATGTATTTTTTATTATGTTTATTTATGTTTGTGACAACTTCCAAAATGTAACAGAAATGAAAGTGAATTTAGCTTTTTCTATTAGCTGGAATGAAAACAATGTCCTGTATGTCAAAACTCACTGTGATGAAACCTATTTCCAGATAATCCCAGAAGTGCTGCTCCATGCTTGGTTTGCATTAAGTTCAGATAAACGATATCTGATGTCAGGCTGTTTGGACTATGCTATCTCCTGTTGAACTTGTAAATATGGCACTTTTGGAAGTGCAATTGTGTGTTCATCCGCCACAAGTCTGTACTAGTGCAGTACCTATTCAAAACATTCTTAACACGGGGAGCGGGGGAGTGAAATGGAACACGCATGCCCTTGTTCACTTTCAGCCCAAACTATACGGCTCGTCCGCCAGTTGTAGGTTTAGAGCTACTGCTTCAAGTGTGTTTTATTATCCATCTTATTTTCTATTAATTATGGCATTCTATTCCTTTTATGTCCATTCTATGTCTGCTCATGTCATGCAATTTCCTTATTGTACAGTAGGCCTATTTCTTGTATGAGAGGCACAATACAAATATTATTTATAAAAAGTATTGTTACTGCTTTTTACACATCATAATTACCAGCATAATCATTTCAATCAGGCTTGGTAATCAGCTGCATAAGTTTCAGATTTAGAAATTTGTGATCTGTATCATGATACATCATATTGATGTTTACATCTCACAAAAAAGAATCTTCCATGCATTTACAGATAATGTTAATGTTAAAAAAAGAAACCACATGTCTAGTAAATAAAGCGTATAAAGTAAATTAACATTAGTTATATTACATGTTTCAATAAAATATAAAGCTAACAATGAGGAAACAAAAAAGTTTAAATGCATTTATTCATCTTCTTCTTTGGTGGTCAGCAACAGGAGTTTAAGCAGTTGTACATTACTGCTACCTAACTATGGATGTATTTTCTTTCACAAAATGCATAACTGCAATGCATTGTGGGCGATTGTGGGTCCACCTCTGGAGTGTCCATCAATGTTCACTCGCTCCCTCAGCCCACGGAGGCTTGATGCCCAACGAGGGCATGTTGAACCACTATTGAAACGCAGCCTAGGTATCATTGTAGACAAAATGGCTGCTTTTGTCAAACCACTCCACAATCCAACTCCATTACCCAGAGAAAATCTTTCAGAATATAAAGCACAATCGAGCTATTAAGAAGGCCAAGCAAGTCAACCAATTCATGTCAGCTGCCTTTTATCCCTGTTTTATGTCACAAAGCCTTAAGAATGTAGTTGTGGTGCAATACAGCAAAAAAAGCAAATAGAGCTCAAACATGAAATCATTTTCAGGCTGAATTCCTTTTTTAAACACAAAGGTTTTCTTTTTGCTCAGAAAATCCTGAGCCAATGTCACATGCCAGAAGTGTCACCATGCAAAGACTTAAGAATATATTGTTTGACATACTGTATGTAACGGTTTTGAAACACTTAAGAATATGGCAACAATTCAAGGTTCCTTAGACATTTGGTAACGTTGAGTACTGTATTATATAAAGAGGATTCTGAATACCTTGAATGCCCTGAATGCCTATAATTGATAAAACATTTTTAGAGAAACCCAATCCACATTTGTCTTTCGCAATCCACTGCTCCCTGATGATTGGCTGTTGCTTCTGTCCATTTAGCTGTAATGTTCAATAGAAAATGCCCCTGAGTCACTGGACCTCATGATGGCCTCGCTATGTCTGAGTGACAGCTGGGAGCGGTACAACCCATTGTTATGGGAATCCAGCGGGCTGTCCGATACCTACAGTATATGAGAGAGAGAGAGAGAGAGAGAGAGAGAGAGAGAGAGAGAGAGAGAGAGAGAAAGAGAGAGAGAGAGAGAGGGAGAGAGAGAGAGAGAGAGAGAGAGAGAGGGAGACATGTTGCTCTTTAGTATAGTATTACCACACATATTGTCATCCGTCAAATCCTTCAGTTTTGGTGATTTTCATGTCTTGACTATGCATACGCCTTACATTAAATGTATCACCATTCACCTTATCCAGAAGCTTAAAGTGGAAATGAAACACTGGATATAGTTAGAAGAATTTACAAGATGGATTCCCCCTCTATCACAATATTATAGGTTTAACACTGTCAGTGATACTGGATTAAAATAATAAGTAATTTAAATTACATATTTCAAACAGGTGTAGCGCCATTTTGTTCTAGTTTAGTTATGTCATACGGTTGGTTGGTTCGGAACTGGTTCTGAAGTTCTATATTAGTTTTCACGAGCTAACAAGCTAACTAGTGACAACTCTGACAACAACTGACTTAATGGAGAACACAGGGCCTCAAACTAAGACGCAATGCAAAGGAAGACACTTCAGTATTGCCCCTGGATGCAGCAATGAATTTTATAGAGTGAAAAATGAAGGACAAATTGTCCACATTCACGCGTTGCCTCTTAAGGAGGTTTTTTCGTCGTTGGCTAGCGGCACTGAAACGAGAGAATCCTCAAATGCATAAGCCATTGGGTGTCTAGAAAGGCCCCTAAAATACCTTTCTGCTTCATCTTCTGCCATATTTTCTGTATTATCTGAAATGTTTCTCTAGCGAAACAGAAGCTCCAACTCAACCAACCAACCAACCGTATGATGTAGTGAGTGACATGTCCGCAATATGGCGGCGAGCCAGAGCGAAAGCATACCTTAGTACCAACCATAAATCTATTATAATTTAACATGTAATTATTTTATGTCATTATTTTTTATTAATAAGCTTCAACACACTTCATTCTGTTCATCACTTGTCAAAAAGCTGGCTGTTTCATGTCCACTTTAAACCCATGCTGCAGTTAATAAACTGTTTGTTATGGTTTCGGTATTTTGCTTTGTATTTTGTTGTTGTTGTCCACTTTTCTGTTTTTGTATTAGTTTCTGTTGTTCAGTTTGTATACTTCTGTTTCCTGTATTTCCCTGTTGATTGTGTATGTTTCTGTGAGGATTGTTTATGTTTCTGTTTATCCTGTTTTGACTGTGTATTATTCTGAGTAGTTGTTTTATTTTGATAGTCTGTTTTCTGTCTTGTCTTGTCTAGTTTTGCTTCCTGTGTTCCTGTGATTGTCCTGCCCCGCCCTGATGTGTTTCACCTGCTGTATCACCTGTCCCTCATTTGCTCATTACCTCATGTATTTAGCCTCTGTGTTCCCTTTGTCTCTTGTCAGATCGTTTTGTGTGCTTACCCTGTTAATTTGTGTGTGTTTGTCTGCTTTCCCCGTGTCAGTTCCGGTCAGTTCCTGTGCTTCCTGTATTTCCCTGACCAAGCATCCATATTTTACGCGATGGGAGTAAGAATGTGTTGTTACAGCTGGTTCCAGTGCCCCCGAATGGCTAAAAATCAATTCATGCAACTTTAGGGGTTAAAGGTGCAATATGTAATATTGTGTGTAATACTGGCAGCTAGCGGTTAAAATAGTTACTGCACTACCAATTAAAAATACTGGAGAGTCGTCTCCCCCGCCCCCTCCTGTTCAGACTCGAAGTTCACGGAGGTTGCCAGGCTGAGACCGCAGCATTCACAACTATGTTACTAGACACTTTTCTCACATAGCCAGACATTACTCCACAGCACAGCGGAGTAGCTAACGGTAGTTGCTGGCTATATTGACAGTCATAAAAGCCCATGCTCACGCGGAGCTCTGTAACCAACTGACAGACACACTTTTTTACAGTATGAACCGCTAAAAACACAACAACCTCACTGTCCTCTCCACACGCCAGTCAGGCACACTTCCTCGGCTTAGAATTACAATACGAAATGTTAAAAATACCACTACCTTGCCAACGGAACACACTTCATTGGCTTAGAATTACGGCAACAATCGCTAAACACACTGCAAACTCACAGTCCCTCTCTTTCCGATTTACAGCCCCCCTCTCGTGGTTTAAAATAACTCACCGTTGTCGGCTCCAGCCGCTGAAGAGGCTACACGCTGTAAACAGCCATGGGCTGCATGTCTGGTCCTCCCGGTAACGTTAGCTAGCAGTTAGCAGGGTTAGCATGGCGGCGTTAGCCAGGACCAGTCGGGATCACTTTACTGGCTATGTCTCAATTGTTTTTTGCGAGTAACCAACTCGGGTACTCTAGCTATATAATTCAATGTAAGTACACAAATGTTGAAATGACAAAAAATGCCCATCCCTAGTAGCTGTGATAAATTAGCCTGAAGCTAATGCTTACCTGTTCAGGAGAAAATAAGCCAACTCAGCGTCCTTTTGGGCTCTAAGCTGTCTCCATCTTTCAAATACATCTCCAATATTTACCAGGGGGTTGTTACGTCTCTGGTCACGCAACTGTTAGTAACATCCTGTTTTCTTTTTTAATGTCATGTAGAATCTATCTCCGTTGATCCTGTTCGTTTGTTTGCTGCTTTCATGGCTGTACTACCGTTACAGCTGTAGCGTGCTGGGTTTACGTTTTTACAGGTATATCTGGCAACCCAGCCTGGCTGTCAAACTGGGCCGTTGATAACAACACACAGATCAAAACATAAACATAAATTCCGTCACGGAATGTAAATTTCAAAAAGAAAAAATACTGAAATTAGCATTGTTGTCAGAAAAGATAGTATTTCAGTTTATCATGTTTCCTTAATATCTGATGAGGCATTGGTGTCATTTTTGGATTTATTACAGTACAAATATTACATATTGGACCTTTAACTAATTTGTGATAATCAACACTGTGATTAATAACCTCAAATCTAATGAAGTGCACATCACACTATGATACATTTTCTTAAAAGCAGAGCATTTTACCTCTTCAAATTTCTTGGCCTTGTACTGCTCCGCTCCTTTCAGGAAGTTCAGCAGTATGATGTCACACAACACCGTGCCCTACATAATAATAGTATTAATAACCTTTATATATAAAGCACTCAACAAAGCAAGAGTATGACAGATGAAATTTAAAGACTCAGCCCAACAGCAGCCCCACATTTCCTCAAAGCTCACTATTCATGTTTTAAAACACAACACAGTTCACAGTAATGCTTCAGTGATGAGAGAACATTGCTGATCCATTGTTGTAATGTATTCAAGTATGGCAAAAGGTCAAATTGTACTTGAAATATCACTTAAATCAGAAATTAAACTCACCACTCCCACTGACGTGAAGGCTGCCACCATGTTGATGAGTGTAGGGATCATGTTGAACTTCCCTGCCTGTGAAGGAAGAATAGTACTTTATCTCAGAGGCTTAAAGAATCATGCATGTAGTTTACCAGCGACATTCCAAAACCGCAATCCAAGTTACTAAAAAACACCTTTCTAACTTTTTTAACACTGTAAAACATTCCCCGCACCTGTGGCCGTGGAATGGGGTGTTTCAGCAGACTGCTTGGCCTCAACACCTGCCTCTCTTCTGACTGTGACTACCACAGCATGGGCTTTATAGACAATTTGAATGTCTTTTGGGACCATAGGCATTTATTCGCATACACCATGCTCGCGTAACTGCATCGAGCAACTGTCATTGTTCGTTTCCTGAACTCACTCAAACTGGACTCAAGATTCAAAGATTTAAGCTTTCAATAATGGGAAAGAAACTCAGGGACAGGAAGTCCACTTTATGAGCCCCTGAACTCCAAATGGCCTGAGATCAGCTTATACTGGCACACCCTCTGTTTTGTTGTTGTTCATGCAGTCAGTAACCAGATGCCTGTACTACGAAGCAAGATCAACTTGTCCTGGATTTCTTTCAGTAATCCGGCTTCACCTAACCTAATAACCGCGGTCCCGCATAACCTGTACTACGACGCGCGCGTTCACATAAAAGAGGCGGTGTTTGCGCACCACGACCAATCGCAAACATCTACCAGAGCCGCATGTTATATAAGAAGAGCAAATTATAATTCTCCATAAATATGAAGAACACAGACACGGTTTTACAGGGAAAAACGTAATACAGTTGCTGCTTCCTAAAACAGGAAGGAAAGCAGGCAAAAAAATAAATAAATAGCCGACGCTGTAGATTTTTAAATCACAACTCTTATTAATATCACTTCCATCAGGACCAAGATCTGACCATAATTACACTTGTGCTTTCCATAAACTGTCGTTGCTTTAGCCTATTAGGCCTATTTCAGTTGCAACCCTGGCAGTGGGAAGCGACCGTGAGAGCAAATAAAATATATAAAAACATAATTCAAACCGATGTGCGCATTGGCGACACACGGCTCAAGAAGCCGATATGTAATTCCCTCCCATTAAAATATATAGGCTATATTTCATAAAAATACCCATGTTAACGGGGTTGTTGGTCTCTCAATGTTTTAACTTTTATGAGCGCAACGCTCTCTCCCCCTCTCTCACCGAGCTCCCCCTCTCTCTCTCTCTCTGCACCGAGCTCCGCCTGATCTTCTTTAAGAATGGTGACGCTGTTATCAGTTGACCTATTGATTGGTCAGTAGGCGGTGCTTTTACCCCGGTTGATCTCTAATCTCCAACTTAACCTGCTCCCGACCAGGTTAGGTGTTCAGCATGAGTTACCACGGTGATTGAACCCGATAACAACTGATCCACCTTCGTAGTACAGAAAATCCTGGGTTGAGCCTTAAGTTAGCTCGTTAACGCCAAATCCTGCTTCGTAGTACAGGCCTCTGAGCTTCAACTTCTTTATCATAGCCTCAATTTTATCTCATTCAGGCGAGTAAAAATATCACCCAGATAAGATAGTCGTGTAAGAAACTCTTTATCATGTATATTCAGAGAGGTGAAAATGATGGTCCATGAAGAACATTTTAAGTTCATCTTTCAGTTTAAAGAAACCTGTCAATACTATGCCCCTCGATAAAAAGCACATGTGCGTGACAGCGTGCCCATTATATTAAGTTAATCATTTTCACTGTAGTGTCCAAAACGTCCTTCAAGCTGACAGGCATTCCTTTGGCAAGAAGAGCGCCCAGGGCAACTGCTTTTCATGCAAGTTAGCACTCCACTATATCTCCCCATCATGGCCTTTGCTTCATCTGTACAGATACCAACACATTTTGACCACACACATCCAGTTGATGTTACAAAGGTGTCCAGCATTTTGAAAATGTCCTCCCCAGTTGTTTAAAAGGAGCTGTGCCAGGCTGTCTATGTCTGTTGACTAATCTAGCTGTAGTGCATAATTTTCACTGGTTCAAAATGTCCCCTGCTATGTTACTGATGCGACGTGAAAGGCTGCTTGATGAAGGCATGGCCTGTATAGCTTTTTTTAGCCTCATCAGCATTGTCCCAGCCATATCTGCAGCAGCAGTGAAAATTAAGTCCTCCACAATGGTAACTGCCACTTACCATATAGGATGCTTCCAGCCCCTTCTCATTAACAGTGTCCATTTCCCCTGTATAAATCTTACTGGTCAAAAGTCCTTTTAATTCTCACTTTAAAAAAGTCCTGGGATTTTGTTTTCAAATGAGCATGTTTCTTTTTTTAAATGTCTGTGCAACAGTGAAAGTTTCAAAGAGTTGTGAGATAGTACTTTTGCACATACTACACAGTGTGGCTGAGTAGATGCTCCAGTACCAATACAAGTGAACCCCAAAGCACTGTGCTTTCTGGCCATGGTCGGAAAGCTGTAGTAGAAAAAGTTAACCCTCTCCTCGATTTACTCTACCTTAATTTCTTGTTCACGGACAACGGAAACCCGAAAGCGAAATAACGAATCCTGCTATGGCCACGCCAAGACCCGACCCTACGAAACAGCTCGATTGGTTGGGGTTAGGCATTTGACCTTGAGTGGTTAAGGTTAGGATAGCCGATTACATACGGAAAATAATTTACTTTTCAATATTCATCTGGATTGAAGCAGCAAACATAAAGTGTAAGAGTAAAAAATGACATAACATTATTTATAATACGTTTATTTGATTCACAGCTGCTACACATAGTGTTTGACCTCGACAACCCAACTGCATTTTACCGCAAACTTACGACTAGTTAACTTTCTAAAGCAGGCACAATCGCTTGTTTGCTAAGAGTCAGGTCGGTGATTGTGAATGAGTGATTGTGTGAAGGTGTTCACGAGATAGATACCAACCTTTCCTGAACTTGTCGAAACGTCTTCTCTCCTTGATGAAGACAGATGCTGTGTGCACGGTGGGATCGATGGTGTTTTAAGCCTCCAACATCGCTTTACAGGCACTAACCCTCACCATAACCTTAAAGGAACACACCGACTTATTGGGAATTTATCTTATTCTTATTATATCCCCCAGAGTAAGACAAGTCCATACATACCCTTCTCATCTCCGTGCGTGCTGTAACGCTGCCAGACGGTTCCAGCATTAGCATAGCCTAGCACAGATCCTGCAGGTAACTGGTTCCAACTAGCCTACTGCTCCCAATTGTGACAAAAGTGACAAAATAACGCCAACATGTTCCTATTTACATGTTGTGATTTGTAGAGTCACAGCGTGTACAAAAAACAACGTAACATGAGACACTGCCATCTTCTAACAGTAAACAAACCGGGAACTATATTCTCAGACAGGCTTGCTGCGAGCATATCACTCCGCCCAAGTACTATATTCTTCCGCCTGAGAATATAGTTCCCGGTTTGTTTACTGTTAAAAGACGGCTGTGTCTCATGTTACGTTGTTTTTTGTACACGCTGTGACTCTACAAATCACAACATGTAAATAGGAACATGTTGGCGTTATTTTGTCACTTATTCGGAGCAGTAGGATTACTGGAACCATTCACCTGCATGTTCTGTGCTGGCCTGATGCCGCTGGAGCCGTCAGACAGCATTACAGCACGCACGGAGATGAGAAGGGTATGTATGGACTAGTCTTACTCTGGGGGTTACAGTGAGTAAGCTAAATTCCCAATAAGTCAGCGTGTTCCTTTAAACATAACCATTGCAGCGGTGCCTGGAAGGTGACATTTGGGGGCTTAAAAAAACCCAACACTGCACGGTGGAAGGAGCTGTGTGTGTGTGTGTGTGTGTGTGTTAATAACGAAACCGCAATGTGCAGCGGCCAGTGTTGATAGTGAGGCGGACCGCCACACAATAGCCTATGTGTGGGAAACACTGACTCCTGCTTGCTACATCAGCATCTTCTTTTAAATCACTTTTGAAGACCTATCTTTATCGAAAGGCTTTCTTATCTTATTCTTTATTTAATCATTAGATTTATTTTGTGTTTTACTATTGTGTTACACTGTGCATTCTCGATGTTCAGAACGGGTTACAATGTAATCATCCATTGGTTTTAAGTTTGTTCCACTTTTTTCCTAATTCTTACCTGGCTATTTAAACTTTAAATAATAGTAATGTTTACATTTTAAACATTGTGTATTTTATTGTTGTGTTTTTTGTGTTCATTGTAAAGTACTTTGTAATGCTTGTTTTAATAAGTGCTAAACATTAAACTTTATTATTATTATTATTTGCCTTTATACATGTAGTAGTACAAGCAATGACTTTTTTCTGTTCATTTACTTCCATTATAAAAATGTTGACGACTGATAATCAACTTTCATTGATCATAACTACTTTATCTAACCTGAAATGATGTTGAAGATAATAACCCTTTCAGTGTCTCACGTCCCCAAACACTATAGCCACACTATAGAAGTATAATGCATAGAAACCTAAGCAACCGGTGTCATTATATATATATATATATATATATATATATATATATATATATATATATTTTAGTACTTTTATAAAGAGGAACAAGATGCTTCCATGTTGAGCTGTCAAAACGACTACATACAGATCCATATCTCTTTGTCATTAATTCATAACGGATAGTGTTCAGTGATAGTACACAAA
This sequence comes from Perca schrenkii, assembly GCA_025617405.1. Classification (NCBI taxonomy): domain Eukaryota; kingdom Metazoa; phylum Chordata; class Actinopteri; order Perciformes; family Percidae; genus Perca; species Perca schrenkii. The sequence continues at coordinate 1,997,730 of CM046788.1, forward strand.
AGTTGACACACACTAAGATATACTCACATTTCCATTGACCAGAACATCAAACCTAATAGCAAAGGCTTTGACCAGAGTGCGGTAGTCCGTCCCATTCTCCATCTTATAGTATTTGGCAAACCTGTTAAAGAAAACAGTTTTAAATGTGTAACTGAGATGAATTTCTTGGTATAACAGAAAAAAATCATAACCATATATTATTATTTACAGTATATGTCACATTTAAAAGCATAAATGAAAGCACTTTGCAAAGGTCAAGAGAGCAAAAAAAAAAACAACGGTAAAAACTTTAACAACCTGATACAAAATGTTCACAAAAGATTTACAAAAACCATAAATGAAGGTTAGGTTTAACATTAAGGGTTATTTTAGCCTTTTTAACTAAATGGTTTAGTAGTTCACACCACAGTCAAAGACCCATATGAAAAGCTAGCAGATATTGCAGATGTTTGATTATAGATGCAAAGGTCTGATATTGTCCTTTTATTTTATTTATTATTATTTAATTTTATTAGCTCAGATCTGGACTAGCCAAAATGACTGTTACTGATATATTGGAAATTATGTAGTCTGATTGAATTCGTCAATATAAAATGTTTAAGACCTTAAGTAAAAGTTACTACATGGTGTTTTAACTGGTTATGAAAAAGTCACAATTTAAACATACAATAGGCCTATGTAATTTTCTGTGGCTTGGGGTCCCTTAATTGAAACCATGGATCGACCTGCAGTCGGAGCTCTGGCTGGAGGTGGAGAGCTCTGCGCCAGGAGCATAGCTTCACCTCTCCGCTCTGCCGGACCTCGCTGATCCAAATGAAAACACTAAGGCTTTTGTCCTGAGGGCTCGCCAAAATCAACACAAAATGAAAGTTCCCGTTGTAACTTAAATAAAAAAAATTGTTTTTACAATATCGAACTCTACAAATAGGTGGCTTAGATACTTGAGTCTTGGGAGCCATAAAAATTCACAGCAAACTAATGCATATGTCCATGTGTTGTTGATATCTTGTATACAAAAACTTTAGCACTAGAGGAAAGCTCAAAGACTGTCCAACATGGTCAGGGTTCATCCTCAAAAGTAAAATCCATGGTTATCTGCCTTTAGATTTTTATGTTTCTGGTGTAAAAGTGGAAGTTCTTGTCTCATTTTTTTGCTAGATAAAATGGCATGGTGGCACTAAAATAATAATATAATAATAATTTGAATCATCCCCTGTGGACCGTATCTAATGAATTTCATGGCAAAATGTCCAGTAGCTGTTGAGCTCGCTAGTCGAGTTCTCTAGATGTAAAAAAAACAAACCATGTAGCTTAATACCTAAAATTGTAGCCCGGTGAGACATCGCTCTTCTCTGACATGGCATCGAGTCGGGTGAATGAGTACGAGGGGTTACACTGGTCATCTGACTTGTCCAGATCACATATCCAGCCGATCTTTATTCCAATCACTCCTCCCTGACAGAAATTTCAAAATAGGAGAGACACATGGATGAGTGTGTTTGTGCTCAGCAGTGTCTCCTAGGAATTTCATTTATATACAACTAATCTGCACTGCCTAAAATGGAAGAAATAATGTGCTGCCTGTGTTGTGGTTACATGTAACATTTTGTTTGTATGAAGGAGAAAGTCATTCTTAACCCACAGCAAACCAGTGTTCCTCACGCACAACTAAAGTCACCTTTTTAACCCTTTTTAGATCACATCCCCAGACATACATTGCGAACCTGTTTGACAATATATGCCAAAGAAATCACACTTAAATTAGGATTATGTTGTTTCTGCCTTTTGGAGGGAGTTTCAAAAAATATATAATGCAAGCTGTGCTTTCAACCAGAATTTGTCTCGGTTATATTTGATAATGTTACAGACAGTTATATTATTCATCTGATTTAAGAATTTGTGTTTATTTATTGTTATTTTACTTATTATTTGATTGACTTGTCCACCTCAGTGGAAATTAGTTTTGGGCTTTTACCAAGTACATCAAAGGTAATACAATACACATAACACAACATGCCATATGATATAGGTTGTTTATTCCTACCCTCTAATATGACACATAGGAGTGTTTTCCATCCACATATCTAAACCAGAGAACATAACAGTCACAGCATGAAACACGTTGTTAACATTGTGAAATGGTCGCAGTTTGGTTATGTTTAGTAAGTAACACTACTTAGTAAGGTTTAGAAAAAGATTGTGTTAAAATCAGTACATCTGTTATGTTACTTTCGATGTTACTTTCAGTTACGCATGTGATGCAGAATCTGATGTTCCACTTAGGAAAAAAATAAATAAAAAATTGCAGTTCACTTTTATTTTTAAACGGGACACAAACCCTGGACTCCTGGGTGAAATTTGTTTGTTTTGAGGGTGTAATCTGTGCAATCAGTTTGATTTGATCAGCTACATGTGGTTGAATTTACCATTATTGGACCAGTGGTTCAATGTATTGTCTAGCCTATGGACAGGAATGCTAGATTTTAATTACAAAAAAAAAAAACACAGTTTGAAGGGAAAATCAATGAAAATGCTGTCATTGTAATGATCAGCACTGAGAGACCAGAAAATCATCTGCCTTGACTCTGACTTAACTGTAAAAACATCTCTTGACTCTACCTTGTTTGCCAGCGCAGTGAAGTTCTGCTGTGCGTAGCGGACCACGTCTCCCACTCTGAAGATAGGGCAGTAGGTGTTGTTGACCATGTCAAATTTACATTTTTTTATGTACTCTTCAGGGATGGTAGTAGGGAAGTTCCCTCTGCACACATACAGACATATCCTCATATGAACATGTCATACCTCAGTGTCATCAACGTCATTATCATCATCATATTTAATTTAATTTAATCATTATTGTCATACTTGGTGTAGTTGAAGGTTGGAAAGCGGATGCTATTCTTAATGAAAATGGTGAAATTCTCCACTTCCATCATTGGTGTACTTAAAGAGATGTGAAGGGAGGAACATAGAAGAAGAGAAAATACAGATAGACATACAAACAACAGTTTTTAAACAGTAAACATTATTTTTAGGGATGCACCGAATCCAGGATTCGGCTTCGGATTTGGCCGAATATTGACCCTAAACAATACACAGGCTGTTAAAACATTTGGTATAAAACATCTGAAAGAATATGAGTTGTGCATAAAGGAATCTACAGACAGCAGCCAAAATGCAGCAATTTCAGGTACGGCAAAGGAAGGACAGTCACTGCTAACAACTTGTGTGCCTCGTCCAGGCTGTCAGCCGTTCTCTCTGCAAATGAGTCTCCCTAAAGTGGAAGTGAAGCGACCAAACGGTCGGCTGCTGCTCGTTAATTAACGTTAGCTTTCTACTTTCACCCACCCAACATGCCTTCATCATATGGCGCTTTTCCATTACATGGTACCTACTCGCCTCGCCTTGATTCTACTCGCCTTTTTTGGTTTTCCATTACGAAAAAAAGTACCTGGTACCTGCTAACAGGTACTTTTTTTAGTACCTCCTCAGTCGAGTTTCCAAGCAAGCTGAGGCGAGCCGAGAAGGTGACGTGAAACCATGCAGGCTACAGATTGGTCGGAAAGAATCGTCACTGATCACCGCATTGCTAGCGACAGACAGCATTTTTAAATAGTTTAGCCAGCGGTGTTTTTTGCTGCCGGAGGCTCTACGCAGAGCTTTCTCCGTAGCATACAAGTGGCCTGATGGTTATACTGGTGCGCTGGTGTGTGTGTCGAGTCGCCGTGTGTGTGTGTGGAGCTGGTGAGCGAGGGAGAAGTGAGAGAGTGCCGGCGATTAGCTCGGCAGCGAGTAGTGACTCTAAAGTCATATAGTGAGAGAAACAAAGAGTCTCCCCTGTTCTTTCTGACCACGGTGGGAAATCTGGAGCAGGAAAAGTTAACTATCTTGTTGATTTCATGTTGTTTACGGAGAAGGAGAACCAGGAAATGAGTCGGGGGAAATGCAACGCTACCAAGCCATGCCCACGGCAGTCGCTATGACGACCAGCCACGCTGAGGCGATACTCAAATCTGCAACGGAAAAGGGACGCACAGTGCGCCGAGTCGAGTCGAGGCAAAACTGTCACTCATCTGGTGATAGCGATGTGTTTTCCTACAATGTGAAAAGAGTGTGTGAATTCAACATTAAGTTGTTACATTTAACTATTTTAGAGGCTGTGGACATTGTTTACTTCATTAATGTGTTTACTGTGGACTGAGGATGGGAGTAGGATTTGGTATTCGATTTTGGATTCGGCAGAATCTTAACGTGTGGATTCGGTATTCGGCCGAACCCCAAAAATCTGGATTCGGTGCATCCCTAATTATTTTCACAAGCCTCACAAACAACATATTCTATTTGACTATCATGGTGTGACCAGGCTCAGTGTGTACCAATGGACACACTTCTGTTTACCTCCACTGTACTGGGGTGGAGGCAGAAACCTCAGATATCTCAAAAGCTGGACAAATTCAACCCTAACTATCTGCATAGATACAGTATATATGACTAGAGGTTAGACGCCCTTTAAAGAGTGCACAACCCCAACATAGTGAATGTCTGAATGTAACTGCACATCATGACTTTGCTATCAGGATAGCCCTGTTCGCTCTTCATGTTTATTAGCATAGCAGTACAGAATGCTCAGTTATGTTGTAACCTTGGTTCTCTGAGTGCAGAGACTATCTCTCCACCATTAAATATTCCATATGTACAGGGATGATACCCCTTGAGGTCAGGTACGTGGACACTTCTTTAAGACACACTGGTTTGCCCAGCCACGCCCTATGCTATTTCTCCCAAGCGGCCTACAGCTGGAGAGATTCACTCTACTATTCACTCAGAGAACCAATGTTACAATGTAACCGAGCGTTCTCTATCAAGACTATCTCTCCACCGTTACTTATTTCATATGTACAGGGAAGATGCAAGACAGGATGCAGGATGGGACAGGCCCACCCGAAAATGTATGCGCCTGTTCAATAGCGTCTGATGCATTCCGCCACTCTACCATCCAAGCCTCTTCAGGAGAGGAGAGTGAGTGGAACCCTGATGAAACCTCTCTCAGGAATGCTGGATTAGGGTAAAGGATAAACCGGCCCCATCCTTCAAAAACCTGCAGCCTTAACTGCTATTTTTGAATAGGCAGGTCATGGAGCTTGCTTACTCTTCAGGCAAAGGTATGCCAGAGTAACCCAGTGTGAAGGGAGAGCAACTTCAGATCAGGAAGGATGCAGAAGTTCCAAGGACCATGGTCAAAACCCAAAGAGAGACTCAATGACTGGACTTATGGCCTTAGGAAGCACAAAACACACACAAACACACACTGCCTACACCACTGCCAAAATTCCTTGCAGGGTTGGAACCAACTTTCCCGCCTCCAGCTGGGTCAGCAGAAACGACAGGAGGCCACACTCCGTCAGCCTGATCTCTCAGAGACGAGGCTGGAGGAGAGCGGAAGAAGGAGAGGCAGAAGGAAGAGAGGCGTAAAGACCCTGAGTCCATAGGTGGCAGCATAGGGCCGCAGGAATCGAACCTGGGCAGGAACTGAGCCTTAGTACATGGGGTGCATGCTCAACCAGGTGAGCCACCAGGGCACCTTCCTTTACTTTCATGCAGGAGCGTCCCAACCCAGGGGCGGACTGACATTCCTAGGGAAAAGAAGAGTAGACACCGTCTGTCCTATTGTCCCTAGCTGAAGAGACACCCAAGGGTGGAGCCTCCACTCATTACATTACATGTCATTTAGCTGACGCTTTTATCCAAAGCGACTTACAATTAAGTGCTTTCAACTGTGAAGGTTCAAACTCCAGACAACAAGTAGTAAGTGCAAGTACATTAGCTTTAAATAAGCAAAGCTACAAAGACACATATGAAAGTGCAGGTTCTTTTTTTATCCGAGGTGTATTCATGAGAAGAGATGTGTTTTTCGGACGATGGGTAGGCTTTCGACCATCCTGATGTCGATTGGGGACCTCGTTCCACCATTTAGGAGCCAGGACAGTGAACAGTCGGGATTTCGTTGAGTGATTAGTTCTCCTTTGCTGTGAGGGGGCAGCAAGCAGGTTGGCTGATGCAGAGCGAAGTGGGCGGGTTGGGGTGTATGGTTTGACCATGTCCTGGATGTAAGCTGGGGCTGATCCGTTGGCTGGCCCTGTATGTAAGTACTAGTGTCTTGAAGCGGATGTGGGCAGCAACTGGTAACCAGTGAAGAGAGCGGAGGAGTGGTTTAGTGTGAGAGAACTTGGGGAGGTTGAAGACAAGCCGAGCTGCTGCGTTCTGAATGAGCTGCAAGGGTCGGATGGCACATGCAGGCAGGCCAATCAAGAGGGAGTTGCAGTAGTCTAGACGTGAGATGACTAGAGCCTGAACCAGAACCTGAGCTGCCTTCTGCGTTAGAAGGGGACGTATCCTTCTGATGTTATGCAGCATGTATCTACACGATTGGGTAGTTGCAGCAGTGTTGGCAGTGAAGGAGAGTTGGTCGTCAAGTGTCACACCCAGGTTTCTAGCAGTCTGGGTGGGGCCTACCACAGAGTTGTCTATTGTTATAGTCAGGTCTTGGGTAGTAGAGCCCTTCCCTGGAAGGAAAAGGACCTCAGTCTTGTCGAGGTTGAGTTTCAGATGGTGTGTGGACATCCAAGAAGAGATGTCAGTCAGACAGGCCGAGATACGTGCTGCTACTTGAGTTTCAGACTCAGGAAAGGAGAGAATTAGTTGGGTGTCATCTGCATAGCTGTGATAAGAAAAGCCGTGTGACTGAATGACAGGACCGAGAGAGTTGGTGTACAGAGAAAAGAGGAGGGGACCCAGAACTGATCCTTGAGGAATCCCAGTTTTGAGTGGGCAAGGTTCTGAGCTAGATCCTCTCCAAGTTACCCGGTAGGTTCGGTCTGCCAGGTAAGATGTGAGCAATGAGAGCGCAGAGCCTGAGACACCCAGATTCTGGAGTGTCGAAATGAGGATCTGGGGGTCCACTGTGTCAAAGGCAGCAGAAAGGTCCAGAAGGATGATGATGGAAGAGAGAGAGGTTGTTCTAGCGATGTGACGCTGCTCAGTGACAGCAAGGAGGGCAGTTTCTGTTGAATGACCAGCCTTGAAGCCAGACTGGTGGGGATCAAGAAGGTTGTTCTGGTGGAGATAGGTAGACTCAAGAGTTTTAGATAGAAATGGAAGAAAGGAGACGGGTCTATAGTTATTTACATCAGAGGAGTCGAGTGTTGGTTTTTTGAGTAGTGGGGTCACTCTTGCCTCTTTGAGAGCGTCGGGGAAACAGCCAGTTGACAAGGAGATGTTAATGAGATGGGTGAGGAAAGGAAGGAGGTCATGAGCAATGGACTGGAGAAGGTGAGAAGGGATAGGATCCAGGGGGCAGGTGGTTGGGCGGGCAGAGGTAATTTTGAAGCTCACATTAACAGAATTACCCGTTCTGCATTCTTTCACATTCGCAATATAAATCGTCTGCGTCCTGTCCTTTCTACTACTGTAATGCTTTGTTTTATGGGCTTCCTTCAAAATCTCTCCGTAAATTACAGTTGGTACAAAACGCTGCAGCTCGAGTCATTACTAACACTCGCATTTTTGAACACATTTCTCCTGTTTTACAGGAGTTGCATTGGCTCCCGGTTAAATTCCGTGTAGATTTTAAAGTTTTGCTTTTAACTTACAAAGCACTTCAGAATTTGGCTCCTTCATATCTTCAAGATCTTCTTCATATTCACACTCCTTCCCGCACTCTAAGATCTGCTTCTGCACTCACACTTGTTCTGCCACGCACTAGGACAGCTTCTATGGGGTCACGAGCTTTTGGCTATGCTGCTCCCCCATTTATGGAACTCTCTTCCTGTGGAAGTTCGCAACAGTTCTAGTCTCTCAGTTTTTAAATCTCGTCTTAAAACGTATCTGTTTAGGCAGGCTTTTATGTGATTAATGTTGGATGCTGTACTGGTTTGATTTTTTTTTCTTTTTCTTTTTAAATGTGTTTGTTATAAATTTTGTAAGGCGTCCTTGAGTGCCATGAAAGGCGCCTTTAAATAAAATGTATTATTATTATTATTATTATTATTATTATTATTATTATCAAAGTAAGAATTTGATTTGGAGATAGAGGGGTGAAGGAGGAAAGAGTACTGGATATGATGGATGGTAAGGTGATTTCAGGAGGTGTGGTGGAGAATGTTAAGGAAGAAAGAAGAGACTGATAGGTAAGCAGATCATCTGGGTGTTTAGATTTCCACCATTTCCTTTCCGCTGCCCGTACAGTTGATCTTTCAGCACGTACTGAGTCAGATAACCACGGCGGTGGGGAGGACTTGCGAGCCTGTCGTGAAGTAAGAGGGTAGAGAGAGTCGAGAGAGGAGGATAGAGTAGAGAGTAGAGTGTCTGTGGCAGCGTTGGGAGGGATGAGTAAGAAAGAGGCAGATGGAGGGAGGGTTGATAAGGTACATGCCGCCAGAGAAGAAGGAGAGAGAGAACAGCCTTTTTTCATCTTCGTAACATTGCCAAAATTAGGAATATCCTGTCTCAAAACGACGCTGAAAAACTAGTCCATGCATTTGTTACGTCTAGGCTGGACTATTGTAATTCCCTACTGTCAGGTTGCTCAAATAAGTCCATTAAGACTCTCCAGCTGATCCAGAATGCTGCAGCGCGTGCTCTCATAAGAACTAAGAAAAGAGATCATATTTCTCCTGTATTAGCTTCTCTGCACTGGCTTCCTGTTGAATCCAGGATTGAGTTTAAAATCCTTCTCTTGACCTACAAAGCTCTAAATGGTCTAGCACCATCATATCTAGAAGAGCTCCTAATACCCTATTGTCCCACTAGAGCACTGCGCTCCCAGAATGCAGAGTTACTGGTGGTACCTAGAGTCTCTAAAAGTAGAATGGGAGCCAGAGCCTTCAGTTATCAGGCTCCTCTCCTATGGAACCAGCTCCCGATCTGGGTTTGGGGGCAGAAACTGTAATCGCTTTCAAGAATGAACTTAAAACTCTTCTATTTGATAAAGCTTATAGTTAGGGAGTGAGGAGTTGCAGTGTTCACCTAACTGGCCCAACTGCTTCTCTTCATAATTGTTAGATTAATAATACATAACAAAGTAGAGGGAGGCAGGCCAGCCAAGCCCGATCCGGCAGGGGGAGAGTTCTAAGCCCGAAAAAGCTACCTCTCCTTATGACCTGTCTCTCTTAGTTACGCTGTTATAGTTACGCTGTTATAGTTCTAGACTGCCGGGGGACTTCCTTCCTTTGACACACTGAGCTGCTCTCTCCTCTCCCTTTCTATTACTATTACTATTTGTGTGTATCCCGTCCCAGAAATGCTTGTTACTAATCCTAGCTTCTGGGGAGTTTACTCCCCGGAGTCCTTATGTTTTTTCCCCCAGCGTATTTCCTTGGAGAACGTTGGCACCAAGATCCTGGTTCCAGCTGTTGCCGTGGTCCTGCTGCACTCCCTGCTGAGCTCAGCGGTGCCCTGCAATGTCATGCTGCTTCCTGCTGAACACTGCAGCTTCCTGCTGAACCCTGCAGCTTCCCGCTACATCCAGTCACTGTTCCATTATTAATGTGACTACTATTGCCACTGTTCATCACACCCCCAACCGGCCCGTCAGACACCGCCTACCAAGAGCCTGGGTCTGTCAGAGGTTTCTTCCCAAGAGGGAGTTTTTCCTCGCCACTGTCACACTGCTTGCTCTTGAGGGAATTACTGTAATTGTTGGAATTGTTGGGGCTTTGTAAATTATAGAGTGTGGTCTAGACCTACTCTATCTGTAAAGTGTCTCGAGATAACCTATGTTATGATTTGATACTATAAATAAAATTGAATTGAATTGAATTGAATTGTGAATGGATATTACAGTGGACAGGTACGGTGTCTCTTGAGATATGGTTGTGAGCTTGGGAGAGTGGGAGAGAGTAAGAGATGAAGAAATGGTCTGAGGTATGGAGTGGAGTAACAGTGAGGTTGGATGTAGAGCAGTTTCTGGTGAATATGAGATCTAGGTGGTTACCAGCTTTGTGAGTGGGTGGTGAAGGAGAGAGTGAGAGGGCAAAAGAAGAGAGAAGGTGAAGAAAGGCAGCTGACTTCTCTGTCTGGATGTTGAAGTCGCCCAGAAGTACCAGCGGAGGGCCAGTTTCAGGGATGTTTGAAAGAAGGACATCCAGCTCCTCCAATAACTCCCCCAGAGGACCTGGTGGGCGGTAGATAACAATGATGACTAGTTGCACCGGATACGTTATGGTGACAGCATGAAGTTCAAAAGAGAGTGGAGTGAATTGTGGCAGTGGGTAGAGAGAAAATCTCCACTTGGGGTTAATGAGTAGGCCTGTACCACCGCCTCTACCAGTAGGTCTGGGTGTGTGGGTGAAAGAGTAGGCAGAAGAGAGAGCAGCAGGGGTGGATGTGTTGGTTGGTGTAATCCAGGTCTCAGTGAGAGCAAGGAAGTCAAGGGATTTCAGGCTGGCAAAGCCAGAGATGAACTCAGTCTTGCGAGTGGCAGACTGGCAGTTCCACAGGCCACCTGCAAAAAGGTGTTGTGTGTGTGTGTGTGTGTGGAACGGGTGGGATAGGTAAGAGAGGTGGGGTTGCGGAAATGTTGCGAGCTAATGCGTGGTTTGTAGTATCTCCGAGAGGAAACATGGACAGGAATGGAGAAGCAGCAAATTTCCGCATAAAGACACTGAGCAGTGTAAGTGAGATATGAGATATTAGCCCACTTAACTTCCCACTTAGACTCCTGCGTAGACTCCTTTGTCTTTGTCCTCCGAGTCTTGATCACCTGAGAGTCGTTAACCTCCACTCCCAAATTCACACTTCACACTCACTAGTTTCACTTTAACAAAAAACACTCAATTTTGTCTAACAACACAACCAATCCAGCAAAAAACACATAGCAGCAATAGAAAGTAATACACAGCAGCAGGAGAAAGTAGAAGTAGAAGAAGCAGCCAAAACCCAAATAAAGTAAGTCCTACTTAATTTAATATCTAGCTGTCCAGTAGTCAAATTCCTTCAGCAATCAAATGCACTCCCATGTGTGCGGTCCCACTCACAACACGATGTCTGCTGCTGAGTTAGCAGCCCTGCATATGCACTGCTATGAGCGAGCAGAAGAGGGGATGTGCCCACAGCTATTGCCTGGTTGCCAGTTTGCACATTGGCTGCCACCACTGTGCTGTCGATCTTGACAAAGACGATGACCTCTCAGTTCAGGGCAAGATCTGGCGGAGTGCTAGGTGAACAGATATAGCTCCAGGGCAGAGATATGCTGAGTCACCTAGAGGCTGTACCAACGGCCACTGACCCTGCGGCCTTTGTGGACAGCAACCTGCATCTGTGGAGATCAGCTTGTGGTAAACCACTGGTCGCAGCGCACTTCTTTGCTATGCTTCAAACGTCAGGCACCAGCCAAAGGATCCGTGCCTCTACGAGACCAACCAAGCACAGGTCTCAAGAAGAGGAGGGTGAGGGGAACTATCTGGATGTCCTCAATCCCATGAGGTGAAGGCAGAGCCACCAGTCAACCTGAGAATGCGGCAATATGCCGGTAAAGGGAGACACACGGGAGGACAAGCAGCCGCTGCAACCGGACTCCCGAAGACATTCAAAACCGTTGTCACGTAGGCTACTTTGTTTGCAACACGGGAACAACAATCCACAGAGGCTGCTCACAGACAGGCTCCTAACTCAACAGGTAAGCAAATTCACCATTGCAACCCACAGTTTCTGTTGATGAGATTGTCTGCACACACGTAACCATACTCCTCAGGTGGAGATCGAACAATCAGTGATTCCACGCCAGCACAGGTGCTTTATAGGAACTAGCATAGGGCGTGGCCGGGCAAGCTGGTGTGTCTTAAAGAAGTATTCACGTACCTGACCTCAGGGGGATCCCCGTACATATGGAATATGTAATGGTGGAGAGATAGTCTCGATGCGATAGAGAACACTGACAGTGAAGCCTTGTAAAAAGTTCTGTGAAGCCTTGTACAAAGCTCTCTGTCACATGCACAGTATCATCTTACGTTGGGATGGTGTCGATCTCGGCAGGACACCATCCTCTTATCTCACACCGCTTGAGAGTGGTGTTAACAGGAACACATTTCCCTGTCAGAATTCCTGAGGAGGAAAAGAAAAGCTTATAGGCAAACTGCAAAACCCCCCAATAATGTAGGTTCTAACATGGTGATTCAACAAATATGCAATACATATAATAATAGTAATAATCATGAAAACAAATTCATCAAATACTGATATAATAAGAGAAGAAAAAGAACCAGAGAGAAGATCTCACCATTACTTCCTGGCTTGTTAAGGTGCTTTGTGCAGTTACTGTGGTGGGTACAAATAAACTTCTTCTCACTCTGGGTAACACACACACACACACACACACACACACACACACACACACACACACACACACACACACACACACACACACACACACACACACACACACACACACACACACACACACACACACACACACACACACACACACACACACACACACACACACACACACACACACACACACACACACACACACACACACACACACGTAATGTTAAACGGGGCGTTGTAGGGACAAACTCACTGAGAATCATCAAAGACCAAAAACAGAGCTAACCGAGAGTAAATCTGCATCCATTAGGCCCGCAGAAAATGACTCGCATTGACTACTAATGTTGCTCAGTGTCTAAATTTACAGTTCACAGAAACTTAATATGATATAGTTTCTGGCTTTTGTTTGATATGCTAGTGTTTGCAAAATGTTGCATTTCAGATTCATTGTTAGCATTCTTAGCACACATTACATTACACATAACTTGGCTTGTTTACTATATTACGTGAACGTTGTGGTCAACCTGTCACCCTGCCAAACCACGTTCAAAAATGTGGCAGTTAAATAAAGCGTTGCTTGATAGTCTATATGAAAAAAAGGAACAAATAGTCGATTATTCATATTAAACAGCCAATTTTTTTTGTGTGCATTTTTAGGCCTTTATTTCCACAGGACAGCTGAAGAAATGAAAGGGGAGAGAGAGGGGGAATGACATGCAGCAAAGGGCCACAGGTCAGAGTCAAACCCTGCAGCCGCTGCGTCAAGGAGTAAACCTCTATATATGTGTGCCTGCTCTACCAACTGAGCTAATCCGGCCATTTCTGATTCTACTGACTAAATTCTTAGTTGGGTACAGCCCTAACAACATGCATATTTTATTCTTTAAGTCCTCAAAAAGTAATTGTACCTCCATAAGTTGGCTGCATACAGAAGAAAAAAAATCACCTTTAAATATAAATATATCTGTCTCTCTGTCCCAACCTGTTTCAAGGATGTTTTTCCTCGCTATTGTCGCACTAAATGCTTGCTCTTTTTGGGTCTTTGTAGATTATAGTGTGGTCTAAACCAACTCTATCTGTAAAGTGTCCTGAGATAACTTCTGTTATGATATGACACTATAAATAAAATGTAATTGAAATAACAGTCACAGTATACCACCAAAATTGTGCAAAACTTCAAATCTACAATCAACAATAAAATACTAACCCTGCCACCCAAGGCCATTTGTCGAGGCTGAATGTGCCCCAGTTTTTTTTTACACATGCTTAGAGCAGACAATATCTTAGCAGAAGTTTATCCAGGACCTTTGATACTTTTTGGATCTCAATTTCAAATCAATTAAATTGTATTTATAGTATCAAAGCATAATAAAAGTTATCTCAAGACACTTTACAGATAGAGTAGGTCTAGACCACACTCTACAATTTACAACAATTTTGCGAAATGATCATTTCAAACCAGGGAGAGGTGATGCAGGTTTTAAACACTGGATGGATAAGGGATTGAGTAAAATCATAGACGTGTAGTGAAGGCACTCTGATGTCATTTCAGCAGTTAATAGATATGTATGACCTTTCAAGAAAGCACTTTTTCAAATATTTGCAAATAAGGAACATCTATTCCCAAATTAAAACTACCTTGGTGCCTTCACTGTACACCATTGAACATCTCACGGTAAACAATTTATATGGTAGAGGCCAGATGTCTATGTATTATAATATATTATTATCATCAGGTTCTACAGAAAATTCACACTCATATTAATCAGCTTGGAAGAACGATCTACACCTAGATATCACTGTAGAGGACTGGGAGAAGACGTATTTTCTGGCACAAACCCCAAACTATAAATACGAGGTGCAAATTGTTACAATTCAAATGGTTACTTACGACTTACATTACACCAGTTAAACTACACCATTTTAATCCCAATATTTCTGACGATGGTATTAAATGTAATGAAGAACTCTTTGCACTGCATGTGGAGCTGTCGACAACTTCAAACATTCTGGAAAGAGGTTCTCATGCTGATTTCTAAACTGACAGAGACTGCTATTCCTATTGAAGTAAAAATATGTCTATTACATATATTTCCCAGTAAGCACAAAGAAAAAGAGACTTATTAATTTTTACTTAATACAGGCAAAACATGTAATTGCACTGAAATGGAAAGATACTATGCAACCTAATATCAGGATATTGGATTGGGGAGATGTCTTGTAACCTGGCTTTGGAAAAAACGTACTTACTTTGTAAATGGTCAAATTGAGGATTTTACGAGACGTAGACCCCTTTACTGCAATTTATGATTTTTAAGACTTGAAGGTTAAAAGACCTGCGACTACATAACTGTGTGTGAATCTGTACTCCAGCACAAAATATGGAAAAATTGTAAATGTAGGAGAGCATAGGATGACTGTATTATTTATTTTTATTTATCTATTTAGTTTTTATTTGACTTATACATACGTATACTCGTATACGTATGTGGATACATGTATATATGTATGTGTCTGTGTATATATTTATACCAGTGTTTTTTTTTTTTTTTTGTAATTCGATTTATTATTTAGGCTGAGAATGTTGTATTACGGGGTTTGAAGGGGGATTCAGTGATCTTTTGTTCTGCACTTTAAAGAGAAAAATCCAATGAATATATTTTGGAAAAAACAAAATCATCTGAAGTGGTTTTGCTCAGCTTTGTGAAGCTAGAAACCCGCTCAACGCTGCTTGCGGCTTTGGTGATTGGGCATCTGTTTAATGCTGCATGCTGCTTTGACTTTTGGCGATTGGGCTGCTTCCTAGCGGCGGCTGTGGCTCAGGTGGTAGAGCAATTGCCTGCCAATCCGAAGATTGCTGGTTCGGGCCCTATAGTCCAATTTCAAAGTGTCCTTGGGCCACCCAATTGCTCCTGATGCTGTGCCATCGGTGTGTGAATGTTTATGTGATAAGTAGGTGGCACCTATTATGGCAGCCTAGACCACAGTGTATGACTGTGTGTGACTGATGACTGTAATATGTGATACTTGGAGTAGTCTTTAAGACTAGAAACTACTAGAACTACACTCTTTTGTTGGCCGAGAAACGGTTTGAACCCGTGAATCGCCGCTTATGGCTATATTTTTTTGAACCAGTTGTAATGATGGTAGAAATATTAATTATGGTGAGGCACTAATAAAGGTAGTATTGCAGTAATGGTAGTGACAGTAGCTGACCTCAGGACAGTATCCTTGGACTTGGTTCTCTGTAGTAATCATTTTGGTGATGATGCAGAAGACTGAAGCTCCCTGTGGAAAACACATAGCACATCACCATCACTGTATCCTACTATCAGTCATCCATCCATCCGTCCATTCATCCAACTATCCGTCCATACCTGTGTAGGAGTGACGTAGTCTGCAACATCCATCACCTTGTTATTGTAGATTCCAAAACCTTTGACCTTGGTCATCACTGAGGATTCAATAGCTGTGTCTCTCACCTGGTAGGCCTTCTCATTGACAAACACCCACCTGAAGCACACACACGCACACACACACACACACGCACACACACACACACACACACACACACACACCAAATAACAAATGTGACATTGAGCTAAAACTGAAACGTTAGGCCTGTGCCTAGGGCCAAGCTGATAGAAACATTAAAACATTGTCCTGATCAAGAACAGAAAAGGTCTAGTGTATTGCTTCTCTCGGGGGGGTGCCATGCAGCAAAGGGCCGCAGATCAGATTCAAACCGGGCCACTGCCCAGGACTCAGCCGGGGTGCACACTCTACTGGGTGAGGTAGAGGTCACCCCTCTCAGACCTCATTCTAAGACGCAGTGGAGTCAGTGGAGTTATTCATTGTGAAGTAGCTAATAGGCTATTAAGCTGTAGCTGCTGTCTGACTGCTCACTGTTGTCGCCTGTCTTTACTTAACAAGCAGTGACCTGAAAGGAGCTTTGGTGGTTTAAAGATTTTTAAGTTAATTTTTGTATGGCAGCTACCAGCTGGCTGGGAGGTAATGTTTTACTTGCTCTGGCAGATGCATCTTTATCAAATTGGAGTTTTATTCCTATCTTTATTCAAGAGCGCATTCTTTCAATTTGAGAGCATTTCTCATTGATTTCACGTTTAGATTTTGTAATAATTTTGCTCAAAACCTTGTTCTCACAGTCAAATAGCCACAGCTCATGCTTGGATTTGTTGTCAGAATCAGAATCAGAAAGGGTTTCATTGCCAAGTACGTTTTTTGACACATACAAGGAATTTGTTTTGGTGTTGTTGGTGCACATCACACATTCTCTAAATGTAATATTAAACAATATAAGTATAGGTATAAACAATATAAGTATATGTACACAGTATGTATTAAATTAAAAATAAAGATAGAAATAAAATAAAATAAATAAATAAAGAGCAAAGAGCATTAGAGCAGAGAGAACAGTGGCATGAAGAGCCAGGTGGAGAGTCACGGTGGTTTCCGGGCCTTGTTAATAAGGCTAGTGGCGGAGGGGAAAAAGCTGTTCATGTGGCGTGAGGTCTTGGTCCTGATGGACCTCAGCCTCCTGCCAGAGGGGAGTGGCTCAAAGAGTTTGTGTCCGGGGTGGGAGGGGTCAGCCACAATCTTTCCAGCACGCTTCAGAGTCCTGGTGGCGTAAAGGTCCTGGAGCGGTGGGAGATTGCAGCCAATCACCTTCTCAGCTGACCGAATGACACGCTGCAGTCTGCCCTTGTCCTTGGCAGTGGCAGCAGCGTACCAGATGGTGATGGAGGATGTGAGGATGGACTCAATGAAGGCTGTGTAGAAGTGCACCATCATTGTCTTTGGCAGGTTGAATTTCTTCAGCTGCCGCAGGAAGTACATCCTCTGTTGTGCTTTCTTGACGAGGGAGCTGATGTTCAGCTCCCACTTGAGGTCCTGGGAGATGGTAGTCCCCAGGAAGCGGAAAGACTCAACAGTGTCAATTGTGGAGCCACAGAGGGTGATGGGGGCAGGTGGGGCTGGGTTCTTCCTGAAGTCCACAACCATCTCCACTGTCTTTAGAGCGTTGAGATCTAAATTGTTTTGGTTGCACCACTTCACCAGGTGGTCAGCCTCCGACCTGTAAGCGGACTCGTCTACATCAGAGATGAGTCCGATGAGGGAGGTGTCGTCCGCGAACTTCAGAAGCTTGACGGACTGATGACTGGAGGTGCAGTTGTTGGTGTAGAGGGAGAAGAGCAGAGGCGAAAGAACACAGCCCTGAGGGGATCCAGTGCTGATGGTCTGTGAGTTGGAGACGTGTTTCCCCAGCTTGACATGCTGCTTCCTGTCAGACAGAAAGTCAGTGATCCACCTGCAGGTGGAGTCAGTGTTGAAGGTAGATGTAGGAGAGTCGTCGTGAGCAGATATTGACACTCAGGGCAGTCAAAGATGAAGTTTGGAGTGATGGACTTTTATTTATTTCGGTCCAAAATTAAGGCCCATAGGCAAAAACTAATAATTAATACAACCAAAATTAAAGAAACAAAAAAAAAGAAAAACAAACAAATACTTTCACGAAAAATAAAATAAATTGACGTGAGAGTCAAAACTTATGAAATGATACCAAAAATACAGATACAGCTGTATATAAGTTGACTTGTGAAACTAGTCACTAGAGCCTTACACAGACGTCCACCCTCTTCTAGTTCCTCGAGCAACTGAAACTGACAGCCTATATAGGCCTATAGCACACCCCTGAAATTGGAACATACCAACAACAAATAAAATACAGGGGTGGCTAAGGCGAACAGATAATAAAAGCTACAAACAGCAAACAATAATAAATCTAGTATACTAGAAATTAACTGAAGATTTATACATGACTTCACCCAAACATTTCATTAAGCCATAAAATACATTAACAGACAAAATAAATAATTACTCAAAATTACAATCATTTCCTGTTACCCCGGATGTAGTAACGTCATTTAAACTCGCCGATCGCGGCAAACTTTCCTTTAACAACAACAACAGAGCAGACGCCGGTAAGCCACAAAGACTACCTGTTATACTGTTACTCTTTTAAACTAAATAAACAGTAAGTTAACAAAAGATGTAAGTGTTGTAAGTGTGATTATTATAAATGATGTTGGTGACAAACGGTATGGTTTTAAACCGAATATGATGTATGGTGGATATAGCTATAGCTTTTAAATCACCGCAGTATTAGCTGTAAATTTGTGCACAAGAACGCTATGGGATTACTATGTGGAATTAGATGAATGGCAAGTTTAACAGATGATTTGAAACGGAACATAATACGTAACAGAGCATATTGACATGCTAACAAAACCTACACAGGCATCATTTACACTCTTTGTGAGCTAAACTAGGTAGCGCATCGCTACCGTGACGGCAGCTATGCGCCCCGTCACAGTCAGGCACACCAAGCTGGGAGAGCTTCTCCTGGAGCAGAGTCGGGATGATGGTGTTGAAGGCAGAGCTGAAGTCCAAAAACAGGATCCTGGCGTAGTTTCCTGCAGAGTCCAGGTGCCGGAGGATGTAGTGGAGGGCCAGGTTGACTGCATCATCTACAGACCTATTGGCTCTAGGGTCCAGGAGGGTGTCGGTGATGGCTTTGAGGTGTGAAAGCACAAGGCGCTCAAAGGACTTCATAACCACAGAGGTCAGGGCGACGGGTCTGAAGTCATTAAGTCCTGTGGTCCTTGGCTTCTTGGGGACAGGGATGATGGTTGAGGTCTTGAAGCAGGCTGGCACGTGACATTTTTCAATTTCAATTTCTTTACTTTTGAAAGGGGACAGTGAACATTAATCAACATTGAAACAATGTAAATGTTCCCGAGTTAGCTCAAAAGTGCTAATTTTTCATCGGTAGTCCCCCAGCCAGATGTAAAACAGGCAGCCTTTAAAATAATGACAGGTATAAAATCACAATAAAATACATATAAAATCAAATATTATGGTTAATAAATACAATTCCAGTAAAATACTTATATAACATTTAAATGCACACAGATAACATTAGTGCCCACAAGTTTGGCTCTCTACCAGCCATTTTTTTGCATTCTTTTTGAACGAAAAGAATGACAAAGACTCTCTAGTAGTTGCCGGCACTGGCACATGTCTCCAGTGAGGTGTTAAAAATGTCTGTGAACACTGGAGACAGCTGGTCAGCACAGTGCTTCAAGCTTGATGGGGAGACAGCATCTGGTCCAGCAGCTTTCCTGGGATTCTGTCTCCTAAAGAGTCTGTTGACGTCCCTCTCGTGGATGGAGAGAGTCGTCACTGAGGTGGGTAGGGGGGTGGAGGTGGAGACCTTTAAGCATTGGTGGGGGGGCCCAGGGCCCTGCTGAGGTGGGTGAGGTGGAGGTGATGCACAGTGGCTGTAGCTGTAGGGAGGTGTCGTGGGGGATGGTGTCAGGACTGACCTTTTGTCTTTCAAATCGACAGTAGAACTCGTTCAGGTCGTTGGCTAGGTGTCGGTCATCGAAGGAGTGGGGGGTTTTAGGCTTGTAGTTGGTGATCTGCCTAAGTCCTTTCCAGACAGTTTCAGAGTCATTAGCTGTCAGAGTATCGTCGTTTAGCCTCCTTCACCGCCTTGCTAAACTTGTACTTTGACTCTTTAAATCTGTCTTTGTCCCCACTCCTGAACGAGTCTTCCTTAGCCAGCCTTAACCTTCTGAGTTTGGCTGTGAACCAGGGTTTGTCATTGTTGTAACTCACCCTGGTGCATGATGGAACACAGCAGTCCTCACAGAAGCTGATGTATGACGTCACAGCCTCTGTGTACTCATCCAGACTGTTGGTAGCAGTCCTGAACACATCCCAGTCAGTAGAATCCAAACACGACTGGAGATCCTCCACAGCCTCACTGGTCCACTTCCTTGATGTCCTCACAACAGGTTTGCAGAGCTTTACTTTCTGCCTGTAGGTGGAGATCAGGTGGACCATGACGTGGTCAGAGTGTCCCAGTGCAGCACGGGGGACGGCGTGATAAGTATCCCTGACTGTGGTGTAACAGTGATCCAGAATGTTCTCCTCTCTGGTCGGGCATTTAATATGCTGTCTGTATTTAGGGAGTTCGTGAGTGAGGTTCCCTTTATTAAAGTCACCAAGGACAATAACTAGGGACTCCGGGTTGGTCCGCTCCACGCACAGAATCTGGTCGGCAAGCATGCGCTGCGCGTCCTGCACGTTGGCCTGCGGTGAGATGTAAACACCGACCAGGATGAATGACGCGAACTCACGGGGTGAATATATTATTCCAGGTTAGGAGAACAATGCTGCTGGATCACTGTCACGTCGTTGCACCAACCGCTATTGATGTAGAAACCGATTCCTCCACCTTTAGTTTTGCCGGAGAGGTCCGTGTCTCTGTCCGCTCTGTAGAGTTGGAAGCCTGCCAGCTGCAGCGCAGAGTCCGGTATTAATCCACAGAGCCACGTCTCCGTGAAGCACAAAACAGCAGATGAGAAAAAGTCCCTGTTTCTGACCAACAGCAGTTGTAGTTCCTCCAGTTTCTTGGGCAGTGAGCGCACGTTAGAGAGGAATATTCCCGGTAATGGTGTGTGTAATCCTCGCTGGCGGAGACGCACATGCACACCGGCCCGTTTCCCTCTCCTCCGGCGTTTCGCTGCATGAGCAAAGGTGAGCGCACCTTTGACCAGAATGTCCAAAATTTCCAGTGAAGGGAGAAGAAAAGTGGGAAATAAGTCCGATGGTGTTGTTCCCCTGAAGTTCACGAGCTCTTCACTGGTGAATGAGATACAGGTACCATCGCAAGAAACAAAGTTAAAACGCAAAACAAAACAAAACAGATCGCGCCACCAACACACCGTGTCACCATTCTGTGGCGCCATCTTGTTGTGCTTCTGCTCAAACTCATACTCAGGATGTTTCTGTACACTTGCAAATCTTCTCTCAGATTTCTCCTGCACTCTTGGATTTTTGTGTTACAACCCTGTCAAAAAAAACCAAACATTGCTAGGTGTACTGTTGACCCCTTATTTACCCCTGCCATTCAATGCTTTATGATAAGTACATATGTCACCAATGTGCCCAGAATGGTGGAGGCACTTTCACCTGCACCAACCAACAAACAGGAGAAAGGTTTGAAGTGGGAATATATCAAGTTATGTTCACAATTACGAGGGTGCGTAGCATAAATTAAGCATATAGCATATGGTGCTAGCATATAGCCTAGCTTGATGTCTGTAAACAAATAGTTTTTCTTTGTAGAATTTAGCTAGATTGAATGACAGATGACGGACAGTATGTGTATATTTAATGACCCCCACTTTGTATTTTTTCTTGTTTGGTTAACCCTGGGGATTTGACTAATTTTAGACCTGTTGGAGCCTATAGTAAAACTTAAACCGTAATATAATTGAAAGAGCACAAGAAACTGGATTGTTTGTGGTGGTTTTTGCATCACTGCTGTGTGTTTATCTGTAATTGTTCTTCAGTCATATAACATTAGTATGAAAATAAATGAATTCATATCAGTCTATATAAAAGTAAGTACAATTTCACTACTATAACACTATTTAAAATATCACAGTTATTTTGTATTTTTTACCCTAATGAAATCAATACAAAGCAAACTGAACAGAAAAGAACAAGTATTTTGTTTCAGTTTCTCTTCTTCCAGGTGGTACTGAAGTACCCCTGTTGAGCTGCATCACAGCTGCACTGTGAGCCTGGACCAGTGTGGTACAAACACTGTGTTGTTCCAGTCAGCACATTCCTCCCAACTCAAACTCCTAGTGGTTCCCCCAGTAGTCACCTGTGCAGAAGGGAAGGCAGCAGTGGCACGAACCAAGAACCAGGGCAAGTCTGAGAATAATGTCATTGTACTGTAATTCAAACACTACAACTACACTCACATCATGTTACATACACGCGTCATTTCTTCATCTTGCTTAAATTCACAGGATGTAAAACCAGGCACGGTAGAGAAAATGACTGTGATGTCCACAAAACCAAAGCAGAAAAGGTAAGGTAAAATTTGTAATTATGTTAAAGTAAGATATGTACACATAATATCTTATGGGTTGATGTCTATGAATGTTGCCTCAAATAGGAGCACACTATACAAATACAACAGTGGAGAGTTGCTGGATCTGTGTCCTCAAAGTGCTAGAGACCTACAAGGACTTCACCCCCGTTTCTGCACCAAGGGTATCCTTGCAGGTTGTTAAATGGCTTTAATTGACCTTGTCAAAACCTTGTGTATTTCATAACAAATGTATATGCCCAATATTTAATACAAAGACCTAAATAGCATATAGTTAATACTCCTGTGAAGCAGTACACTTTGCCTGTAGGAATTACTGCAGCAGGAACACTGATATTAGCAAACAGATGACCAAAGTAGTACAGGTGAGTTGGTGAGCATGGTTATGATATGATCTCAAATAAAGATAAGCCTATTGTTCACAAGAGGGGAAATTCAGGTATTGCAACCCAAAATAAGAATTATTAAATTAAATAGGACGTATATACCACTAGTATAAGAGAAGAAAATAAACTATACAAAAACAATAAACGCAAATTTAAAGTTATGAGGTAGTGGCAAATTAAAGTGAGCAGCAGTGTGACTTTTAGCTTTAATGGTTGGTGATATGACACTGAAGCCATGATGCAGCAACTCAACAGTGGTCGAGTCCTTCAGCCCCATCTGGGAGAAAAGAAAGTGAAACAAAATACTTTTTTTTTTCTGTTCAGTTTGCTCTGTATTAATAAAAAAAAAACTGCTATTTTAAAGGAGAAATCCGGCGCAAAATGAACCTAGGGGTTAATAACACATGGGTACAGAGTTGATCATTTTCTGGGATATGTTTTCATGCTAATCAAATGTGACCAGTTTTAGTACAGTACAGTCTTTATAAACTATCTTTTTAATAAACTGTCTGTACACTTAGAAAGTTCTCAATGCTTTGGTTTACATGTAGGGCCCCTCATTATGCTACCATGGAAGTGTGGTGATATTTTGAGCCTTGTTAGTGGTATAGAAATAGCGATTTCATTTTACTTTTGCGTGCCCCGATGACTGGTTGCTGGTTGGTGCTTATCACAAAGCATTGAATGGCGGGGGTAAATGAACTTGGTTACAAAGTAGCCATCCGCAAGGGACGTTCTAACTTAAGGCTTATGCACCCTTAATGGGGCAGGGATCATTTCATTGGTCAACACTACACCTGGCATTCTATTGGTTGGGGGGATTTTGACAGGGTTGTAACACAAAAAATCCGAGAGCGGGAAGATTTGCAAGTGCACAGAAGCATCCTGAGTGCGAGGAGAAGGGCAACAACAAAATTTCTGAGTCCAAGCTAAAAGTTTGAGCACAAGCTGAGCAAATCCAAGCTCGAGCAGTGGCTATTTGAGTGTGAGAGCAAGGTTTTGAGCAAAATTATTACAAATTCTAAACGTGAAATCAATGAGAAATATTCTCAAATTGAAAGAATGCGCTCTCGAATAAAGATAGGAATAAAACTCCATACTCACACACATACAAGTAAAATGCTCTCACACACTCTACTGAAATGCTTTCATACACAATACTGAAAGATGATACTCTCACATACTATACTTAAACCTCAGACACACAGACACACAACTGAATCACTCTCATAAACACTTTTCAAACACTCACACGCAATACTGAAATGCTCTCATAAACACTACTGAAAATCTTTTACACGCAATACTGAAGTATATATGAAAGCATTTAAGTAGAGTGTGTGAGAGCATTTCACTTGTATGTGTGTGAGGTAATTGTGAATAATGTCCCAGATGGCACCTCGTATTTCAGGCTTGTCCTTTTCCAGGTAGGCCCAGTTCCTTTGTCCTCAGATGCTGGCCTGCTCTCTATTCCCCACACCAGACTCTGTACCTTCGGAGACAGAGCCTTTAGTGTTGCAGCCCCATCCCTCTGGAACACCCTCCCTGCAGCTATCCACAATGGTACATCCCTGGACAACTCCTCAAACACCACCTGTACAGCCTACTAACTCCCTTAGCTTAGCTTAGCCCCAGTAATTCTGTACAGCGTCCTTTGGTTTCGTGAAAGGTGCTATATAAATCAAAGTTATTATTATTATTATTATTATCAGGTCTCATGTGGGGCATGTGGCCTTCCTTTGTCTAGGAGGTCACATTTCTGAGGAGATTCTTTGTTTAAAAGGAATCACATGCTTGTGGCCGGGTTGGTTCAGTGGGTAGAGCAGGCGCACATGTACTGAGAGGTTTATGCCTCGACGCAGAGGTCCAGGGTTTGAATCCGACCTGTGACAATTTCCTGCATGTCCTCCCCCCCTTTCTCACCTAGCTGTCCTGTAAAAAAATACAAAATTAAAGGCGGAAAAGCCGGTACGGTTCACCAGTGTGTTAATAATCTCTTCATTGCTCAAAATTGCTGAGACTAGATTTTTTGCTGATTCACTCCTAGGGCCCTATTTTAACGATCTGAAACGCAAGTATGAAACGCAAAACGCAAGTAGCTTTGTGGGCGGATCTCGGGCGCTGTTGCTATTATACCAGCGGGATAAATGAGTCTTGCGCCCGACGCAAATCTAAAATGGGTTGGTCTGAAGTAGCTAGGTGTGGTTTGGGCGTAACGTGCAATAAACCAATCAGAGCGTCATCTCACATTCCCTTTAAGATCAGGCACGCTAGTTCCATGGCAGATTGCTATTATGATGGAGGATTTGCCTGGCGCACGCCAGCGGGAGCGGTCCGGGATGCGGCAAAGTAATAAATGCCCGTCTTGGCCGGGTGGCGATGTTGCTGCGGCCTCTCGGGCGCATCTCCTCAAGTCTGGAGAGGATTGCTGCAGCCATGGAGGCTCCAAACGCACCACCTGCACCTGTTGTGCCCCTTCCTCTTCCCCCCACACCATCTCCGTCCACCCGCTCCATCAAGAGCACATCGCGCATTACTCCCGGACCAGATGCCGCCGTAGTTCAACATCACGTCTCCTTAACTCGTCTAATATTTCCTCATTTATGTCATCAACACATCCCTGTTTCATGGAAATGTTGTGTAAATCACAACAAGCCACGAAGAATGCTGCGACTTTTTGAGGACTGTACTGTAAAGTGCCTCCTGACCTATCCAAACACCTGAAGCGCATTTTCAGTAATATTGTTCCTTGTAATTATGTATGGTTTGCAAAAATGGGAACTGCTGCGTCCGTTTAGATGAGAGACGTGTATGCGCGTTGTGCACACGCTACATTATGGCCAAGTATGCGCCCCTAAAATAGCATCTGAATAACGCGCTACTGACTTTAGACCAGGTTTTTCCTGGTCATTGGCGGAATTGTTGTCTGAAACTGCAAAATACCACCAATAATGTTTGCGCCGGAACACGCCTCCTCTTTTCGCTGAACCGCCCCCGGGGGCGCAAATACATTCCCTATTTTACCGACGTGCGTCTGTGGAGGGAAAAGTCCGCCGTGCGTCGGGTGCAAAATAGGAATGATACATGCGTCGGTGTACAAAGGCAATTGCGCTGGGTGCAAGATAGGGCCCCTAGTGTCACTCTTCGGTTAGGATTAATCACAACAAAAACACAAGATGGTGGCAGACAATGACGTCAGATTCCATATTCTTTCAATATATTCAGACTTTCATTCAGTATATTCAGACTTTCATTCAATATATTCAGCGTTCATTAGTTTTAATTTGATACAAAGTAGAGCTTATTACGTCTTATTAATGATCTCATTACAGCATAATTTCGGTGTATGGTGTCTAATTAAGTGTAATTAACTGTTCATTTACTGTCTAGTTAACGCCACATTATTTCTAGTTTGGTCTAATTTGATATAAAATCTTATTATGTCATATTAATGTACTGTAAAATAAAGAGAGACCGTTTTAGGCTATAGCTTCTAAGCTCTTGTGCTGTCAAGCTACACACAAGTGCTCTTTCTGGACTGAGTGGAGCCAAAGTCATTCTACGTAGAATAATATCTCTGGTAGAGCTAACATACATTTATCTACAGTAATGTAAGTACTTGGTGCACCTTAAAAAAGCTACAGGCTAGGCTTGTGTCGGCCTGAACAAGAGTGGACACTATTTGAAGCAACCCAGTCTGACCTCACACATTGCTTTGTCGCTAAATTGATTAGTTGAGTGATAGCAAAGTGGTAGGTTCAGGAAGAGTCTTGTCAGTCGTAGTGCATATATGGGCAGCAGATGGAAATTCAAAAGGAACTGAGAGGTTCCAGACTAACTTGCATTTGTGAGCTGGTCTGGCAATGTCAGTCTATACGTTGATATCAGGAACTCTTGGAAGCATGAACTACATGAGGAGGGGATTGGTGGGGTATGGTTGGAAGGGAGATAAATAACAATGCTCCTGACGTGTTGTTACAATACTGTAAGCTGAAATTTTAAATTCAGACATTGTTTAAAAAAATGTTTTCCTAACAGTATAACTGCTGATCAGAGTAGTAACCCATTAACAACAAGATTAAGACAAGAGACAAGATCAGAGTAACATGTAATGTCTATGTTTAGTTGTTTCACACACATAAATACAAATCACATTAAAATATAAGTACATGTAAGGGTGTGGTCGAAATCTCTAAGTGCTCATATAAAATAAACACCAAACGGACATACAAATGGTAAAATATAATAATAATATAGTATTAATAATAATAATAATAATAATAATAATAATAATATTATAATATTAGTGTTCAAATGTTTCATATAAAATATGTGTAGAATTATATTTAAGAATAGAAAAGAACATGTTTTTGACAGTAGGGCATTTCTAAGTCTCTTTGTGTAAATAGACAATGGCACAGAGGAATCAATTAAATCTAAATTCTTTTTTTCATTCCACAAGATAACTCCACGAAATCTGATAGAAAACTAACCATGGGATTTAATAAATCAGTACAACTACAGCTGCTGGCTTTTGAAATGTATTTGTAATTAAATGTACCAGGTTAATTAATATAAAACCATAAGTGGAAGGTAACCATCGTTTAATCTTTGTGTCCGTGTGCGTGTGTAATGCCGGTACCAAACTACTCTCTACTTATATCAAAAAAGTACAAATTGCCAAAAGAAAACACACGTGTTGTGGACAAATATGCAATTTTTGTGAAAAATTACATTTTGTGCTTAAATGTAACACGTACAGTCAGAGACTCAAAAGCATGTTTGACAGATTGCAAGATTTATACACGTTTGCGTATGTATAGAACAGGAGAAGTTGCATGTATATATGCCAACCTGAACTTCAATTTATTTAAATTAATCCTAATATTGATAATCATTTTAATGATTCACTAGACATTGTAATACAACCTAACCTAAAAACCCCACGAATGACTGTCAACCAATTTTTCTTTTTTAATTCATAATTGTTTTTAACATTAGTTTCTTGTAAATAGTAAAAGTTTCAATTAATCAGGGCAGGTGCGATATAATAATCAATGCCTTATACATTACATGAAATATGAAAAATAAAAAAATAAAATGTATGTACCTGGCAGCTGCTGTTGTTTCATTCAGCCAGACCAAGTAAATACTGCATAATCCTAAAATACACCAGAATGAAGGGAAATACTCACCCAATGAAGTAAGTAATGATGAGGAGTTGGACGACACGGTTGATGATGCCGATGGTCCAGCTCTTCACTACCACTGACTTGGTGGTTTCATAGGTCAAGAAGTCTTTTATACAAGACCACATTCTAGCAGTATGTGTCTGAGTAATATAATAACAATATGTATTTGTGTATGTGGTAAGATTTAAAGGAATATAAAGAAAATGGATTGTGAATATAAAGGCTGAAACTGAACCCAAAATGAAGCAGCTGTTAGTGTGTGTGCCTCAATTACAGATTTCAGTCCAAAAATGCTGCTGACGTCTTCATTATTATTTAGTATTGGAAAAAGAAAGAAATCGATATTTCAAGTCCAACACTGAGAGCAGTATCCAGATAGCCAAGAGCTGTATCTCTTCTTCACGGAAAAGGTAGAGCTGTAAAGAAATCCCTGTTGCGCAGTGACACCAGTCTTCAGTCCATGCTCTCTTCCTATAACTTCATGTATTATGTTGACCAACTGGCCAACAAGTAAACAGCTTTCTCTTTCTCATCTGTCTGTATTTCTCTCTTTACCCACTCTGCCTATCTATTTCTTCTTTCCTCTTTTTTATCTCTGACTCTGTTTCACCCCCTTGATTATCTACACTCCTCCCTCTTTCTGTTCATTGCACCATGCACTAAGTGGTTAAGCATTCTGGGTTCACAGTCAAGGGGGGGAAAACAGGAACTGTTGAGTGTTGACTAAATGTAGGACAAAATCGTCTAAAATCTGCTTTCAGAGGTATTAAAAAGAGTTTTTTTGCTATGCAATTCATTGGTTCCCTGAAAATGAGCGACAATGAAGATACCATTGTGAAAAGTTTAAAGATTTTTAACTTGAAGCACTCAGTTGTTACTCATTGGGAACAATTTAAAAAAAAAAAGATGCTGGTGCTCAGAAACATATATGGATACTCAGCCTTATAGACTCATAGTGCAGGTAGAGATTGAAAGTCCATTTGATTGTGGTCGGTATGCATCATTTTGTTTATTGGCTGTGTGATAGCCTACATTGGCATGTGTGTTTGTGTGTGTGTGTGTGTGTTTGTGTGTGTGTGTGTTATAATAGGATTATACAACGGCTTGGGTGAATAACCAATTCTGATTGGTTAAAGGGTGGGCATTATTTCTCAGTAACTGAAATTAACTGACTGCAAAGGAGACTGGTTGATGAAAAAATCCACCAAAATAATAAATTGCCTTTGTCACATACATACATTTGTTCAGTAAATAATGTATTTCACTATATTGAATTTATATAAAAACATTAGGCAGGAGTGTAAGCATGCTCGAAGTGAAATTAATGAATTAACCTAATGTTAAAAGTAGTGCCCACCCGTGAAAACCCTGTGCCCCATGGCTGATAACTGTGCCCAACGGCTAAGGCCCAATTTTGGTAATCCCAGCTGAATCCAGCTGTTAGCTGGATGTATTGTTACATTGCTAACATACTGATGCATAACTTTAAATCAACATGAGCCATTATTCCATTTCTATCATTTCAGATGCAAATCAATTCTATGATAAATATTTCATGATTCAAAGTGCATTATATCCATTATGTTAAAGCTAGAAGCAGACCTCATATATCAGTGTCCACATCCGAATACACACCACAAACCACATCCAGGAGATCACATTTCACACTAATTCAATCACAGCTGTCTTCAGTCTAATGCCACCTAGACTCTCTGAATACCTCCATTAAACACAAGTCACTTATGATGAGTCGATAATGGACTGCAATTGGATGAGAACCAGGAAGTAGTAAAATATCATTATTTTTTTTTTATTTCTCTTTCTTAACGGGGATGAGGTGATAGGAAATAGGAGGAAAAAATGGAGGAGGACAAAGAAATGAGGGGGACTAACTGAGCAAAGAGATGGGTTTGCTCACACATAAAAAGGAAGCCAGCACACACACACACACACACACACACACACACACACACACACACACACACACACACACACACACACACACACACACACACACATACAGTACTTCAAATGTATCAATAGCACAATTTATACACATGTATTACAGTACACAGCTTGGTTGAATACAAATTCTGATTGGTTAATCATGCCATTTTGTGGTCTGTTATTTCTGTATAACTATTTTTTCAATTTAATTTATAGTGTCAAATCATAACAGGAGTTATCTCAGGACACTTTACAGATAGAGTAGGTCTAGACCACACTCTATAATTTACAAAGACCCAACAATTCCCCCCCAAGAGCGAGTATTTGGTGCGACAGTGGCGAGGAAAAATTTCCTTTTTACAGGAAACCTCGGACAGTCCCTGACTCTTGGTGAGCGGCCATCTGCCGCTGCCAGGTTGGGACACAGACACAAAATAATTATAGCAGTTGGTATGATGAACAGTTGCAATTATAGTAGCAATAAAGATATCAGACTGTTGCTAAGTATAACAAGACGTTGCCATGGACAAAGTTCTGATCATAAACTCTGGCAGATTATCGGGTTGGTGTGTCAGGGCCTTAACTGGTATCGATACCAGTACCTGAAATTCAGTTCCGGTACCCAACGGTACCTTTTTTCTGTACTTTCCCTCTGTTATACAAAAAAATTATTTCGTTTGTAAAAATAGTTCCAAACCTATATATCCTATTTACTTTACATTTAGTTATTTCTTACACTGAACTGTAACTTTAATTCTTGTATTTGTATCTTATTCTATTTTAGCCCGTTTTATTTTTATGACCGTTTTTAATGTTTTATTTAGAGCACTTTGAATTGCCTTGTTGCTGAAATGTGCTATGGAAATAAAGTTGCCTTACGAACTCAGTCTGTCAGTCTGTCACCAAGGCGTAGAAAATACTGTTGTGCCTGCTTGTCTCAGAAGAAGTGAACGTTAACAGCACCGCGGCCGCTTTTGGCGTGAAGTTTTGAAAAATGTAACCAGATTAGCAACTGCTGTATCGGCATTGACGTGACTCACTGGGATTTGAACAAAACTGCAGAGACGATGTAGTTTGCTCGAGATTGCTCCGTCTGCGTCTCTGCGTGTGTGTGTGTCGGAGCTACGCTCTCTGTCAACATGCAGAGAGGACGAATAAGCTTGCGCTTAAACGCTCTCAGGTACTGAATTTTGGCATCGTTTGATTTAATGTGAAAAGTAAAGTGTGTAAAGTGTACCCTCGGTAGTAGCGACCTAATTCGGTTGGTACCCAATAAAGTACAGAGTTCGGTTCCCAGCCCTAGTCCTGACCGGGCAGGCAGGTAACCTCTGTATGAGTAGCCATGTAATAAGCCATGTAATAAACCGTGTAATAAGCGGGATAATGTAGGGCTTCTGGTTGATTCAAACCTTAATTGTTAGCTTAGCTTAGCACAACGACTTCAAACAGGGGACAACAGCTAGCCTAACTCTGTCCAAAGGTTAAAAAGAATCTACCTACCAGCACCTTTAATTAAAAGCTCATTAATTAACAAAGGTTTTGTTGTTTTTGTGCTCAGCATCAATTTATTTACCCAGTGCTGAATACTGGAGATATTACTGGAGATACTTTAAAAGGCTTTTCTCATAATATCTCCTTGCTCGCTTAATTTTTTTGTTCAGAACAAAATATCATAAGTTAAGACCAACCTGACTGATAGGGAGACTTTAATCAAGGGCAATTTGTTGTGTGCTGTGGCAAATGGGAAACATTAAATGTTCATGGCTGTGATTTACATATGCATAATACTGTATTCACGCTTTCAGTTAAACTAACCAGATTTTGCTAATCATATAATTGCTGTCAATCTTTTAAACACACACACACACACACACAAACTTTAGGTCCCTGGTTTGATTTGGCGTCACGGCTGGTGTGATCCTATAGCAACATGGTTTTGGTGTTATCCTGGTGTTGTAGAGGATTATGGACAGGTACAGTTGGTACTATAATAGGAAAACAGGGCATTTTTAAAGGAGTGGAGAGATAGAATGGATTGAGTGTTTACAGGTAGATTATTCCAATATGAGGGGGCTTTAAACCTAAAGGCTTTCTTAGCTGTAGCGAAAGGTACAGCATGGACAATAAAAAAAAAGTTGTGTAGAGTGTCTCAAGTGGTAGGTAGAGGAAAAGGGTACCATAAGCTGTTTTAAATAACTAAGGTAATTGAAATGTATACATTTATAAATAAGATGCAACCAATGCTGATGTCTTCTTATTGAGGGTGATGGTAGAGCAAGTTTTCATACATAATACAATGATGAGTAGTGAAAGGACATCCAAGAACAAATCTACAGATTCTGTTGTAAACAAACATTGAGAGGGAGCAAATTAGTGTTGTGCAACCTGATATACAGGTGCATATGCATAGTCCATAATTGGTAAAATAAGTTGTTGCACAAGTTTCTTTCTAACAGTAAGAGAGAAGCATTTTCTGGAGCGGTAGAGAATAACAATACCAAAGTTGATTCTTTTTAAAATATAATCAGTGTGATACTTAAATGAGAGCTCAGAGTCTAACCAAAGTCCAGAGTATTTGGTGTGTTCAGCTTTTTGCAGTGAACTACCATCAGAACATGTAATTACACATGTGTGACCTTTTAATTTGGATTTGATGGTCTGTGGAGTTCCAAAAATCATAATATGAGATTTGGTTTTATTAAGTAGTAATTTATGAGCCAGTGTTGTAGGCTATCAAAGTCAGACTGCAGAGCTGATTCTATCTGTAATAAATTAGTTTTGGAAGTGTATAATACTGTATCATCTGCATAAAGCTGAACACAACATTCAGAGCAGATTGATGAAAGGTCATTAACAAAAATAGAAAAGAGAAGTGCACCAAGAGTTGAACCTTGAGGGACACCTTGTTGCTGAGTTAATATATCAGATTTGCATCCTTATATCATAACACATTGTTTTCTGTTATGGAGATAAGAATTGAACCAGAGTAGTGCATTGCGTGACAGACCAGCAGAGAACTGTTGATCTAAGAGCAAGTAGTGATCAACTGAGTCGAATGCTTTTGTTAGATCAGTAAAAATTGCACCAGTTAGTTGACTGCTATTAGATGCAGAGAACATATAATTTGTAAGCTTTAATAGTGCAGTGGTTGTGGAGTGATTTGATCGAAAGACAGATTGGAAAGGCGATAAGATATTGCACTTATTTAAATAATGGGACAGTTGATCATAAATAATTCTTTCAAAATATAATATAATAATAATTATTTTGCAATAGAACAGATGATTGAAATTGGTCGATAATTATTGGGATTAAGAACATCACCGCCTTTATGAAGTGGAGTGATACAGGAGCATTTCCATATGGCAGGTATTTCACATGTAGATAAAGACATTAAAGAGATCACACAACGGATACATAACCTGGGAAAAATGTTGATTGAACGCTTGTGCAATTGACCCTTCGCTAAGCCCTGCTCTCCTTAGGGGCCGTCCACACGGAAAGGTTTTTTTGTGCAAACGCACATGTTTTGCATCGTTTGGGCCGACCGTCCAGACGAATCCTGCAAACGCACTGCCTGAAAACGCACTTTTTTGAAACCAGGTCTCAGGGTGAAAAAATCGGAAAACGGCTCTCGTTTGGCTTCGTATGGATGGTGAATACGGATCCGTATCGATGATGTCATCGCCACACCCCTCTTTCACACCCTCTCCCCCGGTGACGCACACAACTGCGGTGAAGCCATAGACAGTATATAAAGAAGCTAAGCGAGCATATCCCATCTCCATGGTCAAACCAGCTCACTTCATCTAAATACTGTGTCTCTGCTCCCTGACCCTTCCCTCTGGATTCTACACAAGATATATTGCAAACGTCATGTAGCCAACACTAAACATTGCTAAAGTAGCAGACCGCTCCAGCAGCGAGTTTATAAAGTGGAAGTAACTAGCTAGCTAGCTAGCTAATCTGTCTGCTTATCAACTCCTTGAACGGATTATAGTAACTTTTACCACGGCTTATTGTAGAAAGGCTACTGCAAGAAAAACTTATAGATTATTAAAAAGACATCATTCATGGATCATTGATGTTTGTTTGACTTCCGATGTTAGAGCTAGCGAACGTTAGCGCGCTAACATTAGCTCGCTGCTAGCGTGCTGCAATCATGCAAAATAAAAAGCAATCCAACAGCACATTATACAACGTAAACAAAGACCCATTTTCTTGCGGCGGCCTTCATAAAATGAGCCGTGGTAAAAGTTATTATAGTCCACGGATGTATTAAGAGAAAATGATAATCTAGCTAATCGGTTATGATGGGAAGTGAACAGGAAGTGAAGTGACTATGCTCTTCTTCTCCGTTTTTTGGTGAATTTCTGTAGCAGAAACAGCGCCGCCTATAGGCCTGGCATATGAAGTAGCGTATTGAGTCATTTACAAGTGGATTCGTTTGGACGCAACTATTCTTGAAACGAATCCAGGGAAGACGGGTAAAAAAAAAGATTGTTTTGGTACGTGTGGACGTGGCCTAAGTTACTGTTGCTACGCCTGACAAGCTTTCGTGCCTGGCACGTCTATTACAGTATGTATGCACCGGTGTCAGACATTCCCAAGGAGATAATTAGTATTTTTTGGCGAACAGGTGAAATATCTGAGAGATCAAGACAAAAGGGACTGCAGTATGCATTCGAGGGATATATCCACAACATAATATGCAGCCCATTAGCGAGTAATGTCATCAAAATTGAATGTGTTTGTAGCTTGAAGCTAGTGCGGACCGCTGATTAGCTTACAATGCTAGTATTCGGGGCACAGGGAAAGTAAAAACAAATCGCTATTTATTCCACTGAAAAGGCTCAAATATCACCACACGTCAAACGGTAGTAATAATGAGGGTTCCCAGATGTTAACCGAAACATTGAGAACATTGTAAGTGTACAGACAGTTTATTAAAAAGATAGATTAGAAAGACCGTAGTTCCCAAGACGGCCGCCTGTATACGAGAACGCGACTGTCTTTATAATCTCTCTTTCTGTTAACATTTAGGGACCCTCATTATGCTACCGTTGAAGTGTGGTGATATTTTGAGCCTTTTCAGTGGTATAAATAGCGATTTGTTTTTACTTTCCCTGTGCCCCGAATACTAGCTAGCGTTGTAAGCTAATCAGCGGTCCGCACTAGCTTGTTTCAAGCTACAAACCCATTCGATTAGCATGAAAACATGAACCAGAGAGCGATCGAGTGGGTACACTGGGTTATTATCCCCTAGGTTTGTTTTGCGCCGGAATTGTCCTTTATTTTACTACAATGCTGTGCTGAGTTAGCTAGCTAGCTAACATTAGCGTATTCTAGCCTTGGAACAAACATAGCTAGTTAGGTGTTTTTGTTAATCTTGTCGACATTTAGTTGTGAATGGGACCTCCCACAATGCTTGATCCACGCCCGGCATTTCTCCCCTAGGGTTTCGGGAAGGGAACAAATTCCACCACCCTGTCCAAACCTTTAGGATACCGGGTATCGGTTTTGCACAACACTTCGCCGTGTTTCCCTCACTCGAAAGCTTGACAGACCTCCTGCACCTAGTTACGGTTGCTAAGCCACGATTGGCCTGTGGCGGTTTTCGGGCGTGGCTTAGCGAAGGGTCAATTAGTAGTGGGTCTTGTAAAATGATTTTATTGACTGTGACTTTAGTAGGTGAGGATTTGTTGGATGTATTAATTCTATCTTTAATTGTATTCCAGAACTGTTTAGTGTTTTTAAAGTCATATACAAGGGATTCCTTATAATAGCTAGATTTAGCATTTCTGGAAATAGTTTTGCTATAATTTCGCAATTGCCTATACCTTTCCCAGTCAGTCGGATCTTTGGTTTTATGAAAGTTAGCCCAGGCATTATCTCTCTGTCTAAATATACTTTGGAAGATGCACACCCTTAAAACTAGTGGTTTTCATGGAAGCGCGTTTATCTACAACGTTACTAAATTTAGAGTATAGAAAGTCCCATGCATTATTTACAACTGGAATAAGATGAAACCTATCCCAATTAATTAAGATCAAGTCATTAATGAAATGGTTCATATTCACTTTCTTATATTGCCTAATTCTAATTAATTTGGGTGGTAGTTTTGGCAATTTAATTTTCCAGATGCAATATACAATGGCATGGTCACTGAAACAGTCGGACATAATTCCTGCTTTAATGAACCTGTTTGGATGAGAAACCAGTATCCAGTCAAGCAGAGATTGACTCCGGAGAGTAACATGGGTAGGTTCTCTGATAAGCTGGGTTAGGTTTAAGTTTCCAAAAATGTTTCTTTCTTTTGAGGATTTATCAGCCCTGTTCCTGTTAAAGTCTCCCAATAAGATAATTTCATTTCTGCACCTAATTGAATTAATAGTAGAGATGATACAGTCAAATGATTCCGCTGGTGCAGAGGGAGGTCTATAGATGTTACCAATAGTTATGTATTTATTATCATGCAGGGTTATCTTTACAAAAATACACTCAAAGTGAGAGGGCTTAACATCAGGGACAATTAACTCAGAGAGAGGACATATATGTGGCTACACCACCACCCCTGGAAGCTCTATCAGCTCTGTAAATGACGTAGTCTTTGAGATTTATTTCATTGCTACCTATTCTATCGGTGAGCCATGTTTCAGATAATGTAAATACATTTGGTTTGTATTGTTCAACCCATGCTTGAAATAGGTCAATTTTTGGTAGGAGGCTTCTTATATTGAGATTAATTATTTTTAATCCTTTAACACTATCCAGTGTGAAGCATAGAGTTTAGAGACTGACCAATGACAAGATATGTCAGAGCTAGGAAAATCCAGATAATCAGATTGCAGATCATAAGATAATAATAATCAGTAATGTTTAAACACACGCACAGAACACACAGGCAAATCATAAAAGCACAAACACAAAAGCACACCGAAAAAAAGAAACAACACAATTTGCGATGCGAGCAAAGGTCTGAATGTAAGGATAAACTAAATATGCAGCAAGTGAAACAGAAAGAGAAAGAGTGACCATATCACTAATGGACAAAATGGACTTAATGGACAAAAATTATTAAATCAAACCACCATGTAAATAACAAAAAATAATCAAACCATGGCATGTGACTGTTATTTCCAGAACTGTAAGTCTCTCATTATCATTCCCTTGATTTTAATGTAAAGCCAGCAGTTAACACACACACACACACACACACACACACACACACACACACACACACACACACACACACACACACTCAGATTAGATTATACAGTAAGTGATCTATCTGGACGGAGGGATAAGGGAGACATAGATAGGGAAATATACCAAGGAAGATGGCTGCAGAACAAGTCAAAATGATTTGTATTGATTTTGATATTTACAACCAGTGAGAGAAAAAGAGAGAGAGATAGAAAGAGAGAGAGAGAGAGAGAGAGAGAGAGGTAGGCTGCTATTGTCTTCTGCCTTCCTGTCACCCATCATCATCATAATCATCATCATCATTAGGTTAACTTCCATCACCATCATTTTCATTGTAAAGATCACATCATACATGTCCATATTATTCAAGGATTAGCCACAAAGATCAAGCCAGTACACTTTGTCTGGAACCTGTGTCCACTTTGTGGAAGCTAATGGGAAACCACATAAAGAATAGAGTAAGTAAATGTCTTATTTCACTGGCTGATGGGTTGAAGTGGTGAAGAGTTTAGCCATAGCTGTGAACTAAGTCCAGCTCTCCTGATAGAGCCTCGTAGAATAATTGCTATTACAATTATCCACAACTGCAATTATTGTTCTTAATAAATTAAACTGCCATTGCTATAAAACAAAAGCAGCAACAACAGGCAGTGCTGCTGCTCTTGTCATAGGACATGTTTAGTTCTACAGTGATTTTGTGTATGTAACATGCTTGTCACCTTAGGTCCTGATATTTATCTTATATATTACTAAAAAACACACACAACTTGACTGGGTTGGGTCAGATATGGGTTGTGTTTAAAATCGGGAATAATGGGTTATGGCTCAAATATTTTTTTCCAGACCCCGAAAAATGTTTTAGTTCCCATGAAGCTTTAGCACGGCGTAATAAGTCATTCTAAACTGTTGATTTTGCTCTTGTCTATGATATCTAACAACACTTTCTTCTTTAAAATATCTCTTTAGACATCCCTCTCTACATGTCTAAAGAGATCTCTGCCATTCAGCAGAACCAGGAGACTTCTGACATACTGTTGAGTAGGTTAATATTCAAGGCTGGATTTTTTTGTAATTGGTGTTCTTACAGATGTCTGTGTGATTTGAATGTCAGTGAATTTGAATTTTCTTAAAACGGAAACATTTCTGGTTTCACTTCAGCTCTCTATAGCAAGAAAGTTATTTTCAACTTGTCTTCTATTGGGGAGCCTTTAAAGCTGCCCATACACTATATGATAAACTGATACATAGCAGGCATACATTCTATAATGGCCTTAGTAAGTTATTGCCGTTGTTTACAGTGATAATGTCCTCTAAAGAGAGGCAACAGAAGCAGAGAAAAATAACTGAGAGAACAAAAGGGAAGTGAAGCTGTATACTTTGCCTTTAAGAGCTGTCACTATATATACACCCTTTTCACAACAGACATTTTAAAGTGTATCATGAAGATAAGCACAGCTTTAAGCATAACATTAGCAAAGGCTCTGCCAAACAAATATGTTTGCCTCACACTAGCCAATGTCTGTAATTCATTAATTAATTAGTCTGTTAATTAAATACAAATTCAGTCGAAACAAAGTAGTTTTAAGTCTCACACGACCAACTCTGCAGTCATACATGTATATATATATATATATATATATATATATATATATATATATATATATATATATATATATATATATATATATATATATATGAATATATATTATTATATAGGCTCAATTGGTACTAAGGATACTAAGGAGCCCAAAGTGTGCCAAGAAAATATCCCCCCACACCATTACACCGCCATCCTCAACTGTTGATATACAAGGCAGGATGGATGCTCATGTTGTGGCACAAACAACATGAAAGCAAGCATCCATCCTGCCTTGTATCAACAGTTGAGGCTGGTGGTATATATACAGTATATATACAGTACAGGCCAAAAGTTTGGACACACCTTCTCATTCAATGTGTTTCTTTATTTTCATGACTATTTACATTGTAGATTCTCACTGAAGGCATCAAAACTATGAATGAACACATATGGAATTATGTACTTAACAAAAAAGTGTGAAATAACTGAAAACATGTCTTATATTTTAGATTCTTCAAAGTAGCCACCCTTTGCTTTTTTTGGTAACTCTGCAAACCCTTGGTGTTCCCTCAATGAGCTTCATGAGGTAGTCACCTGAAATGGTTTTACCTTCACAGGTGTGCCTTGTCAGGGTTATTTAGTGGAATTTTTTCCCTTATTAATAAAAAAGCAAAGGGTGGCTACTTCGAAGAATCTAAAATATAAGACATGTTTTCAGTTATTTCACACTTTTTTGTTAAGTACATAATTCCATATGTGTTCATTCATAGTTTTGATGCCTTCAGTGAGAATCTACAATGTAAATAGTCATGAAAATAAAAAGGAAACGCATTGAATGAGAAGGTGTGTCCAAACTTTTGGCCTGTACTGTACATATACAGTGTATATATTGTACAAAGTACATAGGTCGACATAATAGCAACATGATAAAATTACTATTAGTGATATTGGGATCATCATGGATCTTTCGATTTGAATGTCAATCAAGGACAACATTAAATGACCCATTTCCTTCTGTACCATGACCTATTAACTACTGAAACAGGATCTGCTGGTAGCTTGTCAGGTTTGCTTTGGGGATTTATAGCATTCCTGATCCATTGATAACCCTATTTAATCTTTTATAATGTAGAGCTATTTGGTGTTGTGTATTGTTGTGCAGGGGGGAGGGAGGGTTTAGTGGTCCAGTTGTTGTCTGTGGTCTGTCTTCTGTCTGTCTATCTGATGAGCTTTATGGTGCAAGATGAATTTCCGAAAGGATCAATAAATGTCTATCTATCTATATAAAATTGTACTGTATAACTCTATAAAAGTATTATATGAATAAGCTACTAACAATATTAGATGGGTATTTAGTAGTCTGGATCAACAGCAGTACATTTCCAGGATAATTGCCTGACACCCTGCGTGTCTCACGTGCCGGTTGTCCCTCGCCTTCCGCTCTGTGTGATGCCGTTTTCAAAATCCGTTTGCTTCGGGAAACAGCAACAAACTTCAAGCTAGCAAGCTACACGCTGAAAATGGCAAGTGCGTCAAGCAGGACCATGGCAGCAGCTAAACCATGATTTAGATGCCCCCCAAAAGTAACAAACCTTACTGGGAAATGAATGCACACAGATGGAAAGAGATATGAGCTCTGTGTGTCAAAGGAAGTCTCTCGGCAGTCAAAAACTAAAGCAGCATAACTAAGAGCTGGTCTAAGGCAAACCTGAGCCAACTCTGTAAGGGTTGGTAGATGAATCCGAAAACTATGAAGAGAATCAGAGTTAGGGCTGCGTTCACAAAGCCTGCGTCAGCAGACCAACCATCCGGCAAAAACACTGGTCTTTCCATTCATTTTGAAAAGGGGTAGTGCGCTTAGGCCGGTTACACACTGGCTGCGTGGCGCGAGCGTGTCAGCTGTGTTGCGTGTCCATTTATATTTCGGCTCCCATGTTAACAGGTTAGAGCTTACACACTGCCTGTGTGACACGCTCGAGCCGCGCTGAAAACGCGTGCCTGCTAGAAATAGGACCGATGCCTATTTTTCAAGTGACATGCAAGCGTGTTGGAAGCGTTTCCAGGCAAAATAGAATAGGAAAAAGATGTTTATATGTAATTTTGACACGTATACATAATAATAAATGACATGTTGATGTTTGAAAGCCATAAATGTAATTAAAAAAATAAATCGATTTTCTAATTGCACCTATCAATACAGAACCAAATATTCTGTAGCCTATTTTGCCGTCAATACTGCCGACATTGTCTTTGCTGTAATCAAATCAGCATATATTTATGTTTAAGATGGTATTTCATTTTATCAATGGGAAACATACATGTGTCCAGACAATGCTAGCAGCAGCAGCACCGCGTCAGACACGTTTCTGGTGTGTAAAGACATAAATCCACCATCGCAACAGAAACGCCACACTCACGCCACGTAGCCAGTGTGTAACCGGCCGTACGGTAGGTTTCCACACAGCGAAATTTTGCTTCGCTCTCATCAAGGATGAATGGAGACAAAAATTGCCCTGATTGGCCGAAATGAGAGCAAATTGCAGAGGCAAGTGAAACAAAGTTGACGAAAGTTTAACTTTATTCAAATGAGGACCACTCGAGAACCAATCAGCTTTGGTTTGTGTTTGGAGGCGGGAGTTACAAAAAAAGTCTGACCAAGATGGCGGAGGTTATCAGAGCTGTATCATGAAAATTTGTATGTGATTAAAATGTTTCTACACGAACATAGGTACTAATTGTGATTTATTTGACACACAAACTTAGTCAGGGCACATACACCACTAAATAGACCACTGTAACACTCTTTTCAGCTAGCCGACAGGACAATCGCTAGCATGTTCGGACATTGGATTTCATTGTAAGCCTAGCCAGGCAGCTAGGCTACTTGTGCATTTGTTTGATTACATGTTTTGTTGGCGAACATTGACGCTTGTATCAACATGGATTGTTGTTTATATGTCACACAAACTTAAATAGGGCAAATACACCACCAAATAGATCACTGTAGATGTTAGTTTACACTCAAAATTATTCAGCTAGCCGACAGGTAAACCGCTAGCATTTTCGGACATTGCATTTCATTGTAAGCATAGCAACGCAGCTAGGCTACATAGCCAGGTTACCAAAGCATTTATGAGCTAACATTTTACCGATGGTTTGCTGTTGTTAATTTCTACCACCCCGTGACGTCTTCTGACAGCCCGGGACATTGAAAAATGGAGGAGAAAATTATTGCTTCTGTGTTTGCATTCCCAGTTCTTTATGATCCAAAAGAAATTTGGAGGAAGGTTGCTACGATTGTTGGTGCTCCCGGTGGGTTTACGTTTTGTCGTTTTGAACCATGAGAGGTTGCATTTGCTTTAACATAGGTTGTGTATGTATGTGTGTGTATATATATATATGTATGTATCATGTTCGTGGGAAATGCGAGGTACATGCTCAGGGGGATGAATGACCTGTAAGGACAGTGAGCATGTATTATATATAAATATTTTATGATCATGGGCTTCCTGGCACCCTTCGTGGAGAGCAGGGAGACGTCAGGAAATTTCAGCCAGCCCTGCAGAGGTGATACAAGTTTACCTGGCACCATGGCAAGAGAGCAGGAGAGCCAGGCAGCAGCCATAATTCAGGAAGCCGGACCCAAAGACCCCCAGGAGAGCCAGCAAGTCGAGTGTGAGGAGAAGGCGGGTAATTCCCCTCTGATTCCCCAATTATTTTATTATAATACTACTGTTTCCTCATTAGTTGTA
Organism: Perca schrenkii; assembly: GCA_025617405.1. Taxonomy (NCBI): domain Eukaryota; kingdom Metazoa; phylum Chordata; class Actinopteri; order Perciformes; family Percidae; genus Perca; species Perca schrenkii. The sequence goes on from CM046788.1 coordinate 2,040,110, forward strand.
CTACTTACCACTACTACAGTTTTGGAAATCATATTTTTTTATGATGAACATAGGTGGCTCTTAAAAGAGCCTTTTGTTTGTTTTCATACACTATGGTTGTGGTTGTGGTTGCCAGTAAACAAAACCCTCTGCATTGAAATATTCATAGAATCTGTCCCTGACTCGGAAGGTAGCTCTGCAGGCTACTGCACCTACTGCCGACTCGAGGTGCATCCCAGAGTGCTGCTGATCCTCCGTCCTGCTCAGCTGAACTGGCAGGCCTTCTTGTGTTTCTCCTCCCTGATCTTGTTCGCCGGATGAAGTTGTGGAGGATACAGGTGGCCTTCACACATGCCTCTGCCTTTGCTGGGTTGACAGCAATGACCTGCCTGTACGTCCTCCACTGGCTGGAGAGGATCCCAAAGGCGCACTCCACTGTGAGCCTAGCACGGCTGAGATGGTAGTTGAATGCCCTCTTGTCAATGGTGAGGTTTGAGCCGGGGAAGGGTCGCAGCAGGTTCATACAAAGAGGAAAGGCCTCATCCCCCACAAAAACATGTGGTAGGCGGGCCATGGTGCTCAGCTCCAGCGGTAACGCGGTCCTCTGGCAGGTCCAAGGTGCCATCCTTCAGGGCCTCACCAAAGGGAGAGTTGTTCAGGGTCCCACCGTCGCTGTTCCGGCCATAGCTACCCGTCGAATGACTACATGCTTCCCGTCGATGGAACCCAACATTTTGGGAAATTCCACTTGTGGAAGAAGTCATCAGTGATGGCACTCCAGTCCTCCTTGGTTGGTACGGGCATGAACTCATCCTCCAGGCAGTCCCATATGGCCTGACATACCTCTCCAACTATGTTGGCCACAGTGGTACGGCCCACCCTGTAAGTGTAACTGATTACTTTGAACGAGTTACCAGTGGAAAGGTATCTGTGAAAAACAAACAACAACAAAAAAACATGATTTATATAAAATAATAAAAATTAAACATACATGGTATATATTATGCTATAAACATGAGTATTGCACGCTATTCACATGAGTAAATACACCTTTTGTCGGGTTGTGGCGGGGAGGAGTAGGAAATGGTGGACCCAAAATGCAGAGGCAAGGCAGGGAGGCAGGCAGCAGGTAGCGATAGAGGATTTATTAAAGCAATGAGTCAAAACAACAAAAAGGAGTCCAAAAATCCAGCAGGCAAAACAAGGAAATCCAGAAACAGAAACTACTGACAAACTCAAGGACGAGGAGACAGAACTGAACACGGTTGGGAAACACACGAACACAAACACACAAAATGACCTGACAAAGGACAAGGGGAAACACAAAGACTAAATACACAGACTAATGAGAAAACACAAGACAGGTGACACAAGGGCTGGGAAACAGGTGAAACACATTAGGCTGGGCAGAGCAATCAAAAAAAGGAGGGAAACACAAGACAGGAAGTAAATAGGACAAGACAAGACAGAAAAACAGGGACTTCAAAATAAAACAGGAAACAGAGCAAAACACAACACAGAAAACAGACTACCAAACTAAGACAACACCAAAACCATAACAGTACCCCCCCCCCCAAGGGACAGATCCCAGATGTCCATAAAACAACAAAACAAACCAACCAAGGAGCAAAAACCAACCCAGGGAGGGGCGGAGGGGGCCCGGAGGAGGGACGACCCAAATACACAAAAAACAACCCACGTAGGGCGAGAGAGTCCGGAGGAGGGTCCACGGGCGGGAAACAGTCACCGGGGCACCAGGAACAGAGAGCCCCGGGGCACAGGGAACAGAGGGGCACAGGGAACAGAGGGGCCCCGGGAACAGAGGGGCCCCGGGGGCACAGGGAACAGAGGGACCCGGAGGCACAGGGAACAGAGGGACCCGGAGGCACAGGGAACAGAGGAACCCGGAGGCACAGGGAACAGAGGAACCCCGGGGGCACAGAGGGAACACTAGGGACAGGGGGAGACAGAGAGACCACTAGGGACAGGGGGCAGACAGAGAGACCACTAGGGACAGGGGGAGACAGATAGAGACCACTAGGGACTGGGAGACAGAGAGAGACCACTAGGGACAGGGAGCTTTGGGACTGGGGACTGAGGGAACGCAAAACTGGGCAGACTTCGACAGAAATGACTCAGACAAAACAGACATGGACAGAACAGGCTCGGACAGGACAGACTCAGACGGGACAGACTCAGACGCAGACGGGACAGACTCAGACGCAGACGGGACAGACTCAGACACAGACGGGACAGACTCAGACACAGACGGGACAGACTCCGACACAGACGGAACAGACCCAGACGGGACAGACTCAGACTCAGACGGGACAGACTGGGACTTAAGGGCAGGGACTGTAATGGGGACACGGATGATGAAAGGGACAGAGACGGGCACGGTGACAGGGACAAGGAAGGGCACGGTGACAGGGATGGAGACAGGGACAGTGACGAAGACAGGGACAGTAACAGGGATGAAGACAGGGACAATGACAGGGATGAAGACAGGGACAGTGACAAGGATGAAGACAGGGACAGTCTCAGGGGCGGTCCCAGAGGAGGTCTCCGGGGCACCGGAGTCCGGCAAAGTCTCAGAGGGGGTCTCCCGGGGAGTCCCAGGGGCGCCAGAGACCGGCAAAGTCTTAGGGGTGGTCCCGCTGCTAGCTAGCTGGGATCCTGGGGAGCTGCTAACTAGCTGGGAGTCAGGGGAGCTGCTAGCTGGCTGCGAGTCAGGGGAGCTGCTAGCTGGCTGCGAGTCAGGGGAGCTGCTAGCTGGCTGCGAGTCAGGGGAGCTGCTAGCTAGCTGCGAGGCAGGGGCGCTGCTAGCTAGCTGTGAGTCAGGGGAGCTGCTAACTAGCTGCGAGGCAGGGGAGCTGCTAATTAGCTGCGAGGCAGGGGAGCTGCTAGCTAGCTGGGAGTCAGGGGAGCTGCTAGCTAGCTGGGAGTCAGGGGAGCTGCTAGCTAGCTGGGAGTCAGGGGAGCTGCTAGCTAGCTGGGAGTCAGGGGAGCTGCTAGCTAGCTGAGAGTCAGCTAGCTGGGAGTCAGCTAGTTGGGAGTCAGGGGGGCTGCTAGCTAGCTGGGACTCAAGGGAGCTGCTAGCTAGCTGGGACTCAAGGAACTCTGGGGGGCCGCTACACGGCCGGGACGTAGAGAGGCTGCCAACTAGCCTGGAATCAGGGGGGCTGCTAGCTAGCGGGGAGTCAGGGAGGTTGCTAGCTAGCCTGGATTCTGGGGAACTGCTAGCTAGCTGGGACTCAGGGAGGTTGCTAGCTAGCTGGGGCTCTGAGAGGCTGTTAGCTAACCTAGAGGCAGGGGGCCTGCTGGCTAGCAGGGAATCAGGGTGGTTGCTAGCTAACCTGGACTCAGGGGGGTTGCTAGCTAACCTGGACTCAGGGGAGATGCTAGCTGGCCTGGACTCAGGGGAGATGCTAGCTGGCCTGGACTCAGGGGAGATGCTAGCTGGCCTGGACTCAGGGGAGATGCTAGCTGGCCTGGACTCAGGGGAGATGCTAGCTGGCCTGGACTCAGGGGAGATGCTAGCTGGCGGGGAACCAGGGAGGTTGCTAGCTAGCCGGGGTTCTGAGAGGCTGCTAGCTAACCTGGAGTCAGGGGAGAGGCCGCTAGCAGGCCGAGAGGCTGGGAAGGAGCTGTACGTCAGCCCAGAGGCAGGAGGGCTGCATGCCAGCCCAGGGACAGGAGGGCTGCACGTCAGCTCAGGATCAGGAGAGCTGCACGTCAGCTCAGGATCAGGAGAGCTGCACGTCAGCTCAGAGTAAGGGGAGCTGCACGTCAGCTCAGAGTCAGGGGACCTGCACGTCAGCTCAGGATCAGGGGAGCTGCACGTTAGCTCAGAGTCAGGAGAGCTGCACGTCAGCTCAGAGTCAGGAGAGCTGCACGTCAGCTCAGAGTCAGGAGAGCTGCACGTCAGCCCAGAGTCAGGAGAGCTGCACGTCAGCCCAGAGTCAGGAGAGCTGCACGTCAGCCCAGAGTCAGGAGAGCTGCACGTCAGCCCAGAGTCAGGAGAGCTGCACGTCAGCCCAGAGTCAGGAGAGCTGCACGTCAGCTCAGGGTCAGGAGTGCCGCACGTCAGCGGCGAACCAGGACGGCTGCACGTCAGCGGCTGCACGTCAGCGGCGAACCAGGGCGGCTGCACGTCAGCGGCGAACCAGGGCGGCTGCACGTCAGCGGCGAACCAGGGCGGCTGCACGTCAGCGGCGAACCAAGGCGGCTGCACGTCAGCGGCGAATCAAGGCGGCTGCACGTCAGCGGCGAATCAAGGCGGCTGCACGTCAGCGGCAAGTGGGCTGCAGGTGAGGCGTCGAGCAACTGGGCTGCAGGCGTGGCGTCGAGCAACTGGGCTGCAGGCGTGGCGTCGAACAACTGGGCTGCAGGCGTGGCGTCGAGCAACTGGGCTGCAGGCGTGGCGTCGAGCAACTGGGCTGCAGGCGTGGCGTCGGGCGACTGGGCTGCAGGCGTGGCGTTGAGCGACTGGGCTGCAGGCGTGGCGTCGGGCGACTGGGCTGCAGGCGTGGCGTCGGGCGACTGGGCTGCAGGCGTAGGAGCGGGCACACAGGTCGGCTCAGGCTCAGGTCCACTGTGAGGCTGATCAGGGACATGGCGCTGAGAGCCACGACGTCCTTTCCTCCGTCCACGGCCTCCACGGGTCCCCGTGAAGACGGCCAGGCGGGTTCCGTCAAAGGATTGCTCGTATCTGCAGAACCGGCAGCTGCTGAGCTGACAGACAGGCTGGTGGGCATTTGCTGGCACTGGGTTAGGCTGGGAGTGAGAAGAGGAGTGTTGGTGGATGTAGCTGGCTTGGACGCACACTTAGCCAAACTTAGTTAAACTGCTAGCAGGTGGATGAGACTGAGTAGAAATGAACCTTTTAACCCAATCGGGAATTGAGTCCTTAAGCCAAGGCCTGTCAGACACCATTTGACAAGCTAACGACAGAATCGCCGCTTTCTGGCAATCACTGCCTGTCTCTTTCCACATTGCTTTCAGCTCTATCAGGTCACAAAGTAGTTCACAAAGTTCATCAGGAAAAGGGCATGCAGGATCCATAATCCAAATAGGCCCAGAGCAGCAACCAGGAGACAAACAAAAAACAAAAACTGAGAACCCACCGGGATAAAGGAAGTACCTCTGCTGGGTCCGAGTGGTCAGGTCATTATGTCGGGTTGTGGCGGGGAGGAGTAGGGAATGGTGGACCCAAAATGCAGAGGCAAGGCAGGGAGGCAGGCAGCAGGTAGCGATAGAGGATTTATTAAAGCAATGAGTCAAAACAACAAAAAGGGAGTCCAAAAATCCAGCAGGCAAAACAAGGAAATCCAGAAACAGAAACTACTGACAAACTCACGGACGAGGAGACAGAACTGAACACGGTTGGGAAACACACGAACACAAACACACAAAATGACCTGACAAAGGACAAGGGGAAACACAAAGACTAAATACACAGACTAATGAGAAAACACAAGACAGGTGAAACAAGCGTGGGGAAACAGGTGAAACACATTAGGCTGGGCAGAGCAATCAAAAAAGGAGGGAAACACAAGACAGGAAGTAAATAGGACAAGACAAGACAGAAAAACAGGGACTTCAAAATAAAACAGGAAACAGAGCAAAACACAACACAGAAAACAGACTACCAAACTAAGACAACACCAAAACCATAACACCTTTGATGCAAAACTACATTACTAAATGCTAAAGAACAAACACCACTGCACCAACAGTGAACATGGCAGCTTGGTATAGAAAATTACAATGGTAGAAAGAGTGAGCAGTAGCCTCATAAACGTATTGCATACCATGCCACACCAATGTCATAAATGTCGTGCAGTAAACAGAAAAATGTAAAGGGCACTCACCAAAGACAAATAGAGAGACGCTCAGCTGGAGTGTCTCGCTTGGCGATCCGTGGCCCGTTCCGGGAGAGCACATTATCAAATTGCTCATTGGTGAGCCTGAAATAACCCGGAACAGATGATCGTGCAGACGCAACTCCTGCACCAGTCGATGGTACTCGCCAATGCTCCCATGGTCCTGAAGGATTGGAAGAACCCAATGCATGTGCTGCCACTGTCGCTGTCTTCTCCGGCAATAAAGAAGGGTGAGACCCAAAATCTTGCACACCTCATATTGATCCATGTTGATAACAAATGTATTCTGGTTATACTGTGTATAGTTGTAGCACTTATACCTGTATGTATTCTGGTTATACTGTGTATAGTTGTAGCACTTATACCTGTATGTATTCTGGTTGTACTGTGTATAGTTGTAGCACTTATACCTGTATGTATTCTAGTTATACTGTGTATAGTTGTAGCACTTATACCTATATGTATTCTAGTTATACTGTGTATAGTTGTAGCATTTATACCTGTATGTATTCTAGTTATACTGTGTATAGTTGTAGCATTTATACCTGTATGTATTCTGGTTATACTGTGTATAGTTGTAGCATTTATACCTGTATGTATTCTGGTTATACTGTGTATAGTTGTAGCATTTATACCTGTATGTATTCTGGTTATACTGTGTATAGTTGTAGCATTTATACCTGTATGTATTCTAGTTATACTGTGTATAGTTGTAGCATTTATACCTGTATGTATTCTAGTTATACTGTGTATAGTTGTAGCATTTATACCTGTATGTATTCTAGTTATACTGTGTATAGTTGTAGCATTTATACCTATATGTATTCTAGTTATACTGTGTATAGTTGTAGCATTTATACCTATATGTATTCTAGTTATACTGTGTATAGTTGTAGCATTTATACCTGTATGTATTCTAGTTATACTGTGTATAGTTGTAGCACTTATACCTATATGTATTCTGGTTATACTGTGTATAGTTGTAGCATTTATACCTGTATGTATTCTAGTTATACTGTGTATAGTTGTAGCATTTATACCTATTATGTATTCTGGTTATACTGTGTATAGTTGTAGCACTTATACCTATATGTATTCTAGTTATACTGTGTATAGTTGTAGCATTTATACCTATATGTATTCTAGTTATACTGTGTATAGTTGTAGCATTTATACCTATTATGTATTCTGGTTATACTGTGTATAGTTGTAGCATTTATACCTATTATGTATTCTGGTTATACTGTCTATAGTTGTAGCATTTATACCTATTATGTATTCTAGTTATACTGTGTATAGTTGTAGCATTTATACCTATTATGTATTCTAGTTATACTGTGTATAGTTGTAGCATTTATACCTATTATGTATTCTGGTTATACTGTGTATAGTTGTAGCATTTATACCTATTATGTATTCTAGTTATACTGTGTATAGTTGTAGCATTTATACCTATATGTATTCTGGTTATACTGTGTATAGTTGTAGCACTTATACCTGTATGTATTCTAGTTATACTGTGTATAGTTGTAGCATTTATAACTATGTATTCTAGTTATACTGTGTATACTTGTAGCATTTATACCTGTATGTATTCTAGTTATACTGTGTATACTTGTAGCATTTATACCTGTATGTATTGTAGTTATACTGTGTATAGTTGTAGCATTTATACCTGTATGTATTCTAGTTATACTGTGTATAGTTGTAGCATTTATACCTATATGTATTCTAGTTATACTGTGTATAGTTGTAGCATTTATACCTGTATGTATTCTAGTTATACTGTGTATAGTTGTAGCATTTATACCTATTATGTATTCTAGTTATACTGTGTATAGTTGTAGCATTTATACCTGTATGTATTCTAGTTATACTGTGTATAGTTGTAGCATTTATACCTATTATGTATTCTAGTTATACTGTGTATAGTTGTAGCATTTATACCTGTATGTATTCTGGTTATACTGTGTATAGTTGTAGCATTTATACCTGTATGTATTCTGGTTATACTGTGTATAGTTGTAGCATTTATACCTGTATGTATTCTGGTTATACTGTGTATAGTTGTAGCATTTATACCTGTATGTATTCTGGTTATACTGTGTATAGTTGTAGCATTTATACCTATATGTATTCTAGTTATACTGTGTATAGTTGTAGCATTTATACCTATATGTATTCTAGTTATACTGTGTATAGTTGTAGCATTTATACCTGTATGTATTCTGGTTATACTGTGTATAGTTGTAGCATTTATACCTATATGTATTCTAGTTATACTGTGTATAGTTGTAGCATTTATACCTATATGTATTCTAGTTATACTGTGTATAGTTGTAGCATTTATACCTGTATGTATTCTGGTTATACTGTGTATAGTTGTAGCATTTATACCTGTATGTATTCTAGTTATACTGTGTATAGTTGTAGCATTTATACCTGTATGTATTCTAGTTATACTGTGTATAGTTGTAGCATTTATACCTGTATGTATTCTAGTTATACTGTGTATAGTTGTAGCATTTATACCTGTATGTATTCTAGTTATACTGTGTATAGTTGTAGCATTTATACCTGTATGTATTCTAGTTATACTGTGTATAGTTGTAGCATTTATACCTGTATGTATTCTAGTTATACTGTGTATAGTTGTAGCATTTATACCTGTATGTATTCTAGTTATACTGTGTATAGTTGTAGCATTTATACCTGTATGTATTCTGGTTATACTGTGTATAGTTGTAGCATTTATACCTGTATGTATTCTGGTTATACTGTGTATAGTTGTAGCATTTATACCTGTATGTATTCTGGTTATACTGTGTATAGTTGTAGCATTTATACCTGTATGTATTCTGGTTATACTGTGTATAGTTGTAGCATTTATACCTGTATGTATTCTGGTTATACTGTGTATAGTTGTAGCATTTATACCTGTATGTATTCTGGTTATACTGTGTATAGTTGTAGCATTTATACCTGTATGTATTCTAGTTATACTGTGTATAGTTGTAGCATTTATACCTGTATGTATTCTAGTTATACTGTGTATAGTTGTAGCATTTATACCTGTATGTATTCTAGTTATACTGTGTATAGTTGTAGCATTTATACCTATTATGTATTCTGGTTATACTGTGTATAGTTGTAGCATTTATACCTATTATGTATTCTGGTTATACTGTGTATAGTTGTAGCATTTATACCTATATGTATTCTAGTTATACTGTGTATAGTTGTAGCATTTATACCTATTATGTATTCTAGTTATACTGTGTATAGTTGTAGCATTTATACCTATTATGTATTCTGGTTATACTGTGTATAGTTGTAGCATTTATACCTATTATGTATTCTAGTTATACTGTGTATAGTTGTAGCATTTATACCTATATGTATTCTGGTTATACTGTGTATAGTTGTAGCACTTTATACCTGTATGTATTCTAGTTATACTGTGTATAGTTGTAGCATTTATAACTATGTATTCTAGTTATACTGTGTATACTTGTAGCATTTATACCTGTATGTATTCTAGTTATACTGTGTATACTTGTAGCATTTATACCTGTATGTATTGTAGTTATACTGTGTATAGTTGTAGCATTTATACCTGTATGTATTCTAGTTATACTGTGTATAGTTGTAGCATTTATACCTATATGTATTCTAGTTATACTGTGTATAGTTGTAGCATTTATACCTGTATGTATTCTAGTTATACTGTGTATAGTTGTAGCATTTATACCTATTATGTATTCTAGTTATACTGTGTATAGTTGTAGCATTTATACCTGTATGTATTCTAGTTATACTGTGTATAGTTGTAGCATTTATACCTATTATGTATTCTAGTTATACTGTGTATAGTTGTAGCATTTATACCTGTATGTATTCTGGTTATACTGTGTATAGTTGTAGCATTTATACCTGTATGTATTCTGGTTATACTGTGTATAGTTGTAGCATTTATACCTGTATGTATTCTGGTTATACTGTGTATAGTTGTAGCATTTATACCTGTATGTATTCTGGTTATACTGTGTATAGTTGTAGCATTTATACCTATATGTATTCTAGTTATACTGTGTATAGTTGTAGCATTTATACCTGTATGTATTCTGGTTATACTGTGTATAGTTGTAGCACTTATACCTGTATGTATTCTGGTTATACTGTGTATAGTTGTAGCACTTTATACCTGTATGTATTCTGGTTATACTGTGTATAGTTGTAGCACTTATACCTGTATGTATTCTGGTTATACTGTGTATAGTTGTAGCACTTATACCTGTATGTATTCTAGTTATACTGTGTATAGTTGTAGCATTTATACCTGTATGTATTCTGGTTATACTGTGTATAGTTGTAGCACTTATACCTGTATGTATTCTGGTTATACTGTGTATAGTTGTAGCACTTATACCTGTATGTATTCTGGTTATACTGTGTATAGTTGTAGCACTTATACCTGTATGTATTCTGGTTATACTGTGTATAGTTGTAGCACTTATACCTGTATGTATTCTGGTTATACTGTGTATAGTTGTAGCACTTATACCTGTATGTATTCTGGTTATACTGTGTATAGTTGTAGCACTTATACCTGTATGTATTCTGGTTATACTGTGTATAGTTGTAGCACTTATACCTGTATGTATTCTGGTTATACTGTGTATAGTTGTAGCACTTATACCTGTATGTATTCTGGTTATACTGTGTATAGTTGTAGCATTTATACCTGTATGTATTCTGGTTATACTGTGTATAGTTGTAGCATTTATACCTGTATGTATTCTGGTTATACTGTGTATAGTTGTAGCATTTATACCTGTATGTATTCTGGTTATACTGTGTATAGTTGTAGCATTTATACCTGTATGTATTCTGGTTATACTGTGTATAGTTGTAGCATTTATACCTGTATGTATTCTGGTTATACTGTGTATAGTTGTAGCAAGTATGCTACAAGTACGAACCTCTGTATGAAATAGTGATTTTATTTAAATGTACTTCAGTAATCTACTAGGGATACCCGGATACCATGTATATGTCAGTCTGTATATGGAGTGTAATTAGGTAGACATACCGGCAGGCGGCAGCAGAGGGGCCCAATAGTCTCGAGTCGTCCGTAGAGACAGAAGAAGAAGAAGAAGACGACGTCATTGTTTTGGTCGACTGGTTTTGCTGCAGACTTAATGAAGAGAGAACATTTTGAACAGGGCGAGACTTCTCATTTGATAGTTTAAATAACCAGGTAAGATCTATAGACTAAAAGAGGACCCTGCACAGCCGCAGAAACCTTTAGCTGAACGTTAAATTGCGCACGCTGAAACACGTCTATATTATTAGCATAACATTAGCGTATTGAGAGATCTGATTGTTTCCTGCAGCTGATTATCGATTTACTTAAGTAACCTAACGTTATACTGTGGCTCCTTTGTCGGTTTTAAAGATTGGTAACGTTATATGATTGTAAAGTTGTAATAACACTACACGTTCTTCCAACCGAAGAAGTGCATGACTTTGTGGAAGAAGAAAGGCGTGGCCGTAGAGGCGATCGAAAGGTTCACACGGCAGTAAACATTCTAATAAATGATCCGAGGAGCATTTCATACATTATAAACATTCATAATACATGTATAATTATCCAGATTTCTGAGTTGAATTTGGTGTGACCTTATGAGAGTGCAAATTCGGGACCAGATGTGTGTGTTTCACTTAAAGGTCCCATAATATGCTAGTTTTCAGGTTCATACTTGTTTTTTGGGTTTCTAACATAACGTGTTTACAATTAAATTTAAAATTTTATTTATAGTATCATATCATAACAAGAGTTATCTCGAGACACTTTACAGATAGATTAGGTCTAGACCACACTCTATAATTTACAGGGACCCAACAATTCCAGTAATTCCCCCAAGAGCAAGCATTTAGTGTGACAGTGGTGAGGAAAAACTTCCTCTCAGGGAGAAACCTGGGACAGACCCAAGCTCAAAATGTCAAATATAACACTGTTTAATATGATTTGTTTTTAAGATTGAAACCAGAAGTAGTATAGCCTTTGCCCAGACAAAAGACTGTACATGGCCCAGAGGTTAATGTGAATGTTTTGAAGCAAATAACAGCTAATTAAGCAATGCATGATGGGCAAAATGTTCTCACTTAATTATTGCTTAATAGTTACTTATTATTAAAACTTAATAATCGACAAGTACCTACTGCTATGCAAATTAAAATCAAAAAAGGTCTGGTGACCATAATGAGGCAGCAACAACTAGCCAAACATGCTTTTCATGTGGAATTAAATTAGTTGAATAAATGTGAATAATTCAAGTTAGTCTCCATGCATTACCAGGTGCTACAACTGGATTTAGGTTGGTTTACCCTGCGTAGTAATTCATTTTAAATGGGGTTAAATCAAGGCTTTGGCAGAGCTACTCCCACTGGAGCTGCAAATAGGCTACTTCTTACAATTTGGAAGAAAATAATACTAACTCATTGCATGGTCATCTCCAGGGGCTTAGCACAAAATTCTTGGCCTTGTAGAAAGGCATTCTCTATGGGCCCCTCCCTGCATCCACAGCTATTCATTCTAGCATCTTTTTGGGCCCTCCTCACATGAGGGCCCTGGGTACTCAGTCCCCTCCCTCATCTCTAGTCATCAGAGGTGGGAGTAAGCCACACATGTGCAAGTCACCAGCAAGTCTCAAGTCTTAACCTTCAAGTTGCAAGCAAGTCTCAAGTCATTGTGGTGAGAATCAAGCAAGTCAAGTCGAGTCCCTGCTATAAGTCAAGCAAGTCACAAGTCAAGTCATACAAAATTCTTAAATCTACCCCAGTTTTTACATTCATAATCAGTTTAAAAAGACATTTGTCGTCATAAAAAGTCTCGTTTTATTTTCAATATTGCAACGAAACTGTTGCAGCAAAAACTACTTTACAGAGACATATATCCAGTTAAGGTACAAGGTTTACATCAAGCTAGCTGAGCTCTACGGAGACTGGCCCACGATAGGCAGCGGTGGTTTCTTCTCGCGTCTAACCACCGCTGCTCATCGCGGGCTTGCTTCTTAATTTCAATACCTTGAAAAAAGAATATGGCCTGGCTATTACATTAATATCAAGTCAAGTCCTTTCAAGTCATCTGTCTCAAGTTAAAGTCAAGTCTCAAGTCTTGAATACCAAGTCAAAGTCAAGTCATTTATCAATGTAAGTCAAGCAAGTCTCAAGTCCTCAAATTGTCGGACTTCAGTCAAGTCATGCGACTCGAGTCCCTCACCTCTGCTAGTCATCGTTACAATCCCCCCCATTGTAGTGCATCAAACATCTGAACGTTGCCAGCTATTACCAGAGAAAAGAAAGGTGGTAAGGCTGTCTTTGAGCTGTGCATATTTTCCCATTCAAAATTGTTAACATCCTCTCAGAATAAAATGATTATTATTTGATTTGAAAAAAATCCCCAAACTTTGAACAGTAATGTAGAGCATAGAGTAACATGTATGGCTGTGTGTATGTTTTAGATCAGTCACCATGACAACCAAGCGCGGACTGATAACTGATTCATTCAAGGTGGTGAAGAAAGCGCGGAGGGTGAAACGAGAGAAGAGGCCTTCTCCTCCTCCTCCGCCACAGCAAGGTGAAGAGCAGCACAGTGTTTGTATCTGTCAAACACACAGTCATTGTACTGTTTGACACACCACTTTGAAAAACAGTCAGTTAAATCCAGATTTCAATCAGCATCTAGCATCAGTTTGTAAAAAAAAGGCTTAAATAAATTTTTTCATTTTCACATTTTCCATTCTATATTTTAATTGTGTTACCTTCAGTTCCAGGTAGCTTTTAAAAGGTATTGTTCTACTGATACATACACATACTATGTGCCCTGTAAAATTCACAATGTCACCAATTTCTGTTATAATTCAGTGTTTACTTACCTTGAAGGTGAAAATTATTGGTCATTAGATTTTTTTGTAGGTTTTTTTGTTGCTGGATATTATTAATGTTAGAGCAGTGTTAGAGTTCTCTGATACTTTGTTGGGACATACAATAGAAGTGACTTGAATTCTCTGAATCAGAGGCTGAGACTCAAACGGTCCGAAAGGAGGAGCTGCAGAGGCTCAGACAGTTTGACCTGGACTGGAGATTCGGGCCCTGCACAGGTACCGTACCTACATATGTGTAGAATATCTGCTTTTGGAACAAGATAAAGGGGTTTCAACTTTGATATTATTCACTACTTTGAATTTGTATACATGATTAGAATCTCTGAGTAGGCAAAATGCGTTAACAAATGTATACAAAATATAGTGTGGTTGATACTATACACCATGTGTTTTCATGGCTGAAATCAGGCTGAAACTAACAATCATTTTTTTCATCAGTTGATCTCTCAAGGATTAGTCAGATTTGTCGATAAATCTACCTATAATTTTTTCAATAAATCTATTGATTGTTTTCTGATAGTTGTTAAATCCTTTGGTTAACTGACCAATAAACATAACTTCTACCAATAATCTTTTAAAACATTTTATTCAAGTAATATAATACAATATTGTTGTATATAATACAATACTACAATTCAATACTATAATATAATAATAGTATTGATGATAATAATAATAATAATAATATACTATTGTAAGTAAGTAAGTCAAGTTTATTTATATAGCACTTTTCAAAGATGAAAATCACAAAGTGCTTCACAATAAAATGAAATACAATAAATAGAAGACATAAGAATACAAAGGAAAACCTAGTTACATCAAATCATAAAAAAAGTGTAGTATTGTATTATTATATTATATCACAGTAGTGTATTGTATGTATCAGTGTCTAAAATGAATTAATGAAGATCACAATAAAATATTTGAGAGTAACAATATTTGTGACTTTGTTTGTGTAATGACAACTGTCCAGCCTGCAGAAGTGGACTTATCAGATGTGTCTCCGAGTGTTGTCTGTTTGTTTGCTTGTCTGTCTGTCTGTCTGTCTGTCTGTCGGCAGAATTACGTTTATCAGTGTTTTAAGCCCCCAACGTCTCTAGGGTTAGCTAACTAGGATTAGGCAATGGTTATGGTTATGGTTATGGTTATGGTTAGGGTAAGGGTTAAGGCCGTTTTATGCTTCTGCGTCGAATCAACGGCGTTCCCCCACAGACCTCTCTGCATCCTGACGTGCACCTTCGAAAAATGTAACTACGCGTCGCAGTGACGCACATTGCTCGGCCGTGGCTTGGTAGCGTTGCATTTCCCCCCAGCTCATGTCCTGGTTCTCCTTCTCCATAAACAACATGAACTCAAGGAGAGGGTTAACTTTTCCTGCTGCAGATCTCCCACCGTGGTCGGAAAGAACAGAGGAGACACTTTGTTTCTCTCACTAGGACTCTAGAGTCGGTGCTCCAAAGCTAAGCTCCGTCACACTCTCACTTCTCCCTCGCTCTATCACCCACTCCCCACACACACACAAACACATGCCGGCTCGACGCACACACCAGCGCACAAATATAAACACCAGGCCACTTAACGTAGGCTAGGGCGAGAGCTCTGCGTGGAGCCTCCGCAGAACCATAAAACCAGCTTTAAGGTTAGGTGCCTTGAAGTCAGCGGTCGCAGCGCTGCCTGGAAGGAGACGTCGGGGGCTTAAAACGCCATCGAGCCAGAATTACAGAAAAGCTACTGGCCTGATTTTCATGAAACTTGGTGAAAGGTTGAAGCATAGGCCAAGGAAGAACCTATGGAATTTTGTAGCGGATCCGACTCATGGGGCAGATACACAAATTATTTTTCCCTTTTGTTAACATTGCGAGATAGGGCGTTTTACCGCTGCATTCGTGTGGTGTCAGAGTAATCGGCAAAATGAGTTTCCGACTGGGACAATTCTCACTGCATTAACATCATAAGATAGGGCATGCCTTGGTGGAGGTCGGCGTGTCCTTCTAGTCTGCATTGTTTTTGGGTCTGCTTTATTTGGGAAAGGTATAGTTGAAGGTGTGCAGAAACAGCTTTAAACCACTGAAGAATCGCTCATGTTCTCTCTCTCTCTGTCCAGGCATCAGCAGGTTGCAGAGATGGGAGAGAGCAAAGCTTAATGGTCTGGGCCCACCCAAGGAGATCAGAGACCTGCTGCTGCAAACACACACTGACCCCGAGTACAACCGGAGGTAACACACACACACACACACACACACACACACACACACACACACACATACGTTCCCTTTGGTGGTATCCCCAGAGTATTTAAAGGGATACGCCACCGTTTGTTGAAATAGGGCTTATCACGGTCTCCCCTAGCTGTAGATAGGTGGGCCAACGCATTTTTTGTCTCAGTGCAAGTAATTAGGTTTTTTTTTGTTTTTTGTTGGCTCACTTTTACTCACAACATGCTAACCGGCAACATAGGATTCCATTCACTATGCTAAGCTAACTAGCGGCGGCGCTGCCGGTGTTGCACCGGACTAAAACAATGCATGCACAAAAAATGCGTTGGTCCACCTATCTACAGCTAGGGGAGACCGTGATAAGCCCTATTTCAACGAACGGTGGCGTATCCCTTTAAGAAATTCCACACTATGCTTACTTTGTATTACCTCTTATACTCACTATATTAACATCCACACAAAAAGCAGGTTTCTAGGAGAACTCAGGTTATGACCGTTCAATCTCTCCTTTCATCCTACTTGTATACAAGTCCAAGAAGCCAGATTTCTTAACTTCCTACCATCTATTAAATCACAATCCCTGTGTCCCAATACCCATACTATTTAGTATGCCAGAAAAGATTTAGTATATGTCTCAGTACATAGTATGTCAAAAAATACCAGGCCTTCCTACAGCATCAGGTTGGATTTTGCAGCATGCAAGCAGGCATGCTTTTCTGGCTATTCTGACACACAATCCTTTGCGCAGCATATATGAGCAAGAGGGTCAGAATTTGAGGCCCAATGCTATGAAGAAGTAGTATGTCATGGTATGTACATAGAGACGAGACATTGCTCTAGGGGAGATGAGAACATTTATAAGCTAATACCCATGGCAGACATACATTAACACAGGTTGCCACGCATCACTTACTGTCAGTACTATCACTATGAAATGGAGAATGTATCATGCTATGAAAAAAAGATATCCAACTCTTACTAAGGCTGAGTATTACCTCTATGCTTTCTTAGTACTGACCAAAATGTGTCAATAGCCCTAAGTATCAAACGTTGTTAGTGTCCATAAAGAAAACCTGCTTGGATTCATATTGTTCTTTAATTATTCTATGGTCTCAGAGAATTACAGCAAATCATAATCATGATTCATTTTAGTCTGCATTTAATTTAGGCAACGCTCATGTACTGCTGAAAAATGTGGAATGATATTCAACCCTAACTCTTGGAGACACCGATTCATATTAACAAAGTCTGCATTCATTTGTTGGTAATGATTATGTTCTTTGTCTTTCAGCCTATGGAGCGACTATCCTTTGTGAGGAAGACATTGTAAGAAAGAGAAAAGCATGCAGATTCTAACAAAAGTCAAATTTATATCACCTCAAATCACACATATGTCCCTGAGGGATTTACCTTCTATCCTTAAGCCCTGAAAAACTCTTAAGGCCGGCTTCACACTTGCTGCGTAGCGTGAGCGTGGCAGCTGCGTGACGTTTTCTATGTCTTCACACACCAGAAACGTGTCTGACGCTTTATGTCTGCATTTATGTCAAAACCTAGAGACTTTCCAAAATCAAAATGTCATTTATTAAATGTATTTGTGTCAAAATTACATATAAACATCTTTTCCTATTCTATTTTGAATGGAAACGCTTCCAACACGCTTGCGTGTCACGTGAAAAATAGGCGTCGGTCCTATTTCTAGCATGCACGCATTTGCGGCACGGCTCGAGCCGAGATGAAATAAAAACGGACACGCCACGCAGCTGACATGCTCACGCCACGCGTGCAGTGTGAAGCCGGCCTCAGTAAAAAGATTTCACAGGGGAAAGATATTTCAACCTGGATACCCTATGTCCCTATGTTTTTGTGTCTAAGTGACTGATGGGAACAACAATCTCTGACATCGATCCAGTATTAAGCGAGTGAAACAAGCTGCAATGTAACCCACCTTCAATTTACGTCCACTAAAAGTGCTTGTTTTGTCACTAACGTGCTCAGATTAGTGTCTGACAACATTATGGAAAGGATCCCCAAGGAGGTCAACCTTTTTGTTAAATGGTAAGATCCTTTTTGTTTAACATGAAACAGCCCCTAAAAATTGCCAGACTCCATTCAAATAAACGGTCATTTTATCATCGTCGACAAAAACAAAATGAAACAATCAAAAGCTGTCGTAGTCTGTCTCTCTTGCTCTGGTTTGGTTGAAATAAACCTTTAATTCACCCATTTACATGTGGAAATATGCTGGCTCTCTACACGCTAAAAGTACTGATTATTTACATGGAGTCTGGTGGGTTTTGGGATGGTGCTTTAGGGGCTGTTTCTGGTTAAACAAAAAGGATTTCACTCTTCCAGGTTCGAGGGTCCAGGTTGAAAAATACTGAAATTACCCAACCTCCAACGGAGGAGGAATCCCTCTTTCAGCTTGGAGAAAGAACAATGACAGACCATCCAGTTGTGTTTTTTTCTTGCAGATGTACAACCTTGTCTTCTACACACAGTTTGTATTAAAAAATATTTCATAAAAAAAGAATTCGACCAAATTACTGGCTTGTTCTGTCTTGCTGTGTATAAATGGAGGGGTTGTTACCTCACTGTTGACACTGTAGAAATGAAATTGTGAAGGAGACATAAATGACAAAGAGTTCTACATTCACACGATTTGCTACCCTCTGGTATCTCCCATGTGGTCTGCACGCTGACATACATTTGTCTCAGTCTTTTTATAACTGACCTAACTTAACGCAGTCTCTCTGTTTTACTCTTAACTCCACTAGATACACGAGGTAGAGAATGAGTGTGTGAATGTGTTCCACAATGCTACCTAGAGATGGTCACATTGGAAAGAGAAACGCATGTCTACGACTTCTCGTAATATGTTGGTCTCTCTTCATATACTGTATCTAATCTATTGAGAATGCAGTTGAAAAAAGAGAATGCACTTTTCACTTCGAAGTGAAAAAGTTAGACACTGTTTTATAAATTTATAAATTGTGGAGGTTACTGGCATCAACTTTGCAGCTTTCATTTAAAAAAAAAAAAAAAAAGCCTTTCAGAAATACAGTTCACAATGTTTTTTTTGACAGATGTACACCAGAAGGAAAATTAGGGCTGCCAGTTACACTTTTAATGTATTATCCCGCCTCCAACGCTGTTCGATTGGTGTGCAGTGTCGTCAAACACTCAAAGCTTAAAGCTGATTGGTTCGCATGTCGATTAGTTGAGCGACAGCAGACGCACCGCCAGCTGATTGATTGAGAGCTCAGTGACTGGGATCTGAGGCGGGGCGCTGCTGTAGTAAAGATTCTAGTGGGCGGGATTTGAGAGGTTTCTACAGGTTGATGTGTTGCGTCAGTCTGATTCCTGGGCCTCTCATTGGTTTATTCTTAGCTCTGTTGGATTTCTGCATTGTCAAATGGTCAAATACCGTTAATGACGTTCATTACGGGGCAGCGGCGTCAAGGTAGACAGAATAAGCCTCGATAATACAAGAAGACAGATGACTTTTATTTATTTTTTTAAGTCCAAAATCTGTTGGTGTTGGAAAAAATACAGCTGGTATTTACCAATTGGTCGTGCAATAAATAAGGAACTTTCCAAAAAAAAACTGAAACAACCATTGTCATGAACTGTGCATTTAGATTATATCACGCCATGTACTATTTATTAAGCAGATTTCTTTACTTTGAAGGTTAAGACCGGAAGTTGTATTTTGTGATTGTTGGGTAGCTTAGCTAATTTGATTGGCTGTTGCGTTGTTGCCTGTGGGCTGAGTAGTGACCTACAGACAGTACTGCAGCCAGGACAAGGATTAATAATACCACACTGTCTGTAAAACAAAAATAGTCTTTAACCATAGTTAGACAGTAATTTGCCTTAAATAAGCCTTAATTTCCTTAAAAGACAGCATTTTTTTTTACCGCCGCTTCAATGGAAATATCGTTTTGATGAGTCTTCACTCATGAGCGGCTGTGACAGTTACGTTATAGCTAACTTAACTAACGTTAACTTAAGCTAGATAACGTTAGCCTGTTGTAAAATCAAATTGTCAAATTATTTGTTGCTGCTTTTTTTCGTGGCCGTGGGGAGTTGAATCCAAAACGCATGGTGCTGTGATATATCCTGTTTTACTAAAAACTGTAGGGATAGTGGACAGACGTCACACTCTGGTAAGCAACCTGTTCATCTCCGAAGGATTAACGTTATAACATAGCTAGCTAGCTAGCTAGTCATCCACAGAGACATCCATATAACTCATTAGCTATCTGCTAGCTTGTGGCTCGAAGGCTTAACGTTACCTTGTTGTACCGTTGTGATTTTTCACTTGTCATTTGACACATGGCGTATGGCGTATATTGCAGCCATGTAAAATTGCTGGCAAACCTAGCTAATTCGTAAGCAACATGTCTCTGAGTATCTTCTTTCATCCATATTACCAGAATTATCCGAATTTAGGCGAGGCTTCTGGTAATAACGGCGACAAAGTTTGTAACGTTAACCCAATATTTAATGTCTAACGTTAAGCAAATGACCGGAAGTGCCATCATGATTACCGTTGGTAACCAATGTATTTCCATAACATTAGTGTGGCTGCTGTGCAGAATGCAGGGGCGGCCGCTCGCTTTTATTTCGCAGATGCAGAAATTGGCATAACGTTAAGTGATTTTAGGGCGATCCTCTTGAGTAAATTATCTTCAACACAGGCCCACTTCTTACAACCCTAACTTCAGGCCTTTACGAATCATTGAGAATAGATTCTTCAGCATATAGCATCCGCAATGAAGCACGTTACCGGTCATTTATGTTAAAAGTTTTAGAATTATTCCAAGCTGCTTGCTTACACACGGCCACATTGGTGGGAGGGGATAACGGGGATCATATGGGGACAACAGGCAAAGGCTTTCTTACCGTTACAATGTCATTTAAATGGGCAAAACTAGCATACAGGATGCATTAGATGTAAACTACACCGAGTTTACGTGTTGTCCAATTTTATGCAACACAGGGAGATGTGTTTTCAGAGCCAGCTCACACCCTATGGATAGGGATTTATGTCTCTTGGGCCTGTTTGTCTCTGCGGCTTCCAGTTTGTGTGGTTGCTTGGCTATACAGTACATTTCACTCCCCAGCCAACTAATGCTGTAACTGTGTGTCATTTTTACATGCATTACAACATATTTTCATGTGTGAAAATCACTGAAATACTGCCTTTTTATTAGATTTTATAGATTAGTTGTGCTTTATCTCCGATATGATAAATAGGACTGATAAGAACATTAGTCAGAGGAAAACACTAAATCTTTCAGTAATATGTTATAATGTGTCATGACAATTGTGAAATGTAATGTAAAATCTACAAAAAATTATGGACATTAAAATGAAACCTATTTGCTGTTGGCACGTTCAATCTAAAATATTGTCAGCTAAATTAAAGCCATATTATCTCATTTTTGATGTATAGAAATGATGATAATAGATACTACAAACTTGTTTAATCCAACCGCTTTTCTTACTTTCCTCAGTACTGCCTCTGTAAGTTTGTAAAATAGGGCTTTGAAGACTGATTGTGATATTTTTGTAGTGTAGAATCTTATCGCTGATATTGCTGTTGCCTTGTGTTCTCTCTCCTCCCTCCCTCCATAGTGATGGATAATGCCCATACTAAGACGGTGGAGGAGGTTTTGGGCTTCTTCAGTGTAAATGAGTCTACAGGTCTGAGCTGTGAGCAGCTGAAGAAGAACAGGGAAAGATGGGGACCCAACGGTACAAATGGAAATCATTTTTCTCTTTACACTCATTAAATGTCTTTAAAACAAATCAACTTTAAATTTGTAGTCTCATAAGAGTAAGTGTGCAGTAGATTTCATCCATCTTTTGTTTATTAATTTAGAGATGGCCCGATACCATGTTTTGCTTCCCGATACCGATTCTGATTCCTGAACTTGTGTATCGGCCGATGCCGATCCGATACCAGTGTGTCATATATTTTATTATGTTTAAACACAAAACTGTATACTACTGTCCCTGTATGGATATGATATTATTTCTATCTTTGTTGTCAGTCTGGCTCAGATTAAAGTCTTTGTGAAACATAAACAAATACAAACAATGAATGCCACAGAACTTTCTGTTATTATGAAGTTTGACAGTCCGTTATAACGGAAAAAGAACATAAATGAACTACTTTAACATAGATTTTCTTTAGGGCTTTATTACGTGGTATCGGATCGGTGCATAAACTCCAGTACTTCCCGATACCAGCGTTTTAGGCAGTATCGGAGCCGATACCAATACTGGTATCTCTGTATTAAATGACACACTCTGTGTTGTTGATAATGGACTTACTACACTTATTACTGCTACCGCCAATACTAAAAATGACAAACATCATTATAATAAACAACATATTCATAAAAGATTATATTAGACTATATTCCGGGTTAAAGGCTTAACATGTTCTACAATTGTATTGCTGAAATGTTCAGTAAATGTGTACATGGATACATGGTATATCTGCATCATGTTCAAGTATTAGCAAGCACTATATTAATATAGCCCTGCTGTAATTCTTTTTCACTTTCTTTCTAACTACCTTTAACTCTGCCTTTACTCGCAGAATTGCCAGCTGAAGAAGGTAAGCTATCTATCTGTCTGTCTGTCTGTCTGTCTGTCTGTCTCTATCTATATATATCTGTCTTGTCTGTCTGTCTGTTTATCTCTATCTGTCTATCTATCTATCTATCTATCTATCTATCCCTATATCTATCTATCTGTCTTGTCTGTCTGTCTGTCTGTTTTCTTGTATCCTTTTCTGTTCCTCTTCTTACGTTGTCTTTCTTTCATCGTCATTATCTCATGTAAATCAAAGTTTTTTTCTTTATTTTGCTCTGCTCATTGTGGTCCTTGGTGTCTCTTTATACAGGGAAGTCACTTTGGGAGCTGGTCCTGGAACAGTTTGAGGATCTGTTGGTTCGAATCTTGCTGCTAGCTGCGTGCATCTCCTTTGTAAGGAAACACAACTGTGCACAACCACAAGCAAACACATACACACTCACATATACCAGTAACAGTAATCTTTTCAAATATATAGAGTTTGTATGGACTGTGTATTTGTGTGAACTAATACATTAGTTTAACCCTGCTCTACACGCACACAAATGAAATAGTAAGTAAGTAAGTAAGTTTATTTCTATAGCACATTTAAAAACAGCTCGCGCTGACCAAAGTGCTGTACATAGCGCATTAGCCACAGGGTAATAAAATAAGAAAAATAAAATAAAACACATACAAATCAGTGATTTAGGCTAAAAAGTACATCTTAAAACAAACACTTAATTACAAACATAGCAGGATAAGACAATTAAGATGCCGGGAAGGCCAATGTAAAAAGATGTGTTTTGAGCCTGGCTTTGAAATGAGTGTTAATAACACAAAGCCACATTCAACACAAATCTTCACCTCTCTCTCCGTCTTGTCTTGTCTCGTAGACCCTGGCTTGGTTCGAAGAAGGAGAGGGGACAATCACAGCCTTTGTTGAACCCTTCGTCATCCTCCTCATTCTCATTGCCAATGCTATTGTGGGAGTATGGCAGGTAAACAGTGTGTGTGAGCAGGTTTTGTGGATTGACAATCATATCATCATATCAAGGCAATTTCTTGGACCATTTCATACTATTAAAGAATATCTAAAATGGTGTTATGAATTGTTTAAAACTTCTGCTGCACTAATCCTCTAATTTCCCAAATATGTGTTTTACGTTTGACAACTATGATGTAATACAAAATAGCCTAAAACTAGATTTATACTGCACTTAGTCTCGCATTGCCAGACCGCGCTGCAGAGTAAGGTGTGGCTCCTCCGCACATGCATTCCAGGAAAGGAGAAAAAACTCTCTGGGTTGTTTGCATTACTTTAAACCAATCACAATCTGGTCGCAGAGACGGTAACGCCGGCTACACACTGGATGCGTGGCGTGAGCTTGGCATTTCTGTTGGGTGGCGTTTTCTATGCCTTTTCACACCAGAAACGAGTCTGACGCGGCGCTGCTGCTGCTAGCCTTGTCTGTACACATCTATGTTTCCCATTGACTACTGCACTCAAGCAGTATACTTCATGTTAAACATAAATATATACTGATCTGATTACAGCAAAGACAACGTCGGCAGTATTGACGGCGCATCCAGTGTGTAGCCGGCCTTACTCTGCAAAATGGTCTAGGAAAAAATTGAACTTGATTTGGTGGAACGTTTGCACCCCGCAAAATAAAACGCCACATACAATATTAAATGAAATTTAACTGTTCACACAATACAGCACGTGAGCTATATAAATCAGCTGGATACATGGTTAAACGTTATTTGCTCTTACCAGTGTATCACCGTGTGTATTTTGTCCCTAGCAAATGCTGCCAATCTGACTCATCCATTGCGCTATTATGCACAACCACAGCATTCTACTCTGCAAATAGCTAATTTTTACAATCAAGCTAATACAAAAGCTGTCGGTTTGTAGTTTAACTGTTTATCTTAGTTGTCACAAAGCTTGAAATTCGGACAAATTCTTGTAAACTTAGCTGGCGTAAACAAACCATCCTCTGCTCTCTACCAGCGGTAACTCCATATGGCTAATTATTATGCAATGACATCATTAGATTTCGAGGACGATGTGTGCGTTCTTCGTTCTCTCTAAACTTCGCTCAGTATTTTGATGTCAGGAATATGATTTATTTTATTGACAATAGCTCAGGGAAATGTCCAGCCCCCGGGCACTGAGCTTTCAGAAAAAAGTGTCATCCTGAACAATATAGCCCTGCTAAGCTTTGTGCAGTCCCATTTTCCTGGGACAAGCTGTGAACATAGCATATTCACAAGAGCCATTACCTCTCCCACTGCCAACTCTTAGTTACAAAACAACAGGCAAACTGTTTGGAGATTGCAAAAAGGTTGTACAATACAGTGGAGCAGGTGAAAGTGTTTGTGCTCGTTACCTACGACTTACACACAAATACCTCAAAAGCCAAAAAAGTTTGTCACAATGAGTAAGGTAATGTTTTTGCAGTTTTCTAAAACTACTTTTTACAAGTTGTTTATTTACTAGTTATTTATACAAATAACTTAATACTGCAATTTGTTCAAATTGACAACACTATCAGAGCATGCCAAAATCATCTGTGTCTGAAAATACCCCAGAGGGTTAAGGATGGCTACAGGGCTATTTCCCATTCCCCATTCCCCATTTGGGAAATCAGATCACGCTGCCATTTTCCTCATTTCAAAATACAAACAAAGAGTCAGACAGGAAGCCTGGTTGACATGAAAGGTCAAATGCTGGTCTGACCAATCAGAAACTACGCTGCAGGATGTGATGATTGATGTGGACTGGGACTTGTACAGCAAACTGGTGGACTATTCTGTGCCTACAGTAATTATCAAGACCATCCCAAGTTATAAACTGTGGGTGGATAAAACCATCCGTGACGCACTGAAGAGGCATGCCGCCGCATACAACTCAGGGCTGGCTTCTGGGAACATGGAGAGAGTGTCCGATGTCCTGCGGGGACCGGTGAAGGAGGCTAAGAGGTGATACCCAGACTTTCAAGCAGTCGGACGCCAGAGGCTTATGGACAAGGAATAAGGACAATAACAGACTACAAAGGAGAAAAAAGGGCAATTATAAGTCTTAGAGCATGACGGTAATGCCGGCCCTAGCCATTTTGGTGCCCTAGGTGCCCTCTGCTGACTAACTCCATCCTCACTGTATCAGAGAGGGCTGGCCAGTCAGCAGGATCTGTAGGTGCTGCAATGACGGATCCAGGATGAGTTGCACATGTTCATAACTGATGTAAATTTGGGATAGCATTTGGGATAGAATTATATCAAAAATCTGGCTGCAGCTGTAACATACAATTACAGAACTCCTGCTTCAGACAACATAGCAATGTATCAGAGACCACAAACTATTGCTGAAACTTACATGCTTCAGAGAGCGATGTAGAAGGCCTGATCAAGGAATGATCAGAAGGCCCCTCTCCACAGGCTGCTAAGGGCTTCTGCAAGTGTTTCCTGAGTGCATCTGGACAGATATAGAGTAGATTTACCTATTACTTTACAAGCAAAATAATGTAGCTGCAGCAGACAGCAGAGGACACAGGGCAAACAACTGCTGCAGCCTGCACACTACTACTCACACCAGTGCCATGTTCAACATAAATAACTTGCCAAGACAAGTAACGTTAGGATAAGCATAGTCTATATCAAGGATGTTTCATTTCCGGGATTGTTCAGGTGCTGCCGGAAATTCCGCCGGATGTCTGTCACCTTACCTTTTCTTTGTGTTGGCGTTCTAACCTCCGGTGGATTTCTGAGGACTATGGTTAACTGCTCCTCAGATCTCTGCAGGGTAAATCCAGACAGCTAGCTAGACTATCTGTCCAATCTGAGTTTTCTGTTGCACGACTAAAACAACCAAAACAAGTTCCTTTCCGAGGCTATTTTGCAGCGGCACCGCGGCTCTGTCCAGCGCTTAGCACCACCCAAGACGATTTTGATTGGTTTAAAGAAATGCCAATAAACCAGAGCATGTTTTTCTCCCATCTCGAAATGCCGTATGATTCCAGGAAGTTGAGACTGTGTGTCATAGTCAACTTATGGCCCCATTTTAACGATTTGAAACGCAAGTATCAAACGCGAAATGCAAGTAGCTTTGTGGGCGTATCTCGGGCGCTGTTGCTATTGTACCAGCGGGATAAATGACTCTTGCACCCGACGCAGTGGCGATGTTGCTGCGGCCTCTCGGGCGCATCTCCTCAAGTCTGGAGAGGATTGCTGCAGCCATGGAGTGTGGGCCTCCAAACGCACCACCTGCTCCTGTTGTGCCCCTTCCTCCTCCTGTTGTAACCAATCCTCCTCCTGTTGTGACCCTTCCTCCTCTCCCCCGACTCCATCTCTGTCCACCCGCTCCACCAGGAGCACATTGCGCATTGCCACTCCCGGACCCTCAAGTGTGAGATCCCACCGTGGCGTGCGTCACATGCCTATTAGAGGAGGGAAAAATAATTAGTTCTTCTGTTTAAATCTTTTCAACTTTTCATTTTCCGTTTGTATTTTTTTTTTCAATTACAGTTTGCTATTGATTTTTCTTTTTGACAAAATGTAAATAAAGAAATGTCACAAAGACATACTTTCCGATGTTTTGGGCTCACTCTCACTGAATCACGAGGTTATGAATGCATTGTGATATTTTTGCAATGTAGTCTAACATTAGACTGAGATTACTTTGCTTACCTCACTATGGACGATGCAGCTCTTCTGTCAGAAAAGCTCTCCTCTCCTGTGCTGCTGCTGGGACATTTGGGTTAAGTGGCAAATGTAGTTCGCATGCAGTTCAACATCACGTCTCCTTAAGTCCTCTAATATTTCCTCATTTATGTCATCAACACATCCATGATTCATGGAAATGTTGTGTAAAACACAACAAGCCACAAAGAATGCTGCAACTTTTTGAGGACTGTACTGTAAAGTGTCTCCTGATCTATCCAAACACCTGAAGCGCATTTTCAGTAATATCTTTCCTTGTAATTATGTATGGTTTGCAAAAATGGGAACTGCTGCGTCCGTGTAGATAAGAGAAGCAAAGTGTATGCGCGGTGTGCACACGCTACATTATGGCCAAGCATGCGCCCCTAAAATAGCATCTGAATAACACGCCACTGATTTTAGACTAGGTTTTTCCTGGTCTGTGGCGGAATTGTGTTCTGAAACGGCAAAATAGCACTGGGGAATGTTTGCGTCGGTACACGCCTCGTCTTTTTTGCTGAACCGCCCCCGGGAGCGCAAATTCCCTAATTTACCGACGTGAGTCTGTGGAGGGAAAAGTCTGCTGTGTGTTGGGTGCAAAATAGGAACGATACATGCCTTTGTGTACAAAGTCAATTGCGCTGGGTGCAATGTCCCACATTGCCAGACCCTGTTCTGTCAATGCGAGAATAAGTTGTTTATGATAAAGTCATATTTTGGGTGGGAAGGTGGAGTCCAAAAGGTTTATCTAAATCAGCACATACCATTATGTTCCTTTTTATCCTGTCATCTTGTTGTGTCTATTCTCGCATACACCGCTTATCTATTCTGGGATACGTGTCTTATGGGATTTCAAAACTGTACAGTAAAAAAACAACTGTTGACCTAATTTGGGTTTTAATAAAGACCAAGTCAAGGCAAGTACAGGTTTTTAAAGTCCGTCGGATGTTCTTCTGTTTCATGGGTTTAACTTCTGTGTTTGTCATCTTCTCTGCTCAGTGGTGTGATGTTTGGATTCTAACATTTAAATGTTCACAGAGAATCAAACCGAAGTAACTGGTCTGTGTATGTGGGGTTTCTGTTCTGTTCATGAACTCTACCATTCTCCGCTTTTAAATCACTGCTGAAAGTGTCCATATCTCAAACAGAGAACTGATCTCACGTTCTATAATGCGTCCTGTCTCTCCTGCTGTCTTTGTCTTCACATGAGGGCAACCATGCTATAAGTAAATTATCCATCAACAATTGTAGCTTCCACATCAATAGTTGAAAGAAACTCCTAGAACATCTCTATGTTGCTGTGTCCTCCAGGAGCGTAACGCAGAGAATGCAATTGAGGCCCTGAAGGAGTACGAGCCAGAGATGGGCAAGGTGTACCGACAGGACAAGAAGAGCGTTCAGAGAGTCCGAGCCCGAGACATCGTTCCTGGAGACATTGTGGAAGTCGCTGGTAAGTAGACAAATTGCACAACAAGAAGTGACAAATGCTCTTCACCCAATTTATTCAACAACTCTTTAGTGTGAAAAACTCACCCATTGAAGGCTGTTATGTAACTAGCAGAAAGTCAAGTAAAGCAGATTTACGTCTCGGGATTCCAATGGTGACATTTCAAAGTGGAAAAACAAAAAGTCGTAGAAACTTCTACAACCAGCCCTGCAGCATAATCCATCAGCCATATATCGGTCAAACTGTATTCATTTGTATTTTGAATGTGAAAATAACGTACAGAAACCATTACATGGTGCAAAAATAATAAGCACTACTAGTCAAGCTGCTAATCCAGACATATACAACCTGGACAGCCATCTGTACGGATTAAATCCATACAGCCTATCAATGGATGACCACTCTATCCATGTACCTGCAAGCATGTTGTGAACCTCTTAAAGGTCCCATGGCATGAAAATGTCACTTTATGAGGTTTTTTAACATTAATATGAGTTCCCCCAGCCTGCCTATGGTCCCCCAGTGGCTAGAAATGGTGATAGGTGTAAACCGAGCCCTGGGTATCCTGCTCTGCCTTTGAGAAAATGAAAGCTCAGATGGGCCAATCAGGAATCTTCTCCTTATGAGGTCATAAGGAGCAAAGTTACCTCCCCTTTCTCTGCTTTGCCCGCCCAGAGAATTTGGCCCCCCCATGAGAGAGAGAGACATCATGGCTTTCAAACAAGCAAAGTGGCAGTTGGTCAAAGTTCAGGATATATAGTTTGTACAATGTACTTTGTTAGTGAAAACAGCTGCCTGCTGTGGCTGGAATTAAGGTTGATGAGATCTGCAGCTTTAAATCTATTTGATATTACAGTAAACATGGTTCAGTATGTCGCTCTTGAGCTACCACTTCTGCCTTATTTATAGCCCGGACAATTCCAGTCTGCTTTCAGCATCCATTAGACTAGCATTTGTGATTGTCAGGTCTTGAGAAGTCTTAAAAAGCTTTGAATTCAGTTTCCTTCGGATAAAAAGGTCTTAGAAGGTTTAGAAAATGCTTATTTATTTCAATTACAAAAACAATCATTTGCCTGCTGTAGGGAGTAATGTTAGTCATAAAATGTTTTTGGATCCACTAGCGGGCCGGGAGATGTTACACACTTATAAATGAAAAGTGGGGATTGTGCTGCACGAGGTTATACATAAATGAATTCATAATTTGTTATTGTTTAATCTATTTCATGCTGCTTCTCCAGATCCAGGTTGCATTAATTAAATTAATTATATAATTAGAAATTATTCATATATACTGCTGGGATGTACTGAATAAAAAGTGATATAAGAATGAATCATTCTTGGCCATAAACTTCTGGTATTCTATCATTCTTTTATACTTTGGATGATATGAACGCAGAATTAATAAATTGCATTAAAATGTCTTTAAAAGTCTTAAATGTAACATTAATCCTGCAGAAACCTGTCATTAGTATTTAAGAAAGGTAAGGCGCTCAGTATGCAAAAATGGGAGCCATCAATAATGGAAAATTGAAGCCCAAACATGTTTTTACACACATGCTTGATATGCTAACAGTGTGTCTGTAGTGCTGCATTGATCTTGGAAATAATAATAATAAACTTTATTTATATAGCACGTTTCATAAACAGGTTTACAAAGTGCTTCTCCGACATAAAAGACCTTCGTATTCAAGTACAATGCATTTCCACTGCAATGTTGTTTGGACATGGTTGAAATAGCACCGTGGCATCTTTGTTTAGTTATTCCTGGCATCTTAATCTCTGCCCTCTCCTCTGGCTGTTATCGTCATGGAAACCCAGTGAGGCACACAAGGCCTATTTTTAATAGTATGGTAACAATAAATAAGACATTCAAGTCAAAGGTCTTTTGTGTAAAGCTTTTTCATCCACTTAAAGTGCTTCTTGACTGTTGCCATTTTCTCGCGTTTGCGTGCGTGTAGAGTTTCAAGGTGCTTGTGACTGCCACTGTTAACATTCAGTGCTCTGGCTTCTTTTTTTGGGCCGGTCGTGTAGGTTGTATAGCCACTGATTTGTCACCAATGTGACCGGTGATATTAGAGGAGGTGGAACATCTAATCTGGTTAGCAGAACTGCTCGCAACATCTCTAAGTGCTTCTGAGCATTTCTCTGGTGTTTTCCTGAACATCTGTCAGTGCCCTTCCTCCGGTCAAAGACGGCCTTCGGGCCGATCGTAAAGGTCCACTGGCTTTTTGAACATTTAAAACATTTAACAGCTGAAACGATTAATGTGAAAAATTGTTTGTATTTAAATAAACACGTTTATCCACAGATAAAATCAGTATGAACATTGTCAGCTGTAGTAACACACCAGCACAAACACACACACACACACACCACACTATTTTATCTTGACCTAGTAAGAAAACTGTTGAATCCTCCAGATGCCCACTGCTATTTCAGGCTGATCAGAGAGAGGAAACAGGGTTAGAAATATGTGTTTCTTTGTGTGTGTGTGTGTGTGTGTGTGTGTGTGTGTGTGTGTCCTTTTGTCTGTGGTAAAAGTATTCAACTTCCAGAGCATGGGAACTCAGTGACACTAATCAGAGCTGGAGGCTGTGTTTACTGTAATGTAAATCACGGTTATATTATGTTTCCGACGTTTGTGGCCAAACATAATATAGTGACCAATATGACTTGTTCGCTACAGCCTTACATTTTTTAAATGAAGCTGCCAGTAGTTTGTGTAAGTAATTTGGGATGATTTTAAGTACCTGTATCCATCATTATTACAAAAAAGGTAAATTGATGTGGCTACTGTTTGGTCCAACAATGTATCCTTGTCCCCCTAAAGGTTCCTCTGCAGACCAGGAGATTTAAACAGTATAACCTTTCTGTCAGGGGTGGGAATCACCAGAGGCCCCACGATACGATACTATCACGAGACTTATGTCACAATATGATATTATTGAGCTTTATTACCTTTTATCCAACTTTAAATTATGTCCCCAAAGGAAAAAAAGTGTCATGCCAAAAAGTGATCAACCGACAAAAATTGATTGCTGATCTACCCTACATGCAAATGACGAAATGAATCCTACACAAACACATGATAGATAAACGCCCAGGATCTTGGGCTCTTCAGCACGTGGTTTTGTTGCCGGTTGTGCACATTTCTCTGGCTGTTGTGCACGCTGTAGCGGCTTCCCCAACAGGCTGAGCCTGGCTCCCTGCTCCCCTCGCCCAGGCCACATCGCTACCTGGATGTGTGACGGCTAGACGGGGGGGAAAAAAAGAGACATGCCAAATCTGTAGATGAGCCGCAGCCAAGCCGAGCTGCTCTTGATTCAACCGCGCTTATAGAATTTTAAGATTGCTCCACTCTGTAGGCCGTTAAAGGGCGAGTCCATTATTTCTTTGGTTCTTTAAGGTTTTTGTATCATTCTGTAGCTTCCCAGTAGTGTTCCTTATGTATTTTAATTCAAACTAGGGATGTACCCATCCGACTTTTTCAGTCCCGATACCGATGCCAGGGCTTTGTGTATCTGTCGATACCCGATACCGATCCGATACTGTTGTTGAATTAATAATAAACTGTATACCTTCCACCTCATACCTTCCTTCCACCATGTGGAAGAGACTAAAGGCACCAGACCTTCCTAACTAAACATTACTTTCCTAACTAAGACAAAATAACATAGATGTAATGTATTGAATTCTTATTTATTTGTTATTTAAAAAACAATTGTGCATTCAAATCGAAAAATATAATTTGAAAAATGTAATCAAACTTCTCAAAATAAATACAAATAAATAACAATAATGGGCCTTTATATAGGTTTATAATGAACGGAGCTCCGCTGTCAGCCTCCTTCGCTGTTTGAATAATGTTAGTAGGTTGGTGGACGTATTTCAGCGAGGCAAGACATTTTTAATCATTGCTCTGAACCCGTCTTTCTCTATGGTCTGTAGCGGGACTGTAGGTGGATTGCGTTCATAACGTTGCTCCGCTGCATGCTTGAAGTGACAAGTCTTTCACGTTAGCACGGTAACGTTAGCATGGCCGAGAAATGTTAGAGCGATGGGCAACAACAGTGGCTAAATTATGTCAGACTTTTTAGAAACAAAAAACTTGTGAACAACAGACAGCTCCTCTCTTGAGCACACGTTGTTCTGGTGTATCTCCGGTCTTTCTTCGTCCTCTAGCTAACTTTCTTCTCTGTAAATTGAACGTGCAGTAGTTACCGGAG
This sequence comes from Perca schrenkii, assembly GCA_025617405.1. Lineage (NCBI taxonomy): Eukaryota > Metazoa > Chordata > Actinopteri > Perciformes > Percidae > Perca > Perca schrenkii. Next base: position 2,073,107 of record CM046788.1, read on the forward strand.
CCTCTCCCAGCTTAACAGACTGTTATGCTACCTGGCTAGCTAGCAGCTATAATGTTACCCAACATGCCGTTCGGCAGTGTAGCTACATTTGTAAATGTAAAATGATTAGTATTAGAATCAGTCACAAATTGTTATATGCTATGGTGTTTTATCCTTTTAAAGAGAGTTAGTTGTGGGTTATTAATTGTTGTGTTATAAAGTTACTACCATGAGTGAGAAAGGTACACAGTTAACAGGGGTCCCGGTGCTGCGACGGAGGGAAAAATAAAACAAACTGGATCGGTCTGTGGATCTGTTAATTTTTCCGATCCAGCTATTTTGTCAATATCGGGGCCAATATGCGATCTTAATATATGGACCTAACATATTTCAAAAAATACAAGTAAAAATGGTGTTGTGTTGCAGGGCACCTTTAAGACATCAATAGGCTTAGTTTATGCTTTTCAACCAATGCTTTTACATGAAGTAAAATACAATTGACAAACATCTCCTTGTACTACTGATAGATCTCATAGTAAGTGTTAACCTTTCCTTACTAGTCAATGTTGAAAGAAAGCAAAAGACTAATATGTCAGTGCAGCCTTTCTTTCTTCATTTCGCTCCCTGCCCTGTCTGGGTTTCTCTGACTCACTCACATAAACACTTGTAAACAATTTATGTAAGGCTGTACTCCTCCAAGACAAAGAATGCTAACCTTTCATGTGTGGCAATATATCCTTATTTGCATAAAGCAGGCATGTCTCTTTAAATGATTATTTCACTTCTGTTACATACTGTATGGGACTAGGTTTTGGCTAGTATCCTGGTTAAGATTGTATTCAGGAAAGACAGTTTACCTTTAATAAGGTGCTCTCTCATGTCCATGTACTCATGAATAACAGAACAGAACCAAATCAAAAGTGAAAAACTACTTAAAAAATTACTATAGCAATATCATGTGCAAGCCAAGTTCACAACCTGCAGCTTGGACAGGAGGGAGAAAAGAGAAGTGCTTTGCTTGTAGTGTCTGACGTCCAGGACATTTGAAGTAGTTTTGATCTTAAATGGAGTGCAACTTGTTTGCTTTGTTCATCATCCAGAGAGAGTGCTTTTAACCCTAGCTGATGTGTCTAATCATCATCTTCAGATTGTTACCTTGCTTGTTCTTTAATAATGTGAAGGTAGGAGAGGGGGAAGGGAAGCCAAGGCAGCGTTAGCTTCATATGCCATGGACATGTGAATATGGTGCTGAATTTGCCATGATAAAAAGTGAAATTAAGATTTGTTTTTCTGTCTCTGTCTCCAACACCCTACAGTTGGTGATAAGGTCCCAGCTGACATCAGGCTTACGTCCATCCGTTCCACCACTCTGAGAGTGGACCAGTCCATTCTGACGGGGGAGTCCGTGTCGGTGCTCAAACACACAGACCCTGTACCAGATCCCCGAGCTGTCAACCAGGACAAGAAGAACATGCTCTTCTCTGTGAGTCTCAACAGCCATATCTGTCTTTTCCTAATTCACATACACTTTATTTAATTTATTTATTACATTTATACATGTTGTAATAATAATTAAAAAAAACATATAACAAACTCTTAATATACAAATTCTTACCAACAACATAAATAAATGTTACATGTCCGAAAAGGAGTAGGATGAAGTTTTTATTATCTGGTCCTACCCCTTCTCCATAACTCAAACAATGAAATCATAATTAAGATGTATACAACTCAAAAAAACCTATCCTGATGCTATTATGTAAACCAAACCTGAACCCACTTAAAACTGCTGCTTGGCTTTTTACTAGAAGTAACAAGAGATCACATCCTCCAACCTTAAAGTGCTCATATTATGCTTTTTGGCTTTTCCCCTTTCCTTTATTGTGTTATATATCTTTTGTGCACATTATAGGTTTACAAAGTAAAAAAGCCCAAAGTCCCCCCCAAAGGGACTTACCATCTCCAACAGAAAACACTGTTCACAAACTGCTCCAAACAGCTCTATTGTAGTCCAGCCTTTACTTCAGAGACAAACGCTCTTCACTTTGTAATACATGTTATAATGCTAGCCTAGCTGCTAGCATGGCACGCCCTCATACTCTGCTTCTGCCTGGCTAGTAGTCCAGTACCTACCTAGGTACTGCGCATGTGTGACTCCCAACAAAGATGGAACAGAAGTGCGATGCCTCACTCTGTAGCTAAAACAGAGAGCTCAACACACAGGGTGAAAAGAGGAGCTGCAGCAATGTGCAGTACAACAAAAATATGGTGTTTTTTGAAAATTAAACCATGTAAACCTATTCTGGTACAACCTCTAAATACAATTATGAACCTGAAAATGAGCATAATATGAGCTCTTTAAATGCCAAATCAGACTCTTAGATAGGGCTGCACGAGTATGGCCAAAATGATAATCACGATTATTTTGATCAATATTGAGATCCTGATTAATTATCACGATTATTCGTTGATTTAACCAAAACAAATTTTATTGTCACATAGGCTAATTATAACTGCTTTTACATCCATATTGTGCTACATTCCTCCTTTATTGAAGGATAGATGGGCGCGCCCCATTGGTGGGGAATAGAGTCGTGACAGGTGGGGCGCACCAAACGGGAGGAAATTTTCCTTTTTATGCCTTTATATCTTTATCCAGAAATCCCTACTGTCCCGGAAGTTCTGGGAGTCTCCCGCATATTGATAGCAGCTCCTTGACGCCCGCAAATGAGATCCAATCTCCCGGAATCTGGAGCAAGACCGCGCACTAGACCAAGACCTCCACTAGACCAAGACTCTATGGCTGCAGCCTGGAGCGTCCCATGTCATGCCGACCCGTCTCATGCCGACCCGCCTGGTGCCGTCCCCGAGCATTGACTTTTCAAAATAAAAGCTGGCGTCTGGAATAAAATACTTTAAAATATTTTACTACTTTAATACTTTATTACTAATACATATAATTCTTGAGCGACAGATGCCAAAAAAATCCACAGCAATCTCTATCCCCACAGCCTGCGCTGGCTTACATCTCTGTTCACAACACAGCCTGTCGGAACATTCTGCTTAACGTGAAAAGCTTAATGTACCTCAACAACGATCACCAAATTTATCATGGCAATATTGTAATGAACACTTAGGCCTGTCAAAAGAACTAAACCGAAATCCAACCATTATAACTTATCTCACATTAACATTTTCTTCTTTATTGGCGCCTATGACGAGGAAAAAGCTTGTGAGCTTTCTCATATTGCTCCTCATAACCACTGAAAACTGTCAAAAAATCTAAACAGAAATGTGGTAATTGATCGTTGTTCAGGTTCATTAAACCACGTTAAGCTTTTTCACGTTAGGACTTATAAAGCCCATGAGAACCGTTGGGAGTCAACCCACAGCCGCTCCGCTGCCCTGCTGAAAATGTGAAGCAGAAACGTGTCAGATGTCAGATAACTAGGGATGTTAACCGATGACCGTTTGACCGGTGGTTGACCGTTTCAACGTTAACCGGTCAAAATTATTGTTAGTCGGTTAAAAAAAGAAAAGTGATCTCTAAATTAGGCCATTATAGATATTGGAATAAAAGCTACTACAGTTAGCCATCTCATTCCAATATTTATTTTTTCTGTGAAGTGAAATAATCCCTCACGCAAAATTTTTCATAAGGCATAAAAAAAAATTAGTTCGGTTCCGGTTTGTTGTCTGTTGAGGTAATGGGTCGATAGGGAATTTATTTTATTTTTAATTTTTATCCCCAGTGGCAGCAAGGGATAAGTAGGATTTTTTTTTTGCCTTTACAGTAGTGATGGATACTCAATATTTTCATAACATAGCCTACCTGTTACTACATGTACAGTTGTCGCTTAATAAATTGAAAACATGTAATTCACGTGCATATTAAGTAGCCACGTGTATTTGTTTTGGTCTTATAATACAGCCACAGGTTTACCGCTCCAGCGGAGAGGATGGCTCGTTTAGACAGCAGCTACGTTTACAAGAGTTTGTCCAACAATCAAGATTCGTTGCAAACTAAGAAACAGACTACAAACTGACATCTTTCATTTTAGCTTGTTTGTAAAGTCGCTATTTGCACAGCGCGGTGAACAAGAGTGGACAGCGCATGAAGAGCAGACTGAAATATCGGTTTCTACATGTTTAAATTTGCCTGTAGAACAGGTAGGTGGGTATAGATAAATATTGACTCTTTAATACATGTGCTGCGTAGTAACGCAAGTAACGCACACACCTCGGCTCTGCTGTGTGTTTGTGTGTGTGTGTGTGTGTGCGTGCGTGTGTGCGCGTGCATCGCTGTTCAGAATCCCGTCTATCTTCCATAATGCAACGCTTGTATCCAAATGAATTGTGTTGTGAAGTTGTCATTAGCTTCACTGCTGTTAGCCACCTCCAATGAGCCCCAGGGACTTGCTGTAACGTTAGAGCACTCTAAAGGGGGTTTACCTTTGATCGTGTTTGCTTGCTACGTTGCCATCCTCTTGAACGACATTAAACACAACATATAGTTCATGAGTGGTTTCATCTGCCCTGTTTGAAGCTCCCCGGCGGCGCAGTAGCGCTGTAGCTGGCCGCCGTGGGCTTATATTTGGAAACACATTACATATGCATTTCAGTGGTAACAGATAAGGGGATGATGATCATCATCTTTCTTTATTATTGTTAGCACTACACTATTTCGAAACTAAGGAGCCATTTGTTTTAGTTTTCGCCATCCCTACAGATAACGTCCATAATAATAGGACTTTGGGTTTGATTTTTTTACAGTTTTCAGTGGTTATGAGGAGCAATATGAGAGAGAAATTTGGTAATCATTGATCATTGTTTACGTACATTAAACCACGTTTTTAATTCATTAGTAAGCTACAGGACAGCGTCTTTCAAACCTGCGCGAAAGAGAAAAAAATAATAATGAATGCGTCATTGTACCCAGCACTTCTGGAAATGTACTTCCAAATGCGTCTCTGTCCAGCACATTTCAAACCAAACTGACGCCCATGGACCCGTTACTCAATCTGGAAAATAATTTGATTTCGTATTTTTGACCCTCTGAATTTACCGATACGCCTCGGCATGATACGGGACAGCTTAGGACGCTCAGGTTGCAGCCATACCTGCCTCCACTAGACTAGAGAGTGACTTTGTGTGTGTGTGTGTGTGTGTGTGTGTGTGTGTGTGTGTGTGTGTGTGTGTGTGTGTGTGTGTGTGTGTGTGTGTGTGTGTGTGTGTGTGTGTGTGTCTATAAATGGAGCGCGTGTGAGAGCAAACCGTCCTTATAGCTGTGTGTTGCCGCTTATTAGACCGATCACCCCCGAGATTGTGCAATGCAAAACAGGCTCATTTCAGCCAGTAATGCAGGGATAAATAGACCTGTCTTGCCAAATGGATTTCTGTTCTTTTCTTTTTTTAACAGATTGCAAAGTGGCACTTTTATTTCTTTTCTATTTTTGAACTTGATACAAATTTTGACACATCTACACTTTTATTTTCTTTATTTTTGAATTTGCTGTTATTTGATGTAGATAGTTAGTTGTATTTCGATACAACTTGTTACTTCAATAAATTTGAACATTTTAAGCTTGTTGCGTATTTCATTAGCATTGTGTTGGGGCGATGGGGGGTGGTGGGGCTTGAAAATTCCCCCTTGTCCAAAGTGGGGAATGACCGAAAAAGTTTGAGAACCACTGCCGTAAGGTATCTACCTGACGAAATAGCAACGCGGATTTCATTGGCTCATTACACTGCTACTTACATGTCTGCGTTGCGCTCTGATGCCCTGAAACCCACGTTAGAGGCAACATAAACATCGCTGCATGTCACGCTAGTAAACACTAATAATTACACAGCAGGTAGCGTTAGCCTACCGTTAGTTACAGTAAACACTAATAACACGTTACACAGCAGGTAGCGTTAGCCTACCGTTAGTTACAGTAAACACTAATAACACGTTACACAGCAGGTAACGTTAGCCTACTGTTAGCCAAAGTAGTAACTGGATTAAACACAGCTAAAATGCTGACAGCTAAACGGTGTAGTGTGACTGTATTTCCAACAACGGGACGTCAAACAGTCTGCTGCTAAAGCTATGAGCTAACAGACACAAACTGGCACTATGGTCACTGCTTTTGTCTGAAAAACAACACATACAGGACATAATGTTGCGTTTACTGGTAAACTGGTTAACATTGTGACCGGCTTATGATGACCGACTGCTACCTGTTGTGGAATTTTCCTCACATTACTCTGTCCTTTGTGACTGTCTACATCTAGAAACTAAGCTGCGCGGTGCAGGGAACAACTCTGATTGGCTCACAGAGGCACGTGATCAGACAGTGGTTTATGGAGCGCTAGAGTGGCTTTGCAAAAACTTTGATAAGGAGCGTTCTATGACGCATTTTAAATATCGCTCGATCACGCAAATTTGATCGTGGGAAGCCAAAATCGTTGTGCAGCCCTACTCTTAGATCATCTCAGCTAAATTTGCTGGATGTCCCTCGAACCCTCTATAAATCTTAACCCCAAATCTTTGGAACACTCCCCTTATCATTGCGATCCCTAAACTCCTGTGAAGTTTTTATGAAACAGCCAACCACATTTCAGACAGGCTTTTGGCTAGCGCCAGTCATATATAACATAAACAATTACCACATGTTCATCCCACCAACCATTCCTCATCCCTGTACCTCTTACAAATAATTGTTTTTGTAAATCTTAAATTTATATTTGGACTTTGCTGAAGTTCTATTTCCAAACACCACAAATTGCAAATACATACTCTGAATAGTGGTTCAAACACAAGGTTTGCTGTTTTTATTGTTATTTTTTTAAAGATTATTTTTAGGCCTTTATTAGATAGGACAGCGTTAGGCATGAAAGAGAGAGAGGGGGAACGACATGCAGCAAGGGCCGCAGGTCGGAATCGAACCCGCGGCCGCTGTGTCAAGGACTAAGCCTCTGTATCTGGGCACACACTCTACCCAGGCGCCCGAACAAAAGTTTTTTTTAAATGGAACTTTCCTCTTAAATTAAGACTCCCTCATCTTTTTTAGGTTTTTATATGCTACCGTAGCTTCCCAGTACTGTTGCTTGCATAATCAAATCCAAACGTGTGTGTGTGTGTGTTGTATTATATCTCTGTCAGACCTCAAAGACAGCTGAGTCACTCGGTGGTCTGCGATCAAAGAACTGCCAGGGATGTTTTATTAATGAACATCACTCTGACAGGCTACACATCTGCATGTTGTCTTTGTTGGCATGGTTATCTGAGTGCTGCTGGACTGAGTGTGACTTCACACTCTGATGTGGAGGAAAGACTTTAGAACCTCCAATTACAGGAGAGAAAGAAATCTGTACACATGGATATATATAAAATAAATAGATATATATCTCACTTGGACTGCTTTATGTGGTGCTCTGGCCTCAAAACATCTGGCCAAAGGACTACAGTTGGAAATAAGCCAGCTAGTTAACACTGGCACATTTACAGAATAGTTGATTAGTTGATAATTAATGTAATGTGTGTTGTCCTTATGAACAAAATTTATAATAAAAAAACAGAAATGTGAGAGCATAAGAAAACGCATACAGATTATACTCAGCATCTCTTCCACTGTGCCATGATGGAGAAGTACAGAACTATGTCTCAATATTTGTTATGATGAAAATAAGTCTGACAGTAAAGTTCATTACCTTTACCCAGGGTACCAACATAGCAGCGGGCCGTGCCATTGGGATTGTCGTGGCAACAGGAGTGCAGACAGAGATTGGGAAAATCCGAGATGAGATGGCCTCCACTGACCCCGAGAGGACCCCACTACAACAGAAACTAGACCAGTTTGGAGAACAGCTGTCTAAGGCAAGGACCTATATGTGTGTGTGTGTGTGTGTGTGTGTGTGTGTGTGTGTGTCAGATCATTGTTTTTGATACTTTATAATCTATCTAACATGAATATACTGTATATGTGGTACTACCTCCCACTTGTTTTAACCTGCAGGTCATCAGTGTGATCTGTGTGGCAGTGTGGGCCATCAATGTGGGACACTTTAATGACCCGGTCCATGGAGGCAGCTGGCTGCGAGGAGCTGTTTACTATTTCAAGATCGCTGTTGCACTGGCTGTAGCTGCCATACCAGAAGGTCAAACATCTTCTCTATCTATCGATGCAGAAAAATCACTTCTTACAGATGTGTATTTCCTATGTTTTTTTATAATTGGAGGGATATGTTTTGTCAGTGCAGGGACCAAAATATAAATGTGTCATTTTTAAAGACACTAAGCTGGCAGAATTTGAGCAGGGAAACACAATAACCAGTCCCTCCAGAAAAACGCGATTATGCAATCGCATAATTCAATGCATAATCAGCCAAAGTTTGCATATTTATGTGGGGGGCCGCGTTTTTCAAATACGCCGCAATTTCGCTGCCTAAATTGCAGATTTCCGCACGAAATATGTGGGGCTTGCATGATTTCATAACCTCGCATTTTTGTTTAAAAAAAAAGTCACAGCAAGTTGAAAAATGTTGCGTTTACTTCACACAAGAGCAGCCATTTTCCCTTTTCCCCTGTTGCCATGGGAACGTTATGAAGTGACGTAATTACGCGATGTGAACATCAGCGAAAAGCAGGGTGGTGGGGGAATCACTTTTTTTCTCTTTTTCATCTTTTATGCAAGTTCCCGCAATTTTTTTCAAGTTCCCACAATTTCATTGCATAAAATTGCATTAATATCCTACATATTCCATCGCATTTTTTAAGAAAACGTGCCGCATAATCAAGGATTTTTCCCTGCAACAATCACAAAAAAACTCTTTTCACTCACTGTAAATGTCAAAAGCTGGATGTCAACATTTGCTTTAGCTGAACTCTAACAAAACAGAGATCCTTGTCATAGGGTCCAAGCACATAGCAATACAAACTCTGGCCTCGGCTGGTCAACATCAAGCCTGTTGCAAGAAATCTTAAGTTTTGAGCGGTACACCACAAAACTGGTGCAATCATGCTTTTATCATCTTAGAAATATATTTTAAAAAACATGATCCATCTTAACCTTTAAAGAGACATAGACCATTTTACATGCCTTCATCTCATTACGTCTGGATTATTGCAACAGCCGTGAACCAAAAATCTGTGAATCAAGTCCAGACTGTGCAGCTGCTAGGCTTTTAACTGGAACCAAGAGACGTGATCACATTATTCCTGTTTTACACTGGCTCCCAGTATGTTTTAGAATAGATTTTAAGATTTTACTGATCACTTTTAAGGCCCTTTATGGCCTCGCACCTGACCTCCTGGTATCATACACAACGGTATGTACTTTTGTCTTTTCCACTGAAAACTAAAAAAGGATAGAGCGTTAGGGCCCCGTGGCTCTGGAACGAAGATATCAGGTCAGCTGGGTTGTGGTCTCCTTTAGGTCCCTTCTTAAAACATATTTTCTTCTTATCTACAGTAGGTATTACTGTACAGGTATTTTTTTTTTTAAACTGATGTTTTATTACTGGTCAGTTTTATTTAGCTTTTTTTGTGAAGCACTTTATTTATTTTATTAGTTTATTTGTTAGGGACCATGTACAGTTCAAGCTCTGTACCAGAGTTGGGTTAGGGTTAGGTTAGCTAATTTACATCTGTGGTCCCTGGACTTTGTAACGTGGTTTTGAAAAGTTCTCAAAAAATAAAGAATATTATTATTATTATTATTATTATTATAAATAACCCTTGAGCCCTTGAGCAAGGCACATGAAACCAAACAGCTTGCTGGCAGAAAAAAAGGAAAAGCTGTTAAAACTCTTTCCTTCACCTAAAAAGCTCATCACCACTGTCTGCCTGTTGTGCTTTCAACCAGGCCTACCAGCAGTCATCACCACCTGCCTGGCACTGGGCACCAGGAGGATGGCCAGGAAGAACGCCATTGTCCGCAGCCTGCCATCAGTGGAGACGCTTGGTTGCACCTCTGTTATCTGCTCTGACAAGACAGGAACTCTAACCACCAACCAGATGTCAGTCTGCAGGGTAAGATGTAACATCAGACTGATACATCCACCACTGCTATTTGGGCCAGTCAGCCATATTTAGCTCTTATACTGTATGATTAATATGATATAGTGTTATTGATTATGTCTCAGTCATCATGGCATTGAAGAGTAATACAGTACATGAGGTGAGCATCCACAAGCAGGCCACATAGTTTCAGTAACTGGAAAATCTATAGTTTGCTAATTGAAATCAACAACTAATGGCTTGTCATACTAAAATTAAATTAACAAAGGGTTAGTTTACTAACATTCTATCAAGACATAGATGTACTGTAAATGATCATGTTAAAGCAAGTATTTTAGTTATGGCAGAATGCCAGCAGTTGCAAAAATACTCCTGCACACTGTTCCGCACATTTGCAAAGATTTAATAGCTGGCAGCGTTTCAGTACTAGACCTTCATCAGGCAAATGGTATTAAAATAGATACTGAGAAGCCATCTTATGTAGGAGGTGAATGTGGGTCTGCACCAGTCACCTAGGATATTAAATGTATCTTTGCCAGTTAAGGCTCTGACACACCAATGCGACGGCCGACCTTCAGCAGAAAAGGCAGTCGGACTGACTGCCTCCCGAGTTGGTTCAAAAAAAAGTGCCTCTGAACACACCGAAGCGATGCCGACTTGAGCGTACGTTCTGCATGTGCACGAGACGTAATACGTCTCCATAACAGCAGGCGGCGCTAATATGTATTGTCGGCAGAGATGGGGACTCGAGTCTGAGACTCGTATTTAAGTGGCACGAACAGCTGACTTCAGACTTGACTTGCGACTCGACCCAAAAGACTTCAGACTTGACTCGGACTCTAGCTTCGAGATTTGTCCACAACCAGTTTACATGCAATTATTGCTTTTTAAATCTAAATGGATTCATGTATTTCTATTTTCTTTTATTGGCGCATATACATTGGGGAAACATATTACGAGCTGCATGTCCCTGCCATAATGTGCATCGTAAAGCATGCGCCATGCCTTATGTGCGCACACTCACATAGCAAAAAACTGAATTGACGATGGCGACACCAAGTCCTCCTGGAGTTGGGCCTTTTGTCATTAGTTTTGCTTTCAATAATTTGGTAAACAGTAGCAGTAAGCCAACAGCTACATGCAAGGTGTGTGGCACCAAGATAAATGATGGTGGATCAACAACGGCGGACTTCATCGGGCATCTCAAAACGCACCCAGATAGTTCAGTCACTTGCTAATGTGAAAAGATACGTTGCATTTAGCATATATCGTCACAGGTAACAAGCTAACCATTGCAAAGTGTTGTGCTAATACTGGGAACAGACAAATTGTATCTTTATAGTTGTATCCATATGATGCGAAAAACTTAGATTAATATTTCACCAGGTCCGAGGGCTAGAGGGATGTGTTAAAGGTCCCATGAAACGGTGCTCTTTGGATGCTTTTATATAGACCTTAGTGGTCCCCTAATACTGTATCTGAAGTCTCTTTTATATAGACCTTAGTGGTCCCCTAATACTGTATCTGAAGTCTCTTTCCCGAAATTCAGTCTTGGTGCAGAATTACAGCCACTAGAGCCAGTCCCACAATGAGCTTTCCTTAGTATGTGCCATTTCTGTGTCTGTAGCTATTGAGGAGGAGAGAGGGGGGGCAAGGTGGAGGGTGGGGGTGTGGCCTTTCAAACTGCCACTTTGCTCGTTTGAAAGCCATGATGTCTCTCTCTCTCATTGGTGGGCCAAATTCTCTGGGCGGTCAAAGCAGAGAAAGGGGAGGTAACTTTGCTCCTTATGACCTCATAAGGAGAAGATTCCAGATCGGCCCATCTGAGCTTTCATTTTCTCAAAGGCAGAGCAGGATACCCAGGGCTCGGTTTACACCTATCACCATTTCTAGCCACTGGGGGACCATAGGCCGGCTGGGGGAACTCATATTAATGTTAAAAAACCTCATAAAGTGAAATTTTCATGCCATGGGACCTTTAAGTAGACCCCATAAAGTTATCCTACAACTGATTTTGATACTGTACTGTATGGATGGTAGCTAAAGGACATGCTTTGAATTCATAAGATTTAACAATACAGTGTTAGGGACAGATCAGATGGCCAGAGACTTGAGACTTGACTTGAACTTGCCCTTCAAAGACTTGAGACTCGACTTGGACTTCCAAAAAATTACTTGTGAACATCTCTGATTGTTGCCCCACAAAATGAAAACCGGCAGCTGATTAGACAAATGCGTCACTTGGGTCTGGCTGCTCCCGAATTTCAAAACCGACCATAATGGCGGCTCGTTCGGAATCAAATCTCATATTTTACGAAGATAGTTCGCCGAAACGTGTTTCTGTAAACATTTTAACCGAGAAATGGGCCATGCAGTTGCTGAATCTGTCTTCATTTCAGATCGACAAAGGTCAGTTTAAAAGATTTTCGTCAGATTTTGAGAGGCGTTAGTCACGCTCATCCCGCTCGTTATTTCCGGGTTAGCACTCCACCAATCAGATTGGCCATTGAGTCCGACTGCCCACCTTCCGATTCAACGTGTCCAATCGGCCCAAATGACAGCAAACAGCCCCTCCGACTGACGACGGCAGGGAACACACCGAACAGACTCGAGTCACCGACCTCGCCAGACTGTCCGACGGCCGATTATCGGGTTGGTGTGTCAGCGCCTTTAGACCGTGTGCGGCAGTTTCATCTTTCTAGCATTGGTGCGACACAATCAGGTACAGGACTTTGCGACATACATTTTAGAATGTCCATGTTAATCACCAGGAAGGTGCCCTAAATTTAGTGATGGCTGGTATGAAAACCTGAGACTCATGAGGTGGAATGGCCTGTTGGAATGTGGAACTAACCTCAAATGTGATCTTCTAATTTTATTGTAACTAATAACTAATCAACTACTGCAATGTCTGTCCATGTGTGTGTGCATGGGTGTGTGTGTTTAGATGTTTGTAGCAGACAGTGTGTCAGGGGAGAACTGCAGCCTGAGTGACTTCACAGTGACTGGATCTACTTACGCCCCTGAAGGGGAAGTGTGAGTGTCTTTAACCCTTAACCCCTGACAATCTTTGGATAGTGGATGGATATGGATTATGAGAGTACACAATGTATATCTTCTTCCTTTTTCTTTCAATTTCTATACATTTTCCTCCCTTTTCCCTCTTTATTTCTTTATTATATATTATTATTGTTTCCTGTGTCATGGCCTGTCCTTCTGTCTTTATAGTTATAAGGATGGCTCAGTGGTGAAGTCCAGTCAGTACGAAGGCCTGGTGGAGATGGCCTCCATCTGTGCCCTGTGCAATGACTCATCACTGGACTACAATGAGGTACAGTAAGACATGACTACAGCGACCGCTCCGACCATCACAGATTTCCATATATGGTGCTGGAACATTTACCACTGGAATCTGATTCTGAACATGTGTTACCACTAGTACCGTTAACAGCATACATACTTTAACCTGTGTTCTTGTGTGTGTGTGTGTGTGTGTGTGTGTGTGTGTGTGTGTGTGTGTGTGTGTGTGTGTGTGTGTGTGTGTGTGTGTGTGTTTGTGTGTGTTTGTGTGTGTTTGTGTGTGTTTGTTTTTTCCAGGCAAAAGGTGTGTATGAGAAGGTTGGGGAGGCAACAGAGACTGCCCTTTGCTGTCTGGTGGAGAAAATGAACGTGTTCGACACTGACCTGAGAGGATTGAGCCCTGTTGATAGAGCTACAGCGTGCTGCTCCGTAAGTGTGTGTGTGTGTGTGTGTGTGTGTGTGTGTGTGTGTGTGTGTGTGTGTGTGTGTGTTTGTGTGTGGGATCTATTATGCTGAAACCTTTTCCATGCTTTCATTTCTCTATTATGTCTCGCTACCTAAGAGACCATTAGAGAAAGCGACCCGACCATTTGCCGCAAGGTTGTGCGACGGTGGAGTGTAACTTTAATGGCCCATTTGTGTCACATCCTGGTGTGTTCTTCAATCCCTCGATGTAGCACAAATAGACTTTATGTGTTACAAATAAATAAGTAAGTAAGTAAAATATATGTATAGAGTGCTTATCACAGGTAAAAATCACAAAGTGTTTTACATAAAACATACAAGATTAAAAACACAATACACAATTGAAATTTCAAAATAATACATAAAAAACAAAGTGCCAACCGGTCAACCAAAGGTTTTAAAAAGTAGGTCTTAAACTTTTATTTTTAAGAGTCCACAAACACAGCAGACCATAACGTGGGAGGCAGAGCATTTCACAGCCTCGGAGCTAGTGACTCAGAAAATTGATCAACACAGGTCTGTTGTGTTTTCAGATTTTGAGAAAGGAGAGGCTTGGTCCAATGACAATTTAAAGGTCCCATGGCATGAAAATTTCACTTTGAGGTATTTTAACCCTAATGTGCGTTCCCCCAGCCTGCCTATGGTCCCCCAGTGGCTAGAAATGGTGATAGGTGTAAACCGAGCCCTGGGTATCCTGCTCTGCCTTTGAGAAAATGAAAGCTCAGATGGGCCGATCTGGAATCTTCTCCTTATGAGGTCATAAGGAGCAAGGTTACCTCCCCTTTCTCTGCTTTGCCCACCCAGAGAATTTTACCCACCCATGAGAGAGAGACAGCATGGCTTTCAAATGTGCAAAGTGGCAGTTGGTCAAGGCCACACCCCCACCCTCCACCTTGCAACATGAACATTCTTTATTCTAATCTAGTCGGCACACCAGCAGGGGTCGGCTCCAAGACAGATACACAAAAGGTTTCTTCCTGCCGTGTGACAAAAGAACCTACCTACCTTTTGGAGAGCTGACAGACATGATTTAATAAACTTGTAGAAGCTTAGGAATCAGTATGAAAGAGAAGGATATTGATTTGGTCCAACAGTATTGATACAATTATTCTGCCTAACCCAGCTGCCGCATATTGTGAATACATTAAAACATAAAAGTACATTGACATCAGCTCAGCATTGTTTTAACATTTTTAAACTCTACAGGTCTACGGCGTTACCAAAACTGTGTGTTTTATGTCATATTTAATATCTCCACATCAGTACAGTGTAGAGACTTACTTGTTTTTTGTTTAGAAGCACAGATATGCTCCGTTTCAACGAGGTCCTCTAACAATTGTAGGCCATCTAGAAGCTTTTTTAATCCGTCATGGAATTACAGTGTCTTTGCTAAATAAATAAATAAATCAACTCATGTAATCTTCAATTTGCTCCACGACCTTTGAACCCAGCGCTTGCCGTGTTTTTAGCTTTGTAGCTAAAAGCTGCAGCTTTACATCAACCCCTACGGTGTCTTTGTAGTCCTTCCAGAAGCCTCCAGAATCCGGCCAACATGTCAGTGACAGACTTTGCAAGACTTATTTCAGAGCGATAAATCCACAACTGAATGGCTATTTAACGGCTATTTAGTCATAGTTTTGTCTTGAAATAAAACAATTATCCGCTAGCTGCAGAGAGAAGGCAAGATGGATGCTGACTGATGGCTGTATCGACCAATAACATGCCGTTTTGTCAGCTGAGAGGGCGTTTGATCAGCCAATAGACAAGCCTAGGGGAGGGACTTCTATTCAGTGTGTGTCTATTGGAAGATGAAAACAGAGGACAGGAGGACACCTGGAGGTTGAAATGAGTGTGATTTTTGCCTCAGATGTCTGATAGCAGACAGACATGGACTTTTCTGGGAAAAACCCAAAATAGTTTTATATTTGTGTTAGTTTCTGTGAGATTCTATTTCCATTTAGTCTTTTATTTTGTCTTTATAGTCATATAATAATGTATACATTAATGTGACATCCCTGCAGCATACATATCCTGATAGAAAAATTATGTCTTTAACTTGATTTTGCATAACAGGGTTGAGGTTATAAAATCAACGTGTTAGTGCACGTCAGCGCACGGGTCCACTATGTGACAAACACTACGGAGCGTACCACGTGTGTGCATATTTCGACAGAGTGACAGCGTGAGTGAACAAATAGATAGACAACTAAACGGAAGTTGGGTCCTGTTCTCTGTATTTATATATTTTATACTGTCCAACCAGTAAAACATATCCTGACTTCAGATACAGTATTAGGGGACCACTAAGGCCTATATAAAAGAGACTTCAGATACAGTATTAGGGGACCACTAAGGCCTATATAAAAGAGACTTCAGATACAGTATTAGGGGACCACTAAGGCCTATATAAAAGAGACTTCAGATACAGTATTAGGGGACCACTAAGGTCTATATAAAAGAGACTTCAGATACAGTATTAGGGGACCACTAAGGTCTATATAAAAGAGACTTCAGATACAGTATTAGGGGACCACTAAGGTCTATATAAAAGAGACTTCAGATACAGTATTAGGGGACCACTAAGGTCTATATAAAGAGACTTCAGATACAGTATTAGGGGACCACTAAGGTCTATATAAAAGAGACTTCAGATACAGTATTAGGGGACCACTAAGGTCTATATAAAAGAGACTTCAGATACAGTATTAGGGGACCACTAAGGTCTATATAAAAGAGACTTCAGATACAGTATTAGGGGACCACTAAGGCCTATATAAAAGAGACTTCAGATACGGTATTAGGGGACCACTAAGGTCTATATAAAAGAGACTTCAGATACAGTATTAGGGGACCACTAAGGCCTATATAAAAGAGACTTCAGATACAGTATTAGGGGACCACTAAGGTCTATATAAAGAGACTTCAGATACAGTATTAGGGGACCACTAAGGCCTATATAAAAGAGACTTCAGATAAAGTATTAGGGGACCACTAAGGTCTATATAAAGAGACTTCAGATACAGTATTAGGGGACCACTAAGGCCTATATAAAAGAGACTTCAGATACAGTATTAGGGGACCACTAAGGCCTATATAAAAGAGACTTCAGATACGGTATTAGGGGACCACTAAGGTCTATATAAAAGAGACTTCAGATACAGTATTAGGGGACCACTAATGTCTATATAAAAGAGACTTCAGATACAGTATTAGGGGACCACTAAGGTCTATATAAAAGAGACTTCAGATACAGTATTAGGGGACCACTAAGGTCTATATAAAAAAGACTTCAGATACAGTATTAGGGGACCACTAAGGTCTATATAAAGAGACTTCAGATACAGTATTAGGGGACCACTAAGGTCTATATAAAAGAGACTTCAGATACAGTATTAGGGGACCACTAAGGTCTATATAAAAGAGACTTCAGATACAGTATTAGGGGACCACTAAGGTCTATGGGACCTTTAATAATAAAATAATGTATTAGTTGATAACTAATCAATTAATCTTTGCAGCTCTATTCTGTACTAAAAATGAACTGTACATACTGATGTTTTGACCGTGTATTTTCAGGTGATTAAGCAGCTGATGAGGAAGGAGCTGACCCTGGAGTTTTCCAGAGACAGGAAGTCCATGTCTGTCTTCTGTTCATCCAGTAAACTCACCAGGTCTGCCTCTGGAGCCAAGATGTTTGTCAAGGTGTGTTCCACACTACTCTCTATAATACAATTGGTCATTCCTCTTCCCTCCGGTGTCTAATCGTTTCCCCCTTCTCTCCTCAGGGAGCTCCAGAGAGCGTGTTGGAGCGTTGTAATTATATCCGGGTCAGCGGTTCTACTCGTGTGCCTTTGAGCCCGGCGGTCCGAGAGCAGCTCCTATCCACTGTGCGGGAATGGGGATCGGGCCGAGACATGCTGCGTTGCCTCGCCATGGCAACCAGGGATACGCCCCCTGACATCCATGGCCTCAACCTAGAGAACTCCGCTAAGTTCGCTGACTATGAGGTGATGATGATAACATAAATAGAATATTCTTAAAAAAAAGCTGTATCCATATCACTTTTTCACAGGTATGAAATTAAGATATAGAATACAAATCTTGCTCTGTCTGTTAAGTGGGAATTGGAAGCTCTCCTCTTTCTCCCTCCCCAGTCGGACCTGACCTTTGTGGGCTGTGTGGGCATGTTGGACCCCCCCAGGAAAGAAGTGCTCAGCGCAGTCCGAATGTGTCGGCAGGCTGGCATAAGAGTCATCATGATCACAGGTAACGCGTACAACCACGCACACGTCTAAATGTATACTATATGAGTGCACACCTTTAATACACATATGCTTAACCACACAGATACTGTACAGTTAAATCTCAGAAATATACCAGATAAACGATAGAGATGTTGAGATGTGCATAATGTTGTTGATTTAAATTGCAATTATTTTGTATTATTTACACTTGCAGGCTTGTGTTATGTGACATCATGGTATGATGTGTAGGAGTTTAATCTTGAGATTACTGTTCATAATCTACCAAGCTAACTGCTACTGCTGCTGTCTGAAAATGATGTGATCAGCTAAATTGTTTATGCAGATAAAGACTCACCACTCTGTTGGTCTTTTTTCTCGCTTAACCAGACCTATCACCACAGTGCTGTGGAGTAAGGCCTGGCTACAACTCAAATACATTCTGGGATAGGAAAAAAAAACAATGTTTTTTTTTGCATTTCTTTAAACTAATCACAATCATCTTGGTTAAGCTAATCTCCGGCTCTTCAAAATAGTCTTGGGAAGGAGGAAGGAACTTGTTTGGTGGTGATGGCGCAGTGGATATGACACATGCCTTTGGTGTGGGAGACCTGGGTTCGATTCCCACTGCGATACATCAACCAATGTGTCTCTGAGCAAGACACTTAACCCCTAGTTGCTCCAGAGGCGTGCGACCTCGGATATATAGCAATTGTAAGTTGCTTTGGATAAAAGCGTCAGCTAAATGACGTTTATAGTATAGTATATTTGCACCCCGCAAAAGAAAACACCCCATACAATATTATCTGAAGTTAGCTGTTCACACAATACAGTAATGTGAGTTATCTAAATTAGCTGGATACATGGTTAAACGTTAAGTGTATCGCAATGTGCACTTCGTCCATAGCAAATCCATCCAATTAGTCCCGGAACATTGGCAGATTGCTTCTTCATCTATTGTTGACAACGAATGTTTCTGGTGAGCGGTATACAAATGGGAAACTGTACAGCAGCAGGTTTTTCGTCCGGGTATTTATCCTGCCCACCGTGTGCAAACATGCTAGCACGTACCAAGATTAGATAGATAGATAGTTAGATATATAGATAGATAGATAGATAGATAGATAGATAGATAGATAGATAGATAGATAGATAATAAATGCTGTAATAATATTCTTTGTAAATCTTTACAATCATTCCCCGAAAGAACCAAGCAGGCCTGCCTTGTTGCACAATCCAAATTATCTTCAAACTCGAAGGTTGTTGGTGTTGTTTCCCGTAGCGAATGGATTTTGAGAACAGCAACATACAGAGAGCAGAGATGAGGGCTTTATCCTGGCAATGTACTTCTGTTGTACCAGGCTATAGGAAAACAGACACAGCCCCCTCTACCGAAATGCTACGTGTATTAACCAGACAATATCTTAATTTTATGTAGAAAAAAGGAAAATCCAAGGCACTCTTCTTCAAAATTATTTAAAAAGCCTTTATTTTACTGGCTAAAATAAAGGCTTTTTAAATAATTTTGAAGAAGAGTCCCTTGGATTTTCCTTCTTTTCTACACTTAATTGAATTCCCGACCCTAAAGAGCACCTTCAAACATCTGACTGACCAGACTTTTTGTCTTTCCAATATCTTAATTTTATTTAAAGAATAGGAAAGTCTTATTTTTTATTTTATTTTTATTTATTTTTTTTTTTATAAATATTTGTTCCTATCTCATGGGGGGGATAACAAAAAAATAGAAAGAGGAGTACTGAGGTAGTGTTGGTCTCGAACCGTATTAATCATATAAAGTGTATTGTTATTACTCTGTAATCAACAACAAGAAAGAACTGGATGTATGCAATACTATGAAAATTTAAAAATTTAAATTAAAAAAGAATAGGAAAGTCTTCAAATTCCATTTGCAGGCTGCAAGAAATGTAATGTCTTTAATCTATAATCTGACTTTGTGGCTAATATATATATATATATATATATATATATAAGTATTACAGTATTTTACTTTACAAACGTCTTGAAATTATATCACAAGAGGTAACTTTTCTTTTAAGTATTTTTTAATTAATGAATTAGTAATATATCAGTAAGATGCTGAAATGTTGTTTGAGTAAACACTTGAGGCGAGTCATTCCCCATAGACCCCCATGTTAAAAAATCCAAACTTTACAGAAAAAATAAACCTGTATAGCCTGGTACAAAAAAAACGGTTTTGGTCTCTATATCTAATTTTCCCCTACATGATAACTGTACGGGGAGTGAATTTCTCTAAACAGTTTAATTATATTAAGGCTTAAAGCCAGGTCTGTTACTATCTCATTAGAATAGAATAGTCTTTATTGTCATTGTACGTGTACATCGAAATTGCAGTCCTCTCAGTGCAAAACATCAGTAAAGTGCAAAGCAGCAAAATCTACACGTCTACACAAGATAAGGTATTTTGGTATGAAAACCTGCATTTTTAATTTAACCAAGCATCCTCTATCATAAAAACATGTCCAGCATCTTTAGCAAAGCAAACCACTTAAAGATGGGATGGAAATTCAGCGAGAAATTATTATTTTAATTGTGGATAAACCTCCTGCCTCGATAGACATACATGCATAAGGTGGCGCGACATGTCCGTCCCAAAATGGCGACCGCGTCGACTTATTGCTCCAATGAACAGCAGCGGCCAATGCAGTATCTACATTTTATATATCTATGTGGCTAATACAAGCATTAACTGAACGATGAATCACTCTTTCTTTTTTCTCTCCAGGTGACAACAAAGGGACAGCCCTGTCTATCTGTCGGAGGGTGGGCATCATCACGGAGCAGGAAGAGGAGCATGAGAGCACAGGGGCCATCGGGGGCCTGACAGGGCGGGAGTTTGATGAGCTGCCCCCTCACCTGCAGCGCGAGGCCTGCAGGACGTGCCGGTGCTTCGCCCGGGTGGAACCGACACACAAGAGTCGTATAGTGGAGTACCTGCAGAGCCTCGATGACATCACTGCCATGGTGAGAGAACAGTCTATTACTTGAAGTAGTGTCGTTAACCATTATACACAACACCACTGCTACTGTGATATCACTGAATATCCCTCCCTCTCTCTCTCATGGTTTCAGACAGGTGACGGGGTAAACGACGCGCCTGCATTGAAGAAGGCGGAGATCGGCATTGCTATGGGCAGCGGCACAGCGGTGGCCAAGTCAGCCTCTGAGATGATCCTGGCTGATGACAACTTCTCCACCATTGTGGCTGCAGTGGAGGAGGGCAGAGCCATTTACAACAACATGAAACAGTTCATCAGATACCTGATATCATCCAACATAGGAGAGGTGGTCTGGTTAGTAAAAGAGCTGATATTAGTGAATGCAGACAACAACGTGATATCATGACTTTGCTTAAACATACATCTTACGCAGTTATCTGTACGCATTTTGAGCTGTCCGCGTGTATGTTTACGCCGAAGAACGGGACGTTGCATTTTGAGCTATCCGCGTGTACAGTGGACGGGTTGGGTTTAGGAAAAGAACAACGGGACGGTTGGATTTAGTCTGGATCTCAATGCGTTCTGGGTGCATTCCCACCTGTGCTTAGAGGTGTCCTTGTGATTTTAATACCAGGTGGAAACAAGGCTTTAGTTTATGGATAATATGGTCCTCTCACTGTTACCTTCTCTTCTATATTTCCTTCCTTCCTCTTCAGTATTTTCCTGACAGCCGCACTGGGCATGCCTGAAGCGCTGATCCCAGTCCAGCTGCTATGGGTCAACCTTGTCACCGATGGTTTCCCGGCAACAGCTCTGGGCTTCAACCCTCCAGACCTGGACATCATGTCCCGCCCTCCCCGCTCCTCCAAAGAGCCTCTGATCTCCAGCTGGCTGTTCTGTCGCTACCTCATCATCGGATGTGAGTCATCATGATCACTAATACTACCACATACTGTACACACAAAAATCTCTAGATTATGTATTCATCATCAGAGCATCTTACCTGTTAGACAAGATGTCCTGCTGCTACACAGAATACTTACCAGCCTTCTCTGCAGGTTATGTGGGAGCTGCTACTGTCGGAGCTGCTGCCTGGTGGTTTATGGCAGCCCACGACGGACCCAAACTTACCTTTTGTCAACTGGTAAACACACACAGTATCTCCCCATCAATACACCTCTATCATGCTTCTCATGCTCTGGTCTACATTAAATACTGTAGTAGAATGGATACACTGGCAGTAACACAACATGGGTGAGCAGTTAAAACCATGTGACCATAAACATGGTATTACATGTTGCTAAAAATAGTATTAGAAATTAGGCAAAAAAGAGATTAGCTTCATGTTCATTTCAAACTATCAAGCAACCTATTGACACACTCACAGCTTATGTTTGTTATTGATCATTTTAAGTTTTTAAGTAGAATAGGTTAATAGAAAAAGAAAAAATTGATTTATAAAATCATGCCAACAATTTTTTAAAAGCGTAGTATTCTATGCAAAAAAAGGTATGTATAAAGGCTTTAGGCCGCCCTACACATTATTGTAGGTCCAGTTTAATATGCAATTTTTATACAATATATGTAGTAGGGGGGTCCCTGAAAACGCGACATCATATTAAATGTAGTTAACTGTTAACGTGAGCTATTTAAATTAGCTGGATACATGGTTAAACGTAATTTTCCCTCTTTACAATGTGGATCTTTACAATCATTCACTGAAAGAACCAAGCAGGCCTGCTTTTTTTCAGTTATTAACTTGCTAGCTCAAAGTTTGTTGTTGTGTCCCGTAGCGAAGGGATTTTGAGATTGGCAGCACACAGAGAGTGGAAGGCGCGGACGTAAGGCTTTATCCTGGACATGTACTCTTCTTGACCCAGACTAGGTCAAACTTAAAGGAGCTGTATGACCCAAGCTCTGCTTCCTAGTTTTAAGCTGCTCTGTCCCAAACATTTTTAATTCCAGTGTCGCTACAATACCTGAGAAATTAGCCAGAAAAAGAATATTTATGAAGTAAACATTGAACAACTGAATAAACAAATCTATGCTGATAGTGATAGATCTGTGATTAGCTAATACTGACTTATAATATTGGCCATGTGGATGTATGGGTCAGACTCAGTTTAAGAGATGTGCACCTGCAGGATAATCACTGAACAACAAGGTGTCAATAATGTACAGGAAGGTGTCAATAATGTTATTTCCCCGTTTGTTTCCTCCACAGTCCCACTACCTGCAGTGCAGTGAAGGCCACGCTGAGTTTGCTGGTGTCCAGTGTTCAGTCTTTGAGTCTCCTTACCCCATGACTATGGCTCTGTCTGTCCTGGTTACCATAGAAATGTGCAACGCCTTGAACAGGTAAGAATAAAACAAACACATATACACACTAAATCACAGGAAGTCAAAGATGTCCTCTTAAAATGCACTTAAACACAAGAAAACACTAAATCACTACAAAGAGAGGGAGGCCTAACGTTAGACACAGCACTGCCGCTGTTCAGCTTATTTCTATTGCCAGTGTAGCATAAAAGCAAGGTGGAGTTAGCTGTTAAATCAGTAAAATTGAACAACTCAATAATCATAACGCTCTTGGCACAGCATATGAATGCACATTCCCATTGACAGATAATTGACAACTTTGTTCAGCTCATTTTATATAATATAATATCGTCCAGAGCTGTCCTGTTTGAAACAGCTCTGTGTCGCCATGTCAGTAGCCACATTTCGACCAAAGGTTCTGGGGTCTTACGGGTCTCCAGGACTATTTTGAAATAACTTGAAGGTTGCTCAGCCCATCGTTGTCTGTGTTTCCACTTTGGTCTAAAAAACCTGTGAAGATAAGGCAAATTATTCCGCTGACGTATAAGCAACATGACTGGATGAGAGGCTTCTGGTGGTCACAGGGGTAAACACTATGTGATGTGATGTCCAAATGAAGCTTTGTGAAACATATTCTTTGTCTTCTGAGCCCAAAAGATGGATCTCTCTGTTCAACAAAGTGCTGAAAAGACAAGGAATTGCCATACCTTTTTCTTTAAACAAAGAGGCCATCTAGTGGGGTCACAAATACTACTAATAGTTCATGAAGCTTTATTTGGACATCACTAGTAAACACTCTGCCGCCCTGCACTGTGCCCAACAACATAGATGTTGTCTCACTGTGCTTAAGATGGTAACAGCTGAGAAACCATTAGGAAATAAGGGTTTATTTCTCTCATTCAAAGCAACGCTGTGCTCGCTCTCTCACCCGCCCGGGACACATCTCTGCAACCTGCAGTTCAGTGCGGCGTTGGCTCGCAGCTCTCTCTCTCTCTCTTTTTTCCTGTCTTTCAAAATGAGTCGGGAAGCCGACAGCAAAAGCATAATCTACATTACATACTTTTAATGCTCTTTTAATGTGTAATCGATATGAGAGTACTTCCTTGTTGGATTAAATGAAGCTGTCGGTGAGTTGAAGCAGCCGTGCTATGTGTGTTTGACCAATCAGTGATGGTCATTCCTGAAAACCCCACCCCGAAGGCTTCTGTACTTAGTACTACCCTCCAAACAGTGACTTTTTGGGGGGACAAATAATGCCTCCAGAACAAAATTTAGACCCTGTTCGAAACACAACCAGTTCCTCAGAAGGGGAACGTTTCTGTGGTCGAAAAACGCGGCTATTGTCTGTAATGGTTTGGTTTTTGAAGGCTGTAGATCCAGAATAAAGATGAAGCTGTGGCAGAGAGAAAGTGTAAACAGTAAAACTGTGCTGTCCAGTCTTTCAGAGAACCAGTCCCTGCTGAAAATGCCTCCCTGGTCAAACCCCTGGCTGGTCGGGGCCATCTGTCTGTCCATGGCTCTACACTTCCTCATTCTATATGTCGACCCACTGCCGGTAAGCATGCACGTGTCATATATCTGTTCGCAGACACTCCTTATCTATCAGGACTTAAAAATTCTCCATGCGCTCTGTCTGTGTCTTCAGGTGATTTTCCAGATACGCCCTCTGTCGTGGCCTCAGTGGGTGGTGGTGCTAAAGATGTCACTTCCTGTCATCTTTATGGACGAGGCTCTCAAGTTCCTGGCCCGCAACTACATTGAGCCAGGAAGCCAGATGCAGGTCAGGAGACATGCCCTACAGTGTTTCTGTTAAAGTGGATATGTTATACTTTTCCATATTTTTCTGTCATATCTACAATAATTATAATGTATAATGTTAAACGTGACCAAATAATTAAGTCAAATATTTCCTCTTTAAATGCATTTAAACACAAGAACACACAAAATCTGTACAAAGAGAGGGAGGCCGAACGTTAGACACAGCACTGCCGCTGTTCAGCTTATTTCTATCACCAGTGTAGCATAAAAGCAAGGTGGAGTTAGCATGCTTGCTAAATAGCCGGACGCTAATGTTAAATCAGTAAAATTGAACAACTCAATAATCATAACACTCTTGTCACAGCATAGGAATGCACATTCCTATTGACAGATAAGTGACAACTTTGTTCAGCTCATTTTATATAACCAGTGTTTTAATGAAAGCCTGGTGGAATTAGCAGCAGGCTAATTTAGTGGAATTAGCAGGCTGTAATAGTTAGCTAATTTAGCCGAAATTATCATAGACAGTAAAAGAAGAATGGACACAGCAACGCCATAGACTTTGAAGGAGACCATTGAAGTCACTTTTCCGGTGAGCGCTGAGCGTTACTGCGCAGCCTCCAACTGACAGAGACAACGTAAATGTGACGTGAGCAACCTGCCTGAAAGTTGGAAGTCTTCTGGTAGCTGTGCCAAGACAAATCTCAAACATTCCCAATCTTACAGAGACGGACAGCGTAGGTATATGTAAGGAGATAACATAGGCACAGGCTAATTATTGCTAACTAAAATGCTAGTTAACATTTAGTAATTAAACTTAAACAGCTAATGTAAGTCGAAACTGCCTGTGAGTTTCTCCTGTACTATACGGTAATTTCTCTACTGTGCGACAGTAAATCGCGTGGTTATGACACAATCGTTAGCCTATTTTCACAAAAACGTCTGCTACGGAGCCATAACGTGAGGTACAAGGTAATGGAGCCTTTCATTGTTTCTTTAGAAATAAACAATGGACAAACAGAGTCTTTAAACGCTTCAGATGTAAAGTTATTCACTGTCAAGGTGACGCCAAAATGAATGGCAGTCAATGGAATGCTAACGGAAGGTGATGGCTTGTTAGCCTCAGAATCTCCCCATAGGAGGTAAGCTTTCCGGATGCTCGCTTACCCCCTTGGAAATTATGTATCATGGCAACGCATAGGATCCATTCATTGCCACGAGTAGCCAATCACAGCTAGAAAGGGGCGTAACTTGAAGCAGGGGCGTAATCTGAAAGGGCGGATCTTGAAGCAGGGGTCAAAACTTGAAGGGTCTTGTGGTCTGCAAGCCACCCTTGGAGCGTAGATTCCAGGAAACCCTCAGGCCAATCACAGCAGACTGGGCTTTGTCGGGAGGGGGGCTTAAAGAGACCGACAGAGACAGCTCCTACAGAGCATCTCATAAAGAAGGTGAATACAGGTGCAGCAGCCATGGGCAGTATGAGAAAAATAAAGTGTTTTTTTAACATTAAATCATGTGAACATGTACTAGTACAAACACAAAATACAAGTATATATATATATATATATATATATAGTACAGGCCAAAAGTTTGGACACACTTTATCATTCAATGCGTTTCCTTTTTATTTTCATGACTATTTACATTGTAGATTCTCACTGAAGGCATCAAAACTATGAATGAACACATATGGAATTATGTACTTAACAAAAAAGTGTGAAATAACTAAAAACATGTCTTATATTTTAGATTCTTCAAAGTAGCCACCCTTTGCTTTTTTATTAATAAGGGAAGAAATTCCACTAATGAACCCTGACAAAGCACACCTGTGAAGGTAAAACCATTTCAGGTGACTACCTCATGAAGCTCATTGAGAGAACACCAAGGGTTTGTAGAGTTATCAAAAAAAGCAAAGGGTGGCTACTTTGAAGAATCTAAAATATAAGACATGTTTTCAGTTATTTCACACTTTTTTGTTAAGTACATAATTCCATATGTGTTCATTCATAGTTGTGATGCCTTCAGTGAGAATCTACAATGTAAATAGTCATGAAAATAAAAGAACACATTGAATGAGAAGGTGTGTCCAAACTTTTGGCCTGTACTGTATATATATATATATATATATATATATATATATATATAGATATATATATATATATATATAGATATATAGATATATTGATATATTGATATATATAGTAGTATAGTTGCCCTTTTAAGGGGAGAAAATGCAGGCAAAAATGTAAAAAGTTGTTGGGCTATTTGCTTCCATAACATGTCTTCTTTCAAACTAGTTGAAAGAAAACATTTATTTTACTACACTTTGTCTATTTGTGTCTGTAGATTTCTCCTAAATTCACAAAAAGTTACCATTAGACAATGTCTCATTTTCATATATAAACAGTAGAATGTCAGAAAACCTGTGATACAACATATCTGATACATATCTGTTAATTAAAATGTTCAAAAGTTTTTCTCCACTTCATACTCCAAAACTTTCCACTTTCATTCCTAACTATATTCTGAAGCTTTCTAAACAGGGCGTTCATATATCTTTCCGAACCTGATTTATACAACATTTTATAAAAACATGGAGAAAATGGATTTTGTAATGGCTGTTGACAGTATTTTCTATCATATGGAGTGATAAAAAGAGATATCCAAAATTCCCTTTGTAAAAACCTTTGAGTATAGTGTAATATGTCAACTAAATGAAACAAGAATTTCGAACCTGGCTTTAGCCAATGTTCACACTTCTGTGCTGGAAATGTATGCAAATTAGTCCATATCTGACAAATGAATGCCTCATTTTTATATTTAAACATAACATTTCCTGAAAACTTGTACTACTAATACAAAAAACACAGGGCCAGATGTACTAACGCTTTTGCGCCCACTTCAGGCGTATTTTTTTCGCAGCGGGCGCGTAAAAGCATGATGAGGTATGTACAAACATGCCGCACCGAGGTAAAAGAGCAGACTGCCTGTCGCGGGGACTGAAAATGGAAAATTGCGTTTTTCCAAGGGCAGGGTCAAGGGGACAGTGGGAGTTTCCCATAAAGAGATGGGAGGGGAAGCGTAGAGTGCGCCTAATTATGTATTCCGCGGTATGTACAAAAAACGCCCGTGAAAGCGCGTCTCTATTTTGCGGTGAAAATTCTCTGCCTCTTAAAAGCAGGTGTAAACCAGCCACAAGCAGGTTTCCTGGCATATGCTTGCTGGTGAAATGGCAGCAGTAATCCGAACAAGACGAAGACGAGCTGAAAAGATCACACTTTTTCAGTTGAGTGAACACAAAATCATTAAGCGTTACAAATTAAGCAGCCATGCAATATTACAGTTACTGGAAGAAATAAAAGATGACATTGAATCTCCGACTCAGCGTTCACATTCCATTCCAGCAGTTGTTAAACTCCTCGCTACATGACAAATATTGGCATCAGGATCATTTCAAACAGTCATAGCATCAGCAGTGGGAATATCGCAGTCTGCACTCAGCTGTATCATAGCACCAGTACTTAACGCTTTGCTACAGCGCAATTTACGGTATAGTGGGCGGAGAAAGTCGCTGATTACTCGATAAACTGCAGGTTTGGTAAATACGACGTAAGCTGAAGTATCACAGTGTGCGCTTTTCTGCGGGTTGGCCATGGCGCTGATCACGCTCCATTCACAAATGTACGTACATCTGGCCCTCAATGTCTTCATGTAAGTAATCAACTTGGGAAGTTTCATGGTTGTTATCTGTTAGTTCAAATATTTTCCCTATTCACCTGCAGTGTCTCACCTTAATGTGCAGCAGGGTAGTGGTCTGTGTCTAACCCTCTCCTTTGTTACAATCAATCTCTCAAAAAGACACTGGAAGAGGAAGAGGAGCAGCAGAGGACGGGGGCTAGCAGGGGATTGGTCAGTCAATCACTGAAGGGCGTGTCCTGGTCCTTTGTCCTGATCTCTGCACCACTGGTGATCTGGATCTTCAGCCTGGACTCTGACATCACCAACATCTTCTGGGAGTGATGGGAAACAGAGAGAATGGGGGGGGAGAAAAAAAGAGAGAATCTAAAGAAAGACTGTTGGAACAAAATGAAGATTGGGTGTGTACGGGTGAGGCGAGGTGAGATACGAGAATGTAAGGGAAAAAGAGTGAAATATTAAACCAACAGACAATCAGAAAACAACAACAAAGACAGAGCATCTCGTCCTTAATACTAAAAGGTGCTATGTGCAGCATTTTATTTAAAGCCCATAGCTTACTTAGCCTGTACTTGTATGAGTTGCTCAGTTTGTCTGTCCAGCACTTAGAGTGAAATATGTCTCTGACATGATATCTCTGAAGCTGTACTTTAATGCCAACATAGCATGCTCACCTCATTCTAAAATACTAAGGGTTACATGATAAATACTAGCACGTGAGCATGCTGTAATCTGTTTTTGTGTTGTAAGGCATTCAGATGGGGGACATGATGTAGATCATCAGTGGTTCCCAGGTGAGTTTTCCTCTCAGATTGTTTCACTCGGGTTGCAGCTATTCAGAAAACCTTCACACACTTTGTGTACAGTTCTCCGTAAATACTAGCTTCTAGTCATTCAAATTAAAATACTAGTCATTAAAGGAAAATTCCGGCGCAAAATGAACCCAGGGTGTTAATAACCTGTTTACCGTGTTGAGCGTTCTCTGGGACTTGTTTTCATAGTAATCAAATGTGTATCTAGCTTCAGCTAGCTTTAGCGGGAACCGGTGATTAGCTTGCAACGCTAGTATTCGGGGCACTTGGAAAGTAAAAACAAGTCACTATTTTATACCACTAACAAAGCTCAAAATATCACCACCCTTCAACGGTAGCATAACGAGGGTCCCTACATGTTAACCGAAGCATTGAGAACTTAGTAAGTGTCCAGACAGTTTATTAAAAAGATAGTTTAGAAAGACAGTCGCGTTCTCGTATACAGGCAGCCGGCGTCTTGGGAGCTACTGTCTTTCTAAACTATCTTTTCAATAAACTGTCTGTACACTTACAAAGTTCTCAATTCTTCGGTTAACATGTAGGGACCCTCATTATGCTACCGTTGAAGTGTGGTGATATTTTGAGCCTTGTTAGTGGTATGAAATAGCTATTTGTTTTTACTTTCGAAGTGCCCCGAATACAAGTGTTGCAAGCTAATCACCGGTTCACGCTAAAGCTAGCTGAAGCTAGCTACACATTCGATTACTATGAAAACATGTCCCAGAGAATGTTATTAACCCCTGGGTTCATTTTGTGCCGTAATTGTCTTTTAACTAAATCAGAATGCACCAACAAAACCTTAGAAATGTCTTAGGTAGTAAAGACTTTAATAATATGTAAACCTGTTGCTCGGAAACATCTGTAGCGCTGTCCAATCAAATACAATCAACAGGAAGTTGCAGCACAAGCTGTCACATGACTACTCAACCATTTACGTTCTATATGAATAGAGTGAGAAATGGGCATGTTCAGGGTTAGCAAGATTTGTGTACTTTAGAGTGGGAGGGTAATATCTGCCTAAGCTACCAACCATATTCTGTGTGCGATTATTGGCATGACGTTCTGTAATGTGACATATATTGTGTGCTTTTGTGAGTCTTTTTTTTCAGTTTTCAATAATTAAACATTGTTTCGTCTATATCCCATTACCTCTATTACTTTTCAGTCTAAACGGGTCCAATATTAGCTCAGTCAGTTTGTGGCTGTAAATATTTAGTAACAACTCATCTCTACATAAGAACTACTTTGTTCGGTGCAACCTGTTTTAATTTAGCGATGCATAGATCTCCGCTTGGTGAAAACATCGGTTATAACAAGGCTAACACTGAACTCGGGGAGAGCTGAACGTAAACACTCCTTCGAAATAAAAAGACGAAGATCAGAAAGTCATAAGAATAATTTGTTTAGCAGAAATATGTTAGTTCCTTTTTTATGTTTCTTGTTAAGAATCCCTCTGTGGTCCCGACCTCCAGGTTGGTAACCACTGCTGCAGAGGTGTCATCTGTTTATTCATTCTAACAGCATGTTGATGATTTATTGGTGATAAAATGCTACATATAGCACCTTTTTAGAAGAAAATGTGCAGTGAAAAATGTGTGGATTAGATAAAAAACTAAAAGAAGTGCGGAGTGGTCTTGAATTAAACAAACACACACACACGTTTCACTATCTTTATGGGGACCCGTCATTGACATAATGCATTCCCTAGCCCCTTACCCTAACCTTAACCATCACAACTAAATGCCTAACCTTAACCCTTACCCTCACCCTAACCATAACCTAATTCTAACCCTAATCCTAAAACCAAGTCTTAACCCTCAAACAGCCCTTTAACCTTGTTTGGTCCAGCATTTTGGGCCCCACAAGGCTGTGCAGACCCCACAAGTATACTGTATTCCCCGGTTTTTGGACCCCACGAATATAGTAAAACAAGCACACACACATACACACTGTAATTCAGCAGTAATAATCTGTGGTCAGTAACAAGTGATGAGGCCAGATAACTAGATGTACAACCGTCTTCATGCTGCAATGCAAAAATATTCAGTTGCGTTATTGTTAGAACTTGTGTGTAGATACGGTACATGAGACTAATACAAGCATTTAACCTGTGGAGGAAGACTGTTAGCAGACCATTAACAGGATGCATGTCAGTGCACGTCACATAATTTGTAACACATTTCAGCCCAAATCCATCCTGGGACTATTGGATTGTGCAGAAACGCATCACTTCCTGCAGAGTCTGGGCTTGAAGTGGGACAGGTGTACAGTAAGGCTGGGTGTCTACAGCTTGTAAAAGGGATCACATGGAGTACAGTTCATCATAGCATCTTAAGTCCAGTCATTCTGCTAGATCTACAGTTCAGTATCCTTTGTTGTTTCTGTTGATTGTTACTGACACTGAAAAGCTGAGAAAGTCTTAAAGCTTACTTGACTTGATACCCTGAGGCTTCACAGACCGACTGAAGCTGACTTTAAGCCTTCACAACCAGAGAAATAAAAGGTTCAATTCATGTTTAAACACAGTAGAGGTTGTTGTGAACTCCCAGGTACAGTACTGTTACATGTATGTCAGCTAAATGGCGTAATATGATTCTTTATGTTAGGGCTGAATATACAGACTGTTTAGTTGCTTACACCTGTGAGTCTGCCTCTGTGTTGAAATGATTTCAGATGCAGGATTTCAATTTGTGATAGATAGATAGATTCCTGATGTCAGCCTGACAGTGAGTCAGTATTTCATTTAAACATGTTCTTTGTCAAATCAGTGAGCTGTCTGCCATTTCTCCACTGATGCCATTGTGACATCTCACTCTGTTTGCCATTGAGGGGATTTCTATGATGTAGTTACAATAACTTTTGTCGTGTATCAAATTTGGGCTCCTGTTAGGAAACAAAATCTGAGATTCAGAGAATAAAGCCATCATATTCCAAAAGTCAAGTCATAATTTTACGAGAAAAAAGTCACAATTGTTTAATATGAAATCACACTTTTATGAGAAAAATTGCCATGTCTTTATCGGGTAAAGTCACAAAACGTACAACTACTATTTATACTTTCCTCTACGCGCTATACAGCGGTTTCCCCTGGATAGGCGACAGATGTGTATTTTAGACTGAGCTCACTTAGCCAGATACTAGCAGAGCGTTTACATATGGAAAAGTGTGACTTTATTGTTGTAATATTGCCATATTTTCAAAATTATAACTACTGATAATAGAATGGCTATTTCTCATAATTTCATATTTCTCATCTGACTTTATTCCTGTAATAATATCACCTCATCTCATAAAAGTGCTACTTTATTCAGAATTTAGACTTTTTTTTTCTCAAAATATTGCGCCTTTATTCTCGAAATGTTGGATTTATTTATTTTACTAAAAGTGGCCCAAAAATAGCCTTTAGGATCTTTTATGATATCATTAAAAAACATAAAGCATTAAAGTGTTTTGGAGGTGTTAGAACAACTAACCTGTGGTGAAAACAGGCAGTTTTGTTTTGTTTTTCTTTTATTTGAAATTGTCTTTTAGTCACTACTACTACTACTTGTTACAGTAATTATCCAAACCAATAGAAATATTTTTGCTTCTTTGCCAGTCCTGCCTCTTTTTGGTGTTTGTTTGATTTTGCTCAGTTTCTCACATGATAACTTGAAATTGCAAGAATGACTACGGAGTACGTTTGTTGCAATATAATCTTTTGGTTTTGATAACATTAAGGCAGAAGAAACATGTAGATGAAAATGCACTTAGTATTGAGTATTTGCTTTCTATTTTCATTATTTATTCATATTTTATTTTTGTGCAAGGGTTTATTATGCCATGACATTATTATTGTTATTATTTTATGTTAGCTCACAGCCATGTCTATGAGAGAAAAATGAGTGGAGGGTGTGTATGTTGCAGACTGTCACAATGAATCAAAAGTTGTTCATGACTCACCTGTTTAAAATAAAGGTTGAATTGAAGAACTTATACGAGACTGTTTTCTCTTTTCTTTATCTATACCTCCTTCCCCTCTCATCCTCTCTGTTCCCTCACCATTTTTTGTATTTTATTTGTATCTTTTTTTCTTGTTCATTCTACTTCCATCATGTCTGCTGCTGCTGCTGTTACAGCCGTACTCTATGGTTAGGACTTTGACTATTTTGACGTTACAGGAATTGAAAATATCAGCGGTGGTCAGAGGATTCCCAGCATAGATCTCAATAATCATGTTCAATAACTAATCGCTGCTGTATGTGATGACTCAGCACAGCTGTTTGGTTCATGCGTCATGCTGGAGCATGTTCACGCACTGCAGGCCAGATCAGTGGAGTTCTCAGAGGGTGGGACGACGTTACTGCTCGGTGATAGGACCCGCTTAGTGTAAAACTGTTTAGAGGCATACTGTAGCTGACCACATGATGGGGCCGTGAGCAAGTTACCAGTATGTCAGTGGAACTGGTGCCAGGTGAAAAACCTTCAGCTCTTCAGGAACAGAAACACTACAAGCAAAGAGTTGGGGGCTGAGAAATTCATTTCTATCAAACCATCAGACCGTATGAATCCAGAATGTTAGACACAAGTTTTGCATGGCTTCTGGTTTCTTAAAGGGGTTTGTGTGTGTGTGTGTGTGTGTGTGTATGTGTGTGTGTGTGTGTGTGTGTGTGTGTGTGTGTGTGTGTGTGTGTGTGTGTGTGTGTGTGTGTGTGTGTGTGTGTGTGTGTGTGTGTGTGTGTGTGTATGTATGTATGTATGTATGTATTTGTGGGCTTGTTTAACTATATTCGTGGGGTCCAAAAACCAGGTAAGGGTTAAGGTTAGGCATTTAGTTGTGATGGTTAAGGTTTATTATTATGTCAATGAAGGGTTCCCACAAAGATAGTGCCACAAACCTGTGTGTGTGTGTGTGTGTGTGTGTGTGTGTGTGTTTTAAGGTCAGTGGGGTGGGCGGGCGAGACTTGAGCTCCATTTATAGACATAGTGTACTTGGAGAGAGAGAGAGAGAGAGTCAATGTGAGGGCACATGTGCCAGTGAATACAGCTGTCACACGGATAAGACACTTTAAATCTACAAGGAAAAGAAAGAGAGAAAGATTAAACTCTAAAACAGAATCTAGAACTTTCTCCTATTGGGAAACAGAAGCAGCGGTGAAGAGAACGTGTTGAATCATCACTATATCGACACACATTATCTCCTGGAGGAACTCAACTTATAAAGTAAGTGACTTTAAACATGATGCATAGTTGTTCCTCCATATTTTGCCACATGTAGACAAATGTGACTCATAAACCCTGCGGGGGAGGATTCATTGACTCGACTGCTGTTGCTGAAAATGATTGGGAGGTACTGCTGAGGTGGGGTTATGTTGTCAGAACTGCACTGACATCATTTTGTTCCCTCTCCTGTCTACCACGACCATCTTGTCATTGTTTGTTAGCTGGGCTGAGTCATACAATATATCATTTGCAACATTTGAAAGCTCTATGTGAGCTATAAAAATTATTGTGATGGTGAGATGCAATGATATGAATGAAGCATGAAGCTATGAAATATTTATTTTGTATAATTCAACTTCTGGCAACACATATTTGTTAATGTGTGAGTGTCACTTTGACATGGAAATGGGCATTTATTAACACAACTGAGAAAAGGTATTAGCGTAGAAGCATATGCTTTTGACATTTGCTATTTTGACATTAGAAGAGTCCATTCCAACTGAAGTGGTATTCATTTTATGATATTCCTGAGTTCACAAGGTGTGACCTATGTTGTTGTCTATCTATTTGTTGATCAGGTCGAATGAAATAATGTGAAAGTATCAAAATGCTCAAGGACTTCCGTATTGGTTGTGATGGCACAACTATACTATATATATGTAGAAAGTGCCCGATCCAGTGCCGTTACAGTCATTCCCAAGAACACTGATCAATCAGAGCAGACTGGGCTTTTTTGGGAGGGGGCTTAAAGAGACAGGCGCTAAAACGGAGTGTTTCAGACAAAGGTTGAATGAAGGTGGACTGCAAGAGAGGGGCAGAACTTTGTCCAAATCACACAGAACCACACAAGATGTCAAAATGAGATGTTATGCTGATGAAGTGCTTTGAGAAAGTGGTTTCCTGCACATCAAAGACAATATCCCAGTCTGTCTGGACCCATTCAGAGCCAATAGACTCACAGAGGATGCCAACTCCACTGCCCTCCACTCAGCCCTCACACATGTTGAAAATAACAACACCTATATCAGAATGCTCTTTGGTGATTTCAGAGAGCAGGCCCTGTTTCAGGAAGCGAGCTTAGTGAAAACTCTGAGTTTGTTAACCTTGAGAGCTGCACTGGGTTTCACCAGCTATGCGTAAGTTTAAACGAAGACTAGTTTGAACGTAAGTTCTAACTTAGGTCGGAGTTTACGCGCTACAAACATTTTGAGGGTTGCATCAGCTGAAATATTTCTAACGTAGACATAAGTTACAACTGAAATCTTACACCTAGCCCTTAGTAGGTGTAAAGGGCTCCGTAAAATTGATTGTCTTTGAAAAGTGGGATAACTTGAAGGATGAGGAGTGACAAGCTGTTTTGTGTCGGCAATACGTTCTTCAGGATATACTGTATTACACCCCTTGGATATCTATAATGATTTTGCTCGTTTTCTACGAGCAGAGATACAGAGGATTACATATTGTATGGGATATCACGCCCCTGCTTGGCCTGACTGAAGACACCTCTATTCACGCCTATAAGGTGTGGTGACCACAGTCATCCTTCAGTTCGATGGCCGCTCTTCACCGAGCCCAGCTGCACAGCGGGCCAATCTCTCCTTCTGGGAACAGAAGTTATAGTCCTGAAATTTCGTTCCATTTCAGTTGATTCACACGGTACAACACATATAGTATGGGACGTGTATTCACGCCCCGCAGAGCAGCCACCAAAGCGGAGTCAAACCTACAGCACTTTAGTGCATCGTAGACCCAGCAGAAAGAACAGAGTGAGCCACCGTAGGGTCTGTCACATCTAAACGATATACCAAACAAAAGTGTGCAGTGATCAGACATGTATAAAGTAATAGAGACCCAGACTTGAGTGCTCTATCAAAAAAGTGACTTGAGTAGAAGTTAAAGTGCTCTTAATGCACCAAACTTTTTTG
Source organism: Perca schrenkii (assembly GCA_025617405.1). NCBI lineage: Eukaryota > Metazoa > Chordata > Actinopteri > Perciformes > Percidae > Perca > Perca schrenkii. The sequence goes on from CM046788.1 coordinate 2,109,785, forward strand.
TACTTAAGTATTGCAAGTAGTTTATTTTAAAATGTACTACTCAAGTACTGAAAGTAAAAGTACAGGTATTGTGTTATGTTTAGTTTAGTTTAGTTTATTAGTTTATTTGTCAGGGACCATGCACAGTTCAGGCCCTGTACCAGAGTTAGCTATACAGCTAATTTACATCTGTGGTCCCTGGGCAAGGAAGATAAAAAGACAATATAGACACTATAGACAATACAGACAATACTATCAAAACAGATAGAAACGTAACAACAAACAACATATAACAAGCATTACATCACATATAAACCAGCATACAAAATATACATTCCATGTTATAAAAAGATCAATGATCACATTGTTGATTTGCTTTCAGCCAAGTCTTTAAGGACATTTTAAAACTGCTGAGACTTGCACAATCTCTAATGTGAAGTGGGATTAAGTTCCACTTTTTTACTACAGTAAATGAAAAAGCTCATTGACCAAATTTAGTCTTCCTAAAATGAGTTTAACAGTCACCTCTTACAGAAGCCCTGGAGACCCTTACACTGTTTCTGCAAAATGACACACATTGATTGAGTGGGGGTGGTGCAAGATCATGGGTCAATTTATACATCAGGCACTCTGCAAAACAGAGAAAATTGTCAAAGGTTAATAGGTTGTGTAACATTCCTCTTGATAGAGAAATGCATGCCCACTGTTTTGCTTACATTAAGAGTAAGACAACTGAGAGTTAGCCAGTCTGATACTTTGTTTAGTACTGCAGTAAGTTTTGCTACAGCTTGTTCTCTAGTTTTTGCATGGGTATAGATAACTGTATCGTCTGTGTACATTTGGATGTGGACTTCTGGGCAAATCAAAGGCAGGTCATTAATATATAAACTAAATAAAATTGGTCCTAAAATAGATCCCTGAGGGACTCCAGTAGTGCAGTTAGCAAAGGAGGAGCATCTATCATTAATCCTGGTGCACTGCTTTCTAGAATCTAAATAAGACTCCATTCATGTGGGAAAGAAATTAATCTTTGACAGTTTGGATAACAAAAACATTATGATTTACTGTATCGAAGCCTTCCTAAAATCGAGGAAAACAGTCCCAACAACCCCTCCATTGTCAAGTCTGGATTTTATTTGCTCAATAAAGTAACAAGTAGTTGTTTCTGTGGCATGATGTTTCCTGAATCCAAACTGCATAGGGTGCAGTGGAAAATGGCCTTGATTTAAATAGGCTAGCAACTGGTCAGAGACTATCCTTTCCGTTACTTTGGAGACAACAATGAGGATACTAATAGGTCTATAGTTGGTTGTATTAGTTGCATCTCCAGCTTTACAGACAGGGGTTATTAATGCTGATCTCCAGGCATTGGGAAAAAGTTTTAATGGATAGATTTACCAGCTGACCAATTGGAGTACAAAGGATACTTCTATACTTCTTCAGGAATGCACAATCACAATTAAAAACATCTTTAGCCTTAAGGTTCTTAAACTTGCCTAAGATTTTAGTTATGGAAGATTCTGGCACTTCGGAGATGCTAAACAGTGGAAGATTATCATTTGATGGTGGAATGACCTTCCCTCTTGGACCAAAGCCTTGTGCCAAATCTTGAACGTAATCTATAAAATAACTATTAGTTTAGTTAAGGTTCCCTGTACTTGTAATTCAACCTCTTTATCTTTTTTTGTGTTCTTCTTTAAAGCTCTATTGATGTTTTCCCAAGTTTGCCTATTGTTCCCTTTAGAATCATTGATAATATCAATAAAAAGCTTTGCTTTTGCCTTTCTCAATTCATTTACATTTATTTCTTTATTACGTAACTGTTGAAAAGTTCATCTATGATGGGCTAACCCTGACTTAATTGCAGTTTTCAGTGCATGATCCCTCTGCTTCATTAGATTCCATACTTGTTCATTAAGCCAGGGCAGATTTTGTTTTTTTCTAGAATGTGTAACACTTATATAGCACCAGTCAATGTGGTGCGCACAGGAAAATAAAAGTGGAAATCATTCGAATTTTCAATGTATGGTACCTTTTGAACGTATGGTTCATGAGAACAGCCTGTGTGAAGCCATCTTGGAGGGTTACTGAAAAGCCCCAATCAGAACTGAGTTTAATTTTTTAAACCTGCACCAAGACAACACCGGCTTCGTCTATTTATTCAGCAGTATATGAAACTTAAGATCAGGATTTGTTTTAACTTATAAGAGGTGCAGAATGCCACACACCAACTTTTCGGCATTGTACCAAGCAAAAACAAATATCGTAAATGTGACAAAGTAAAGATCAACCACTAACAAGGTCTACGCTCATTCATTCGAATGGTTTGTTTTCCCCCACGGCATAAAGGGAAATTACGTTTTACTGTCACTGTCAGTTTTAGTTCCACTAAAATGTACATTGCAATGCAATGTTTAAACAGTAAAAATTGGTATGAAGATTTAGACACATAGTATCAATGAATCTTTTTTTTATCACTTATTCAATTCAATTCAATTCAATTTTATTTATAGTATCAAATCATAACAAGAGTTATCTCGAGACACTTTACAGATAGATTAGGTCTAGACCACACTATAATTTACAAAGCCCCAACAATTCTAATAATTCCAGTAATTCCCTCAAGAGCAAGCAGTGCGACAGTGGCGAGGAAAAACTCCGTCTTGGGAAGAAACCTGGGACAGACCCAGGCTCTTGGTAGGCGGTGTCTGACGGGCCGGTTGGGGGATATGATGAACAGTGGCGATAATAGTCAAATTAATAATGGAACAGTGACTTCGAAGCAGCAGGGTTCAGCAGGACGCAGCATGACATTGCTGGGCACCGCTGAGCTCAGCAGGGAGTGCAGCAGGACCACGGCGGCAGCTGGAACCAGGATCTTGGTGCCAACGTTCTCCAAGGAAATACGCTGGGGGAAAAAACATAAGGACTCCGGGGAGTAAACTCCCCAGAAGCTAGGATTAGTAACTAGCATTTCTGGGACAGGATGCACACAAATGGTAATAGAAAGGGAGAGGATGTGATTGATTATGATGTGATTGGTCGCACTAATGAAACATATTATTAATGTTAATATTTATGAGTGAGCAGGTTATGGTGCAACTGTAGAATGTAGTTTGAAACTGAGTTTGATAAAGTGGCTATATGTAACTTTCAGTTTGTGTTGATTGTAGCGGCCGCTTTGGACAAAAGCGGTAGTGTTTTTACCACACCTGCTGTCGTAAAGGTCTTTTCTTTACGATGCTGTATTGTTCACTGTATTACCGAGTTAGCATTACGGAGAGGTCATACAGTTGCGATGAACAGACAGAAAATCATGCATCATTGCATTTCAAGTGTTGCATACGGTAACTTAGCCTACTTTGGATGTATCGTGATATAAACCAGGTATCACTGTCACTGGGTCACGAGCCAAAGCATTAATAGATTGTTGCAGCAACCACCGTAATAATAACTTAGATTAATATAGTGCATTTCATGATACCCAAGGACGCTTTACACAAGTATAACGTTACAGGGGGACAGGAGAAAAGAAAATAGTAGGCCAACACAAACAGGAGTAAAAGGAATAAAACGTACACGCTAAATGGAAGGGGGGATGTAATTTACTCTAGGCTACAGACGTACAACCACATCGCACATTGTAAATTTATTTTATGAATGAATTAGACATGTTACGTACCTGAGGGCCAATTATAATCCAGTAATTGTCTCCATGTGTTGAAAGCCCGACCGAGTGTTACTCAGTGAGTGAGTTTTTGCCCCTTGTCTTTCACTTTCCCTTTTAGCTTTTAGGTGTTCTTCGTTAAATGTCCTTCTTTTCTGTGATGGTCCTGCCCCAGTATCAGCCATAACTACAGCAGATAAGTTCTAAAATAACAGTAAAATACAATTAGGCCTATATAAAGAAATCTCCTGCTACCTTTTACCTGGCAGAAATCTGTGACCATACTGTGTCAGAAGAGAAGGATGAAAGTATGATTTGGGGGCTCTTAAATGACATTAATTAACCGGATGGTTTATTTTGTTTCTGTGCTTGACTTCCTGTCCCACACAATCTGAATGGAAACCTATTGACTCCGCCGCCGTTCCGCAGCCATTCCGCAGCCATTCCGCTACCGGTGGAATGCACAGGTCTGCTTCAGAGCTCCGTGTGTTTGAGTCCGACCATAGACTGGAAACGTCACGTCACGGGAACTTCAAACTAAATCATTAGTTGCTGAGGTGCCCTAGGATGATCATGTTTAATAAACATGTTTTATTTCGCTTGTCATTCTAATTCTATTATTAATGAGAAGTAGACCTAAGGGCGACACAGCGCCCCCCAACACATTTGACACCCTAGGCAATCATCTAGTTCGCCCAGAGCAATCGCCTGCCATGATCATTGGTCACCTATCTATCGGGCATCAGTAATATTGGTGAGGTGAGATTTGTGTGATGCTGAGTAAAAAATTATTATAGTCAAAGGAAATCCACACCGGGTTCTCATGTCAGGTTTTTAAGAGTGTGATATGCACTGCTGTTTATTCTTTTATTGTGAAGCAACTACAGAAAGTGTTTCTATTTCATTCACAGTACTTTGACACAAGAGCTCCAAACCCAAGTATAAACACACACACACACACACACACACACACACACACACACACACACACACACACACACACACATACACACAAACACACACACAGACACACACATAGTGCGTTTCACTATCTTTGTGGGGACCTGTCATTGACATAATGCATTCCCTAGCCCCTTACCCTAACCTTAACCATCACAACTAAATGCCTAATCGTAACCCATGAGATATCTACCCCGGGAACCCAGAACTATTACAATTCACTGAATAGTGTACAAAGTGTTTCCCGCTGACACGTGTGCGTGTGTGCACATGTGTTTGTGTGTGTGTGTGTGTGTGTGAGAGAGAAAGGGGGGGTGGGGACTACTATTTCTGTGGTCAACCAGACTCCCAGTGTGCAAACACGTGTCTTATACAGGTTGAGTCACTGCTTTCCAACGCTTATCTCTCTCTCTCTCTCTCACACACACACACACACACGCACACATACACACATACGCACGCACACACACATATATACACACACACACACACACACACCCCACAGAAGTTTTTAATTGAGAATCAAATATTTACACACTCACAGCTGGGAAGGACACAGCGTCCATTAATTTGGAGTTCAACATGAATGTTTCTGTGTGCGTACGTAGGTGTGTGCACATGGGTTAGATCAGTGCATGACACCTGATAGCTCCAGCTCCAGCAGATGGTCAAGTAGGGTCAACCTCCTCCCAGTTGGGTCTCAAACAGAGACATTCTGATGCAACAGTGGTGGTGTTTAATGAAGAAACGGTAACAGTTACAGTTAAACTTACTTTTTACATTCTTTAGTATTCAATCATATTCTGTCACAGTGATAATGGCACATTTTTAAGATGTCCTATAAATATTAGCTAACTTTGATATACCAAGTGGAAGGAAAACTGTGGGTTTTCATTTTGTAATCAGACTAACCCCAGGCAAACATATTTGGCTGAGAACAAAAAGTGAAAACAGCGAAATGATTACCCAAACATCCATTACAGTTCACAGACCTACTTCCTGGATCAATTTTGACCCATTATACTTACTGTTAGTGATGTCCAAACAATTCCTGAACCATGGTCTTCATTTTGTGAGCCCAATAGGAAGGGTTGAAAACACAACAAATTGCAATGCCTCGAGCCCTTTTCTTTCAACTTATTATTATTTTTTTGTGATTAACAATTTTTATTTTTTTAAACAACATATAAAACAATACAATTTGCAACAATTCTAAACAATTTGGAGGGGAGTCCAATAGAAACTATGCATAATCTTGAACTGCAACGCTCAAAACTTCTAAGCATTCTGGTCAGCACTACTTAAAATGTAAATATAGTACAAGATATGTGCAAGGGAGTTAAATGGTATGTAAAAGGAAACTGTAATGTGACACTCAGATAGTAAAACAGTGTGGTGCAAGTAAAGATTTGTTGAACTTGCTTGTTTCTAGCTGTTTGGTGGACTAATGTTTCCCTGTGGTTGTGTGTCTGCAGCTGTCATGGCTCCCAGCTTGGCCCAGGCCTACAGGAGGAGGTGGTGGATGGCTATCACAGCCATTATAGAGAACCTGCTCTTCTCTGCTGTTTTGCTGGGCTGGGGCTCACTGCTCATCATGCTGAAGAACGAAGGCTTCTATTCCCACATCTGTATTGGTAAGACCACCATCCAAGCAGCTTGTGGTCATCCACAGTCAGATATGTCAGACACTCTATCCTCCCTGGGATAGTTTGAAGGCTGCAGTTTCAAAAAATGCATTTACACTGACATTGTGACTGCACTTCTGGTGCTACAGTACATGTTTTAGGTGTTTGTGACTGCTGGTGAAGACATGCTCTGACTATGGTGAAGGTGATGTCTCTGGTTCTTTCATAAAGCTACACCAAAGCACTTTTCCTCTTCGGTCCCCCTACAGGTTGGAAGTGGAATTGTCCATTACCGCTGTCGTATGTCTCATTCAAACTACAGATCCGCTACCCGATCTGGCAAACTTGCATAGTGCGGTTATAGCCGGTAGAGGGCCGCAAAGCGAATGAAGAAGTGCCGTTCACCCTGTTACGAGTTGATGAGCGACTGAAACGATTTTGGAAACATTATTTTAAGGTACAAAAGAATCTTTGGTGTTGCTTTAATATTGCTCTTTTTAGATACAGTATGACTGTAGTAGAAAAAATTTATTTTGATTTGTCTGCCAACAAGACTGCCAAGAGTTTTTGTTCCAGTCTTTGTGTCTTGCATTGTCCCTGACCTTTTTTTCCAATAACTATTTCTATTAAGTATTGAAGTTAATTCATGTTCAAACTTCCTCCAAGATAAGGAGGATGGAGGCTGTTTTGCCAGCTGGTTACCGGTAGAGATCAGACGTGAGACAGGATGCTTCTTTTAATATACTTTAAAGGGACAGTTCACACAAAAAAAAAACGATAATGATATCTGTATTGCAGATAGTTTTGAATTAATGTACCATGGGTTTAAACACCTCTGAAGGCTTCTACGCACCTTTGCATTGGTCAGAACACCATCCAATTAGTTATTCTAGTCATCTGTAGATACCGAACACTTGCCCTTTCTTCATCCAGGATCCACAACGATTTCTTTTGTTTCCTTTCATATTTTTCACAAGACGCACAGCTGTCAGTAGTTTACTTTAGCTGAAATAGTTCAAATTAAATTGTCTTACTGAAATACTGATTGTAGGACTTCAAATAAACAATAAAACCCTACAGTGTTGCAAAAGCTCCATTTGATCAAAGCTACATCAAAGATCCTCTATATTAAAGACATGTAAGGTAAAGGTATGAAACGGTCCACACTTCCTGTCTCCTAAATGGGCGGGGCCTCGTTTGAAAGTGTAGTGAACGTTGTGTGGATGGATGAAAAGTTATATTTGTATTATTTATTAATATTTTCTTTTGCTATTTATACAGCTAAAATACATATTTAGCATCACAGGGATTACTTTTGTTTGGGAGTTCACGAACGTTAGCTGACGTTAGCTCTGTGTTGCCAGATCTCGCGAGAGTTTGGTCTTGAGACAGAAATGTGTCTCAAACTAAGTTAATTTTCTCCTGATGTATAATCATCTCTTTCTGTCAAATTTAAAATATGTATCTATTACTTACTTTTTCAAACAAATTGAAGTTTTAAATGATTTCCAGAATATGTCTTTTGGTTATATCACTTTTATGTGACCCAGATAATGTAATAACACAGGTAGACAGCCTATGAAGTAAACCACACCTCTTTATTATAATAAAACATTGTATTTTGTTTCTTAGATGAACATAAATTTGACGATAGAACATTTATCTTCATCAATAAACAACAAAGCATTGATCATTAACAAAAACTATTTAAATTAAATTAGGAGTAAAAGAAATTGCCATCACTATTGACAAAATAGTCATCACTGCTTCTGAACTTGTGTTTTTTTCTAACTGTATCCCCCTTGTAATTTTTGTTTGTATGAATGTGCATAGGGACAAGTGCCGACAACTAACAAAAAGCACAGCTTTAGCTCAACAGTCCGACCAATAATCACTTATATAATTACAATGTAGGCATATCCAAACAAAATCAACAGTTACCACCAACAGCCACACCCCTTAGGACCTCAGTTAATGTAAGCAATTAATTGTGGTTAAACAAATAAACCACAGTTACATAAAAATATTGGGATTATGTAATAATTGTTACGGGTCAAACTTTTAGTTCCGGTTAGAACCCGTGCAGCCGTATTTTGAATTAACTCTAGTCGCTGCACAGCTGATTTTGGGAGGCTGATTACAGTAGTCTGTTCTGCTTGTCATAAATGCATCTCACAAAGCCATATTTTGATAGAAGCCCCTTAGTTTTGAAACGTTTTTAGATGGTAGAAGGCTGATCTTGTGAGGTGTTTGATATGGCTCTTGAAATGTAGATCACTGTCTATGATTACACCCAGATTTCCAGCTTTACTTTTGCTCTCCAGAAACAGATCTAAGATGATCTGCCATTTTCTGTCTGTGAGCCTATCCTCTCAGCGTCCTATCCTATCATCTTAGTAGTATACTGTGTTTACTTTGGTTCATACAGTACATTGTCTTGTCTATTCTTCTCAGTGCACCAAAGATGGTTTGGTTCTCTACTTTCAACAGTTTACCCTGTTCTGACTTGTTTTTTTCCATGACTTTATCCAGAAAATGAGACTGTCGACACCAACATGACTTTAATCAAGAGTGTGGAGTGGCAAAGTTGTGTGGAGCAGGAAGAGATATTGAACCTTGGCTTTACCATTGGCTCGTTCCTCTTGAGTGCAGCCACTTTACCCCTGGGGATCCTGATGGACAGATTTGGGCCACGCCCAATAAGGCTCATTGGCAGGTGTGACAGACAGTCTTTCTATGATTTGCTTTTTATCTGAAGACAAGAGTTTTCGACATATTAAATGAAAATGACATTAAAACCACACTGTTATTTGCTCTGACACCCTGTGTATATTCCAGTTCATGTTTCGCAGCCTCCTGTGCAATGATAGCTGCCGCTGCATATGACCCTGAAGGTAAGAAAACACATCAATACGCCATCAATGCACACTCACTTCCTGTTGGGAATGATAGACAAAGGTACAAAAAATAACTGAATGTACCATTAAAGGGGCTGTACTTGAAATACTAAACAAAAACAGTGGGCTGGGATTGCCTCCACACGGCTTTCACAGACACTTACCCAATACGTAGTCTCGCATTGTCGCATTGCCAGCTCCAGCTCCACAGCGCTGTGGAGTACAGTCTGGCTCCACCCCCGATATATTCCGGGATAGCAGAAAAAAATGCTCTGGGTTGTTTCTATTTCTTTAAACCAATCATGAGTGTCTTGGGTGGCACTAAGCTGTGAAAAAAATTATAATTTCCCCACTGGGGATTAATAAAAGTATAAATTAAAAATGTAATTAAAGCTCCGGATGCAGCGCCAGTGGCTTGGCAAAATGGTCATGGGAAGGAACTTGTTTTGGTGGTAAACCTGTTTGAGTTGTGACTCACTCGGATCTTTCACCCGACTCTTTAAATTAACTCATGTGTCGCGATCATTAACATCATTAACTCGGATCAGTTGAGTCCTACTACAATTCAATCTAAAATGATAACAGCGCCACACACAAACCTCTTGCAACATTAGCTTCTACTATACTTAGCCATCTTAGCTGCAAAAAGCTTTATTATTTACAATTTCGGAGGCAACAACAACTCCACAAGTCAACTCAAGCAACTGAGTGGGCAGAGACAGTCCGAGACAGGTTATAGGAACTTCCTACCCGCAGACTCAGAGCCGGAAACATTACAAGCTCGCCTCAGCTCACCTCGCAGACAACTCATTAGTTGTCGATGACTCCAGAGTTCTCTCAGGAGTCAGTCAATCCCGCAAATCAGTCGTTGTGTGAACAGTTAGCTTAATTTCATATTTTATGTGGTGTTTTCTTTTGCGGGGTGCAAATGTTCCACAAAAACAAGTTACTTCCCGAGACTATTTTGCAGAGCCACCGTCGCTGCTTAACGCCACCCAAGACGATTGTGATTGGTTTAAGAAATGCAAACAACCCGTAGCATTTTTTTTTCTCCTATCCCAGAATGTATCTGTGGTGTAGCCAGACATTATTTCACAGCACCATGGATATAGGTCTGGCAATGCGAGACTATGGACACATGCACTTACATGCACGTGCGACTTGTCCGGATAGCTAATCAAAGAACAGAGAAACTCAGATAAGAACACACACAGAACGAGTGTGACTCAATCTTCTGGTCAGGATGCCATTACTCCACTATATCTTTACATAGTAAATATTTGTTAGCTGTTATATTAATGTTCTGAATGCAGAGTACAGCTCCTTTAAAGTTTCATTATAGTTTAGGGTTAGGGTAATCTTCATTTCCATGTGTTCCTTCAGTGCTGTCTGGCCTCATCTTCCTCGCTGTCTCCTTTAATGGCTTTGGAGGAATCTGCCTGACCTTCACCTCACTTACAGTATGATTGGCACTCACACATACACACACTATATTTTTCTTTTTTAAAATGATTATTATTACACATAAACAATAATATTATATTTTTTCAAACTTGCTGAGAAGTGTCCAAATGTATTCACAAGTGAACCAGTGCTGATGGTTAGTTTTAAAAAATAGGTCCTCACACTGGAAAATAGCAACTTACTCTCTTTAGTGACAAAAATGCAATATTCACCCCAATCTGCCATTCAGCCAGAGGGTAGAGTAGCCAAAAATTGTACTCAAGTAAAAGTACTGTTACTTCAGAATAATATGACTCAAGTAAAAGTAAAAAGTAGTCATCAAAATAATTACTTGAGTAAGAGTAAAAAAGTACTGAGTAACTGTTGAGTAACGTCTGATTTATTTTTTAACACAAGCATTCAATCCGATGGACAAAAATACAAAATAATCATATTTAGGCAAATTATAGTTCATCCAATCAATTAAATACATTTAAACTAATTCATTAATTCCAAAATAGCTTAAATTAAAATAATCCAGGTAAATTCAAGTACTTAAAAAATAAAATCAATAAATAATAATACATACAAAAAGAAATAAGCACAAGAAACACAAATTTCCAAACCTTTATACTTTTTTTTACCAGGCTCTGCAGGCAGAACTAGAACAAGGTAATGGAGCTGCTGTTTGGTACTTTTACTAAGGTAAACATGCTTTCATTCACAAAGGTGGATCACTTGTTAACGGGCTCAATCGCCGTGGTAACTTATGCTGGACGCCTAACCTGGTCGGGAGCAGGTTAAGTTGGAGATCAGAGATCAACCGGTGTAAAAGCACCGCCTACTGACCAATCAATACTCCACTGATAACGGCTTCACCGTTCTTAGAAGATCAGGTGGAGCTCGGTGCGCAGAGAGAGAGAGAGGGGGGAGAGAAAAAGAGAGGGGTGTGCTCATACAAAAAACATTTAGAGACCGACAGCCCCGTTAACATTCCCTGATGGGTACATTTGCCGTGTGTAATGCGCACAACGGTTTGAATTATGTTTTTTATATTTTTTATTTGCTCTCAAGATCGCTTCCACTGCCAGGGTTGCAACTGAAATAAAAGGCTAAAGCAACGGCAGTTTATGGAAAGTACAAGTGTAATTATGGTCAGATCTTGTGCCTGACTGACGGGGAAGTGATATTGATAGCCTAAGAGTTGTGCGCATCTACAGCGTTGGCTATTTTTTTTTGCCAGCTGTCCTCCTGTTTTAGGAAGCAGCGACTGTATTGCGTTTTGCCTGTAAAACCGTGTCTGTGTTCTTCATATTTATGTAGAATTATAATTTGCTCTTCTTATGTAAAATATGTGGCTATTGGTCATGTTGTGCAAACATCACCTCTTTTATGTGAACACGCGCCGCTGGATTTGGAAACCCTGGGTTGGTTGAACTAGTTAACCACCGTCATGACACAGCTTGCGGGACCGCGGTGGTTAGGTTAGGTGAAGCCGGGTAACTGAAAGAAATCCAGGACATGTTGATCTGGCCTCTGGCGTGTTCCTCCTCGTCTGTGTCTGCATTGCCGATGGTTGATTCTGACATAGTCATTTTTGTTTTGCTGCGACTGTAAAGCTAATACCCGTCCCGCCGGAGTATGGTGACGAGACGAGACTGCACAACTACGTTTGATTGGTGAAACACAGTCACGTGGTAGAGCCTTTAGCGGAGTGCTCTCTCTGTCAAAATAAAACATTAAAATGAGGCGTACGCGGGGGGATAAAAACAATGACGCGTAGAATACCAAAGAGGTTAAAAGAAAAGTAACGAGCTCATTGTAGTCTAATGTAGCGGAGTAAGAGTACAGTTTCTTCTTCACAAATCTACTCAAGTAAAAGTAATAAGTATAGATATTTAAAACTACTACTAGAAGTATAATTTTTTCAAAAACTTACTCAAGTAGGCCTAAATGTAACGGAGTAAATGCAACTCGTAACTACCCACCTCTGCGTTCAGCTCTATAAAGCATTTTTCAACATATTGTTTTGTTTTTACACCCTGAAACTGATCCATCTCATTCCAAAAAAGGTTCTCATTAACCCACTGTACACTGCCCAGCACCAAATAGCAGACTAAAGAAATGAGAGACCAGACGGTGAACATAGCGGAGAATTTAGCAGCTTTCTTAGGTGGAGAACAAACTAGAGTTAAAAGCTGGTCTGTGTCTGCCAGATGTGTAAATAGTTTGCAAAACTTTTCACTATAACATGTTTTGCGCTAAAAAAGGTCCATAAAATGTATGTCAGTGAATGCAGCATTAACAATGTAAACTGCTTCTTTAAGTTTTCTTATTTGTAATTAATGACAGCCTAAAAGCCTACATTTACTTTCAGTCTTTTTTGACCTTTTATAATTGAGGCAGATGAAACACAAGATATTTAGTGTCTCTATGTCGAACTAAATGAGGCAATCTCAATTCTGACAGACTGATCTGTGTACAACATCAGTGCAGGGGAAGCTAACCAGTCTGAAGTCATGAACCTCAGTCAGCAGGAGAGGGGACAGAGACATGGGACAAAGGTCCCTGCTGTTTGGAACCTGGGACATCACAGTGACATGGTACATTGCATAGACTGCAAGGTCACCAGGACGCCCAAAAGCCCACTTTTCTATCTGTCAAAGTCAAAACACCTGCCGTGACATCACAGACTGGGGCGTGGCCAGAGGTGTAAACGCTTGAAGGTTTCAACCTACAGAGCAGAGCAGCAGCGTTCTCTGACCCCGGGGATTCACTGTGGACTCTTTTAGGTCCAGTACACCTATCTACAAGCAAAAAGTTTACTATTTTTGTTCCAAACGTGTGTGTGTGTGTGTGTGTGTGTGTGTGTGTGTGTGTGCGCGTGCGTGCGTGTGTGTGTGTGTGTGTGTGTGTGTGCATGCGTGTGTGTGCTTTTGACTGCTTTGAGTGTGTACCTGGGATTATAAACACATGTTCATTTGTGTGTGTGTGTGTGTGTGTGTTTTGTAAAGCAGCACATGCTGTTCCATTTGTTCTAAATTCTGCTGCGGCCTCTCAGCCAATCCAAAGCATGGGAAGCCAACACACCCTCCCACCCCTTGTCAACACCACTCTCTCTTTCTCTCTCTTCCCACTGCCTGACATGGACCATGTCCTGGACTTGACAGGGTCATTCCATTCTTACTGCTTTCATTGCTGGTCTGGTGTGTGTTTGTGTCTGGCGTTTGTTTGTGTCTGCAAACACATGCTCTGTGAACTTTGATTAGGCAGTTTGTACTATAATAAACTGACCAGAGCCAGCACTTTTATTATAATCTTCTGAAGTCTTATCAGAATCAGAAATACTTTAATAATCCCAGGGGGAAATTATTATTCTTACAAACTCCAGATATACAAACAACATATATTATCCAGACAACATATATATTGAAAACAAATTTACAGTAGTAATATATAAAAGATCAAATGTACAGTATTATGTGCAAAGAGTGCAAAAAAAAGAAATGATTGTCTATGTTTGAGAAGATTACAGAGAGGGGATGTTCGACTCTCCGTGGGAGGCGTTGTAAAGTTTAATGACCACAGGCAGGAACGATTTCCTGTGGCGCTCTGTGGTGCATCTGAGTAAGAGGAGTCTTCTGCTGAAGGTGCTCCTCTGCTGGGCCAGTGTGTCGTAGAGAGGGTGTGAGACATTATCCAAGATGGACTGAAGCCTGGACAGCATCCTCCTCTCAGCCACGGTCGTCAGTGTGTCCAGCTCCTCCCCCACGACATCACCAGCCCTCCTGAACAGTTTGTTTAGTCTGTTGGTGTCTGCGACCTTCATCCCACTGCCCCAGCATGTGACAGCGAAGAAGATAACACTGGCCACAACAGACTGGTGGCCGGGTTTGCCACGGAGCACGGTTGGGCACAGCCCGAAGAAGCAACGTGGTAACTCCCTCTCCATCCCATGGGCCCACCACCTGTGGGAGGAACCGCTGGGGTTGGGTGCGCTGCTACACGGGTGGCAGTTAAGGTCAGAGGCCTCGACGGATCAGACCCGGGCAGCAGACGCTGGCTCTGGGGACGTGGAATGTCACCTCTCTGTGGGGGAAGGAGCCGGAACTGGTGCGGGAGGTGGCGCGCTACCGGTTAGATCTGGTGGGGCTTACCTCTACGCACAGTCTCGGTTCTGGAACCATACTCCTGGATAGGGGTTGGACTCTTTTCTTCTCCGGAGTTGCCCAGGGTGTGAGGCGCCGGGCGGGTGTGGGGATACGCACAAGCCCCCGGCTGAGCGCCGCTGCGTTGGAGTTTACCCCGGTGGACGAGAAGGTCGCCTCCCTACGCCTGCGGGTTGTGGGGGGGAAAACTCTGACTGTTGTTTGTGCATATGCACCAAACAGGAGTTCAGAGTATTCGGCCTTCTTGGAGACTTTGACTGGAGTCCTGCATGGGGCTCCAGTGGGGGACTCCATTGTTCTGCTGGGGGACTTCAACGCGCACGTGGGCAATGATGGAGACACATGGAGAGGCGTGATTGGGAGGAACGGACTCCCTGATCTAAACCAGAGTGGTTGTTTGTTGTTGGACTTCTGTGCTTGTCATGGATTGTCTATAACGAACACCATGTTCGAACACAGGGATGCTCATAAGTGTACTTGGTACCAGAGCACCCTAGGCCAACAGTCAATGATCGATTTTATCGTTTCATCTGATCTGAGGCCGTATGTTTTGGACACTCGGGTGAAGAGAGGGGCGGAGCTGTCAACTGATCACCATCTGGTGGTGAGTTGGGTCAGGGGGTGGGGGAAGACTCTGGACAGACCTGGTAAGCCCAAACGGGTAGTGCGGGTAAATTGGGAACGTCTGGAGGAGGCCCCTGTCCAACAGACTTTAACTCACACCTCCGGCGGAGCTTTTCGTGCATCCCTGTGGAGGCTGGGGGCATTGAACCCGAGTGGAGAATGTTCAAAGTTTCCATTGCTAAAGCTGCGGCGAGGAGCTGTGGTCTTAGGGTCTTAGGTGCCTCAAGGGGCGGTAACCCACGAACACCGTGGTAGACACCGGTGGTCAGGGAAGCCGTCCGACTGAAGAAGGAGTCTTTCCGGGATATGTTATCCCAGAGGACTCCGGAGGCGGTTGCAGGGTACCGAAGGGCCCGAAGGGCTGCAGCCTCTGCCGTGAAAGAGGCAAAGCAGCGGGTGATATCGGGTGATGACTCAGAAATGATGTAGGGAGACCTCAAAGATGATGACCAGTCCGAAGAGTACAAATCAAGTGCAGCTTTATTCAAACAGTGAACAAACTTTCATGACACTGGAACAACCATGAGCATACAGACACGTCTGCCCAAGGATGAACAACATATACATCACAGTGAATACCTTTTAAACACTTTTTGTGCTTACACAGCATGAGACATCTATTTCAGTGAACAAGTTTTACTCTCAAACTACACCTTTTATGGCACGTGCTCCTAATAGATTCCCACATTCCTGGCTCCAATTCCTCTGTGTGGAAGTTGTACCCAAACTCATAATAGATTTACACATTCTTGTGGGTGAAGGTTGTCCCCAGACTAGCCTTCTTGTGTGGTACCCTACATACAAGATATAAAATACATTTGAAACATGTAGGCTGAAATATCCAACCTATCAGCAGGTGTGGGAGAAGTTTGGAGAAGACATGGAGAAGGACTTTCGGTCGGCACCAAGGTGCTTCTGGAAAACTGTTCGCCACCTCAGGAGGGGGAAGTGGGGTAACCATCCAAGCTGTGTACAGTAAGGATGGGACACTGTTGACCTCAACTGAGGAGGTAATAGGGTGGTGGAAGGAGCACTTTGAGGAACTCCTGAATCCGACTAATACGCCCTCTATGTTAGAGGCAGAGCTTGAGGATGATGGGGGATCATTGTCAATTTCCCTGGTGGAAGTCACTGATGTAGTCAAACAACTCCACAGTGGCAAAACCCCTGGGATTGATGAGATCCATCCAGAAATGCTCAAGGCTCTGGGTGTGGAGGGGCTGTCCTGGTTGACACGCCTCTTCAACATTGCGTGGAAGTCTGGGACAGTGCCAAAGGAGTGGCAGACCGGGGTGGTGGTTCCCCTTTTTATAAAGGGGGACTAGAGGGTGTGTACCAATTACAGGGGTATCACACTTCTCAGCCTCCCTGGTAAAGTCTACTCCAAGGTGCTGGAAAGGAGGGTTCGGCCGATAGTCGAACCTCAGATTGAAGAGGAACAATGCGGATTCCGTCCTGGTCGTGGAACAACGGACCAGCTCTTCACGCTCGCAAGGATCCTGGAGGGAGCCTGGGAGTATGCCCAACCGGTCTACATGTGTTTTGTGGATCTGGAAAAGACGTATGACCGGGTCCCCCCGGGAGATACTGTGGGAGGTGCTGCGGGAGTATGGGGTGAGGGGGTCTCTTCTCAGGGCCATCCAATCTCTGTACGACCAAAGTGAGAGCTGTGTCCGGGTTCTCGGCAGTAAGTCGGACTCGTTTCAGGTGAGGGTTGGCCTCCGCCAGGGCTGCGCTTTGTCACCAATCCTGTTTGTAACATTTATGGACAGGATATCGAGGCGTGGTCGGGGTGGGGAGGGGTTGCGGTTCGGTGGGCTGGGGATCTCATCGCTGCTCTTTGCAGATGATGTGGTCCTGATGGCATCATCGGCCTGCAACCTTCAGCACTCACTGGATCGGTTCGAAGCCGAGTGTGAAGCGGTTGGGATGAGGATTACCACCTCTAAATCTGAGGCCATGGTTCTCAGCAGGAAACCGATGGAGTGCCTACTCCAGGTAGGGAATGAGTCCTTACCCCAAGTGAAGGTGTTCAAGTACCTTGGGGTTTTGTTCGCGAGTGAGGGGACAATGGAGCGGGAGATTGGTCGGAGAATTGGCGCAGCGGGTGCGGTATTACATTCAATTTATCGCACCGTTGTGACGAAAAGAGAGCTGAGCCAGAAGGCAAAGCTCTCGATCTCCCGGACAGTTTTTCGTTCCTACCCTCACCTATGGTCATGAAGGCTGGGTCATGACCGAAAGAACGAGATCCAGGGTACAAGCGGCCGAAATGGGTTTCTTCAGGAGGGTGGCTGGCGTCTCCCTTAGAGATAGGGTGAGAAGCTCAGTCATCCGTGAGGAGCTCGAGTAGAGCCGCTGCTCCTTTCGCGTCGAAAGGAGCCAGTTGAGGTGGTTCGGGCATCTGGTAAGGATGCCCCCTGGGCGCCTCCCTAGGGAGGTGTTCCAGGTACGTCCAGCTGGGAGGATGCCTCGGGGAAGACCCAGGACTAGGTGGAGGGATTATATCTCCAACCTGGCCTGGGAACGCCTCGGGATCCCCCAGTCGGAGCTGGTTAATGTTGCTCGGGAAAGGGAAGTTTGGGGTCCCCTGCTGGAGCTGCTCCCCCCGCGACCCGACACCGGATAAGCGGATGAAGATGGATGGATGGACCCCCAGATACTTATACTGCTCAACAGTGTCCACCTGGTGTCCACCTGGATGGAAGGCAGAGGCGTTCAGGAGTGGAGACAAAAACAGACTTAAAGTAGCAAAGTACAAGTTTAGCAAGGCGGTAAAAGAGGCTAAAAAACGGTACTCTGAGAAACTCCGAAACCAGTTCTCAGCAAACAACTCTGCTTCTGTCTGGAGAGGGCTTAAACAGATCACCAGCTTCAAGCCTAAAGTCTCCCACTCCACAAACGACCGGCGCCTAGCCAACAAACTTAATGAGTTCTACTGTCGCTTTGAAGGACAAAGGGTCGGTCCTGTAACCATCCCCCTCAACACCTCCCAACAAAGGGTCTTCCCTGATTCCATCCCCCGCGACACCTCCCAACAGCTACAGCTACAGTGCATCACCTCCACCTCCCCCACCTTAAAGGTCCCCCCCTCCACCTCCCCACCCCACCTCAGCGACGACTCTCTCCATCAATGAGAAAGACGTCAACAGACTGTTCAGGAGACAGAACCCCAGGAAAGCTGCTGGACCGGATGCTGTCTCCCCATCCAGCTTGAAGCACTGCGCTGACCAGCTGTCTCCGGTGTTCACAGACATTTTCAACACCTCGCTGGAGACATGTCACGTGCCAGCCTGCTTCAAGACCTCAACAATCATCCCCGTTCCCAAGAAGCCAAGGACCACAGGACTTAATGACTTCAGACCCGTCGCCCTGACCTCTGTGGTTATGAAGTCCTTTGAGCGCCTTGTGCTTTCACACCTAAAAGCCATCACCGACACCCTCCTGGACCCCCTGCAGTTTGCCTACAGAGCCAATAGGTCTGCAGATGATGCAGTCAACCTGGCCCTCCACTACATCCTCCGGCACCTGGACTCTGCAGGAACCTACGCCAGGATCCTGTTTGTGGACTTCAGCTCTGCCTTCAACACCATCATCCCAGCTCTGCTCCAGGAAAAGCTCTCCCAGCTTGGTGTGCCTGACTCCACCTGCAGGTGGATCACTGACTTCCTGTCTGACAGGAAGCAGCATGTGAAGCTGGGGAAAGACATCTCCGACTCACAGACCATCAGCACCGGATCCCCTCAGGGCTGTGTTCTTTCTCCTCTACTCTTCTCCCTGTACACCAACAGCTGCACTTCCAGTCACCAGTCTGTCAAGCTTCTCAAGCTCGCGGACGACACCTTTCCCTCCTCGGCCTCATCTCTGATGGAGCCGCGTCCGCCTACAGGTCGGAGGCTGACCACCTGGTGACCTGGTGCAAGCAAAACAACCTAGAGCTCAACGCTCTAAAGACAGTGGAGATGGTTGTGGACTTCAGGAAGAATTCTGCCCCACCTGCCCCCTATCACACTCAGTGACTCCACAATTAACATTGTGGAGTCTTTCCGCTTCCTGGGAACTACCATCTCCCAAGACCTCAAGTGGGAGCTGAACATCAGCTCCCTCGTCAAGAAAGCACAACAGAGGATGTACTTCCTGCGGCAGCTGAAGAAATTCAGCCTGCCAAAGACAATGATGGTGCACTTCTACACAGCCATCATTGAGTCCATCCTCACATCCTCCATCACCATCTGGTACGCTGCTGCCACTGCCAAGGACAAGGGCAGACTGCAGCGTGTCATTCGGTCAGCTGAGAAGGTGATTGGCTGCAATCTCCCACCGCTCCAGGACCTTTACGCCACCAGGACTCTGAAGCGTGCTGGAAAGATTGTGGCTGACCCCTCCCACCCCCGGACACAAACTCTTTGAGCTACTCCCCTCTGGCAGGAGGCTGAGGTCCATCAGGACCAAGACCTCACGTCACAAGGACAGCTTTTTTCCCCTCCGCCACTAGCCTTATTAACAAGGCCCGGAATCCACCCTGACTCTCTCCACACCCACCTCTGGCTCTACATGCCACTGTACTTAATCTGCTCTTTTTTTATCTTAACTGTTACTCTTATTTTATTATGTTACATCCTGTGTGTGTACATATACACATATATTTATATATTTATACTTATATTGTCTGTTCTGTTAACCTGTTTGTTTAACTTATTTTAGATAATGTGTGACATGCACCTACGACACCAAAACAAATTCCTTGTATGTGTAAAAAATGTACTTGGCAATAAAGCTTTTCTGATTCTGATTCTGATTCTGATTCTGATTCTGATTCGGAAACATGGGTCCAAGATGATTTCGCCCTCCTCTGATCCACTACGAGCTCCTTCGTTTTTGTCACATTGAGCTGCAGATGGTTCAGCTCACTCCAAGTGACAAAGTTGCCCACAACAGTCCTGTATTCATTCTCATCACCCTTTTCAATGCAGCCAACTATTGCTGAGTCATCAGAAAACTTGAAGGTGGCAGGACAGTGCAATAGTTGAAGTCTGAGGTGAAGAGGGTGAAGAGGAAGGAAGAGAGGACAGTCCTGTGGGACCCCAGTGTTGCTGACCACCCTGTCAGACACACAGTTCTTTAGGCGTACGTACTGTGGTCTGCCCGTTAGGTAATCAACAATCCAGGACACGATGGGAGCCTCCATCTGCATCGCAGTCATCTTCTCACCCATTAAAGCCGGATGGATGGTGTTAAAAGCACTGGAGACATTGCAGTCCACACAGAAATTAATGTAGTCAGTGATGCACTCTGTGAGCCCATCAATGTCCTCCCCGTGGGGCTCACAGTGTGCAGGCCAGTCCGTCACGTCAAAGCAGCCCTGCAGTGCCTCATAAGCCTCCTCCGACCACTTCCTCACTGTTCTTGTGGTTTTAGGCTTCCTCTTCACCAGAGGCACATAGCAGGGTTTGAGGTGAACCAGGTTGTGATCTGACCTGCCAAGAGGGGGGAGAGAAGAGGAGATGCATCCTTAATGTTAGCATACATCAGGTCCAGGCATCTCTCTAGGCAGATGGTATGGACGGAGTCCAATGGCCAGCAGTTCAACATCCGGTCTACAGAGCTGTTCTTTAATCATGATATGATTGGGATAACACCATCTGCTGTTTACTAGAACGGCAAGCGCCCCACCTTTCCACTTACTGCTCTGGGTGCAATCCCGGTCTGCCCGGACAGTGTGGAAGCCATCCACGGAGACGTCCTGGTCCGTAATGTCCCTGTGCAGACATGTCTCTGTGAAACACATCAGACTGCACTCACGGCACTCCAGGTGGCTCCGCGTTGGTGCCGTTAGCTCGTCCATTTTGTTGGTAAGGGACCGTACATTTCCCATAACAACAGAGGGAAGACGGCTTAAATCTTCTCCTCTCTATACGCCCGTCCCGTTTCGACAATCCTTTATTCCCTCTGACGTTGCTTCCCTCCTTTGCATCCCCGGTGTGTTTTTCTCAAGAGTTCAGGTGGTATATTAGCTGGTCTGGCCACAATGCCGGCCGGCATTATCGCAACTGGGGCGTAACACCCCTGTTTGAGCCCTGTTGCTACTGAAAAAGGCCCAGACTCAAAGCCGCTGTTGCTGAGAACTGTGGCTGACATGCCATCATGTAGTAACCTCACTATTCAGATGTATTTATCATGGCAGCCATGCCTTGATAGTGTGCTCCAGAGAGCCTGGCAATCCACCGAGTCAAATGCCTTTGTAAGGTCTATGAAGGCCATGTACAAAGGCTGCTTTTGTTCACGACATTTTTCCTGCAGATGTCGTGCTGTGAATATCATGTCTGCTGTACCTCTGGATGGGCGGAAGCCACACTGAGATTCAGGGAGTACTTCCTCAGACAGTGGTACCAGTCGATTGGCAAGGACACGAGCAAGCACTTTGGCTGTTGTTGATAGAGTGAGGTTGCTCTGTAGTTTCCACATTCAGCCTTGTCGCCCTTCTTAAATATAGTCACTATTAGAGCATCCCTGAGCTCTGACTGGGAGTTCTTTTTCCCAGACCATGAGGAGTAGGACATGGATGTGAGTTCTGGTCCACCTCTTCAAGATCTCAGCTGGGATACCATCTGGACCAGTGGCCTTGTTGTTGTTTAGGCTCCTAATGGCATTTTGGACCTCAGTTATGGTGGGTGGTACCCCCATGTCTTCTCTGACGGGACTCTGAGGGATGTTGCTGATGCTACCTGGTTCAGCTATGCTGTCGCGGTTGAGGAGTTCCTGGAAATGCTCTTTCCATCAGACGTTAATGGTCTCATTGTCCTTCAGCAGCTCGTTCTTTAAGGGCAGAGGGTTTAGGCCGTGGTGGCTTGGGCCATAGACAGCCTTAGTAGCGTTAAAAAAGCCTCTGGTGTCACTTGAGTCTGCCAGTCTCTGAATTTCCAGAGCTTTTTCATACGCCTTGGCTCTGGAATGAGCCAACCTTTTTGCCTGGCATGAAAAACTTTCCTTTTAATGGAGATGAGCTGTTCTATCTCTGTGTCGTTTTCATCAAACCAGTCCTGATGTTTTCTGGACTTGTACCCAAGGGTGGTTTTACAGGTATCGAGGATGGAGGATTTGAGCAGACTCCAGTGCTCTCCAATGTCATCAGGATATTGTTGTTTGAGTATTTTCCCAAGAGAGGCCTGAAGTCGCTGCTGGGTGGCAGCATCATCCAGGCTTTCAAGGTTTAGTCTTGGCCGAATCTGCTTTTTTTGAACCCTCCTTTTCCTCTTGAGTTTGATGGCCATCTTGGAGCAAATGAGGCGATGATCTGTCCAATGGTCATCTGCATCGATCATGGCTCTTGTTATCGTCATGTCACGACGGTCCCTGACTCGTACAATAACATAGTCAATAAGATGCCATTTTTTTGGAGTGCAGGTGTCTCCACGATGCCTTAAGTTTGTTTTTCTGGTAAAATAAAGTGTTAGTGATGGTGAAGTTATACTGAGCACATTTGCTGAAAAGCAGAGCTCCATTTGAGTTGATGTTCCCGATGCCTTCCTTCCCTATAGTCCTCTTCCAAAGATGGTGGTCCCAGCCAACTCTGGCGTTGAAGTATCCTAGTAGGATTATTTTATCCTCCTTGGGGATTCTTGACAGTGTCTCATCAAGACAAGCACAAAAGGTCTCCTTCACTTCTTCTTCAGAGTCTAAAGTAGGGGCATAAGCACTCATAACTGTTGCCATGTGGTTGTCGCATGGTCATAAGACGCTCACTAATCCCAAGAGGAAGTTAAGAGAGGTGACAGATGAGCTGGTTTCTGATGGCAAACCCAACCCCATGGATCCCAGGCTCATTTGTAGCTTTTTCTTTCCAGAAGAAAGTGTAGCCAACCTTCTCCTCCTTTAGTTGTCCTTCGCCTGCCTGTTGTGTTTTGGAGAGAGTAGCTATGTCAATCTGGCATCTCCTTAGTTCTCTAACGATGATCCGGTTCTCCTCACTGGTCTGTCACTGGTTGCACTATCCATTGCTATTCTTAGGGCACCTTTTCTAGCCCCTTCCCTAAGGTGGGGTGAGCAGAGTGGATCCTAAAAAGTGCTGCTCAGTCGTGGGTGCAGCTACCGAAGGGCTCTTATGCCTCGTTCCACACAGCGACTTAAGCCACCCACCGCCTGATTTCCCAACTCATGAATAGAGGCTTCCAGATCTCACAATTCTGCCACCGTCACCACTTGCTGGTCACCATAGGACTTAGATACGGGATGTTTGGGTGGATTCCCTTCTATGGAGGACGCCTGTGCGTGACTTTGTTTAACGTGGGGAGATTGAAGCACACCACCACGGCCACCACATGGTTCTTGACAGATCTAGGTCAGAATCCAGTAGCATGGAGTCCAAGACGACAGGGGACCCTTTTCAGATATCATCTTACGCCTGTTTTAACGTTGAGGTCTTGGCTGGATTGTTTTAACAGTCCAGGGATTGCTATTTGCCCATAGCTGGGACAGTGGTTGAGAGACGTCAGGGCATATCCACACACTGGTGGGCCCGCAGCCGATCTCCTTGGGGCCCACTGCTGCTCCGAGATCCCCACAGTTTAGCCTGGGACTGCAAGGTACCCAGTTACCGTGTGTGGCCACGAGGAGGCACTGCAGGAGTCTTGGCGGCTATGTACCTATGTACCAGCAGGAGAAGACTTACTCATTTGGCTCTTCTTTTCACCCCTCTTTCAGAGGGCTAGCTGGTGGTAGTAGCTTATGGCAGAAAGTAGCAATCAGTAACAGCATGCACTATCTACAGGCTCTACTACACCCAGACTACCGCACTGACGCATCATACACGCCCTGTACACACACACATACATACTATCAAACCATCTAAAACACGGCAGGGGAAACCTCCAGAAAAAGAGATTGGATAAGGTAATTCAGCTTGGGAACACAAACCATTTTTAAAACATTGAACTTGCCTGCCATTGAGAGATTGAAAGTCGCACATCTATTAACATCAAAAGAGATTTGATTCAGTAATGTATCCAAATCAACTTATATATGATACATTGCTCGGCCACTGAAATGCACCTGATTGGAAGGCTGTAACTGGGCTGTTAAAGAGTCAATGATCCCGAATAGACAGGGTATTGATCTGCTAGGTTTGGACACAAAAAGTAATATATCATCTGCATAATCATTTATGCACCACCCCTCCTACCATAACACCTGGGAAATTAGTCTCCCCCCTTGAGGCTGCTGCCAAGGGCTCTATGGCTAAACATAACAACAAATAAGGAAGTCATTTGAAAATTAACCCATTAGTTTGCCTCTGGGTGCTTTTTAACAGCCCCATTTAACCATATCCACAGGCGTCCTTACCTATGTTTCACCTGTTTCAAATGAAACAGGCCCCATCCCCCAAGGGGGCTATCAACAGACTGGCAAAAATCCCATTTATTTTCTCTGTAGGATATTAATTTTCAGCCATAATGTCTAAACCATCCAAGGTAGACTGACTACGAGCTACTAGGTTGTGAAACGAAAGTTTCTGCTCCTATAAAAGCCACAAGTCCGTATGAAATCAACCTTGTTTTAAGAAAAAACGTGTTTTATTCGTGATCTTCTGGAAATACTACACTACCCACAATCCTAAGCATAAAACTGACGTCTCTTATTGGTCGTTTACCGCCGTTAAATTAAAATGTTATTTTGAGCAGGAAAAGAATTATAAGAGGAAAATGAAAAGTACATATGCCAGTGGTGCTGAAAAACGAAAGATATTGGACAATAGAAAAGCTTTATTCAGTCTACTAAAAGTGACCTCTCTCTTTGGTCCAGCATCCGTAACCCTACCGGCGACAGCAGCGGCCGAACCCCCGTCACAGGATGCTAGCAAAAATACAGATTATCCGTCTTCAACTCAAACTGCTGGCAATAATGATGACCAAACACTGTTAGTAGAAAAAGAACATGACGATGAAGTTCCTACCACTGAGACAGGTGAGGGATCGATGCCAGGGAGAAAGTCCCGTTCACAGAGACAGACCCAGGGTGTTGGCCAGAGCATATCGCCCGGTGAGCTGTCCACGGTGCTGAAATAACGCGGAGTCCATCATTGTATTTATGATAAGTTTGGTTCAGTGTCAGTCAGACACTTTTTCTTCTTTGCTTTTGTTAATAATTTAAGTTGAGGGGATCTTTAAGCTGTTTTTTTTTTAATGTCTGCCCAGACAGCTGAAAATATACTGCGCTAATCATTTCAATTCAATTCAATTTATTTATAGTATCAAATCATAACATAGGTTATCTCGAGACACTTTACAGATAGAGTAGGTCTAGACCACACTCTATAATTTACAAAGCCCCAACAATTCCAACAATTACAGTAATTCCTTCAAGAGCAAGCAGTGCGACAGTGGCGAGGAAAAACTCCCTCTTGGGAAGAAACCTCGGACAGACCCAGGCTCTTGGTAGGCGGTGTCTGACGGGCCGGTTGGGGGTGTGATGAACAGTGGCGATAATAGTCACATTAATAATGGAACAGTGACTGGATGTAGCTGCAGGGTTCAGCAGGAAGCTGCAGGGTTCAGCAGGAAGCAGCAGGGTTCAGCAGGAAGCAGCAGGGTTCAGCAGGACGCAGCATGACATTGCAGGGCACCGTTGAGTTCAGCAAGGAGTGCAGCAGGACCACGGCGACAGCTGGAACCAGGATCTTGGTGACAACGTTCTCCAAGGAAATACGCTGGGGGAAAAAACATAAGGACTCCGGGGAAACTCCCCAGAAGCTAGGATTAGTAACTAGCATTTCCGGGACGGGATACACGCAAATAGTAATAGTAATAGAGAGGGAGAGGAGAGAGCAGCTCAGTGTGTCAAAGGAAGGAAGTCCCCCGGCAGTCTAGAACTATAACAGCGTAACTATAACAGCGTAACTAAGAGAGACAGGTCATAAGGAGAGGTAGCTTTTTCGGGCTTAGAACTCTCCCCCTGCCGGATCGGGCTTGGCTGGCCTGCCTCCCTCTACTTTGTTATGTATTATTAATCTAACAATTACGAGAGAGAAGCAGTTGGGCCAGTTAGGGGAACACTGCAACTCCTCACTCCCTAACTATAAGCTTTATCAAATAGAAGAGTTTTAAGTTCATTCTTGAAAGCGATTACAGTTTCTGCTCCCCGAACCCAGATCGGGAGCTGGTTCCATAGGAGAGGAGCCTGATAACTGAAGGCTCTGGCTCCCATTCTACTTTTAGAGACTCTAGGTACCACCAGTAACTCTGCATTCTGGGAGCGCAGTGCTCTAGTGGGACAATAGGGTATTAGGAGCTCTTCTAGATATGATGGTGCTAGACCATTTAGATCTTTGTAGGTCAAGAGAAGGATTTTAAACTCAATCCTGTATTTTACAGGAAGCCAGTGCAGAGAAGCTAATACAGGAGAGATATGATCTCTTTTCTTAGTTCTTGTGAGAACACGTGCTGCAGCATTCTGGATCAGCTGGAGAGTCTTAAGGGACTTATTTGAGCAACCTGACAGTAGGGAATTACAATAGTCCAGCCTAGACGTAACAAATGCATGGACTAGTTTTTCAGCGTCGTTTTGAGACAGGATATTTCTAATTTTGGCAATGTTACGAAGATGAAAAAATGCTGTTCTTGAGGTTTGTTTTAGATTGGCATTAAAGGATATATCCTGATCAAAAATAACTCCTAAATTTCTGACAGTAGTGCTGGAGGCCAGGGCAATGTCATCCAGAGTAGCTATGTCTTTAGATAATGAGGTTCTGAGGTGTTTAGGTCCCAGTACAATAACTTCAGTTTTGTTAGGGTTTAACATGAGAAAATTATATGTCATCCAGGATTTTATATCTTTAAAGCATGCTTGAAATTTAGCTAGCTGACTGGTTTCGTCTGGCTTGATTGACAAGTATAATTGGGTTTCATCTGCATAACAGTGGAAGTTAATTGAGTGTTTCCTAATAATATTGCCTAGAGGAAGCATGTATAGGGAGAAAAGAATTGGTCCAAGCACTGAGCCTTGAGGAACCCCATGGCTAACTTTAACGTACTTGGAGGATTTATCATTAACATTAACAAATTGAGATCGATCAGAGAAATAAGACTTAAACCAGCTTAGTGCGATTCCTTTAATGCCAACCAAGTGTTCCAATCTCTGTAACAGGATTGAATGGTCAATAGTGTCAAATGCAGCACTAAGATCTAGTAAAACAAGAATGGAGACAAGTCCTTTGTCTGCAGCAGTTAAAAGGTCGTTAGTAATTTTCACCAGTGCCGTCTCTGTGCTATGATGCTTTCTGAATCCTGATTGAAAGTCATCAAATAAACTATTGCTATGTAGAAAATCACATAACTGATTAGCAACCACCTTCTCAAGGATCTTGGATAGAAAGGGAAGGTTGGATATAGGTCTATAGTTTGCTAAGACCTCAGGATCTAGGGTGGGTTTTTTCAGAAGAGGTTTTATCACAGCTACTTTAAATGACTGCGGTACATAACCTGTTAATAAGGACATATTGATCATATCTAGTAATGAAGTGTTTACCATGGGTAACGCTTCTTTGAGTAATCTCGTTGGGATGGGGTCTAAGAGACAGGTAGATGGCTTAGCTGAGGATATCTTTAGCATTAATTGTTGAAGGTCTATAGGATAAAAGCAGTCTAAGTATATGTTGGGACTAGTCGTTATTTCTAGCGACTCTGCGTTTAAAGGTAAACCGTTAAAAGTTGAGGGCAAAAGGTGACGGATTTTATCTCTAATTGTTGTAATTTTATCATTAAAGAAGCTCATAAAGTCATCACTACTCAGAGCTAGAGGAATAGATGGCTCAGTAGAGCTGTGACTATCTGTCAGCCTGGCTACAGTGCTGAAAAGAAACCTTGGGTTGTTCTTGTTTTCTTCTATTAATGATGAGTAATAGTTTGATCTGGCCTTTCTTAGGGCCTTCCTATAGGTTTTGAGACTTTCTTGCCAATCCAAACGGGATTCTTCCACTTTTGTGGAACGCCACTTACATTCAAGGTTTCGCGAGATTTGTTTTAATTTGCGAGTTTGGGAGTTATACCAAGGAGCTAATTTCCTTTGCTTCATCATCTTCTTTTTTCAGGGGAGCAACGGAGTCTAAGGTCGTCCGTAGGCAAGTCGTAGCACCGTCTACAAATGTATCAATTTGAGAGGGACTGAGGTTAACATAGAGGTCCTCTGTTATGTTAAGGCATGACATAGAGTTGAATGCTGTTGGAATATCTTCTTTAAATTTAGCTATAGCACTGTCAGATAGGCATCTGGTGTAGAAGCTTTTATCTAATTTAATATAGTCAGGTAGTAAGAATTCGAAAGTGATTAAAGAATGATCTGATAATACCGAATTCTGCGGAAATATTATTAAATCCTCAATTTCAATACCATATGCCAGCACAAGGTCGAGGGTGTGGTTAAAACAGTGCGTCGCCTTGTGCACACTCTGACTGAAACCGATTGAATCCAGTAATGAGTTGAAAGCAGTAGTAAGGCTATTGCTGTCAACGTCCACATGGATATTAAAATCACCTACAATAAGTACTTTGTCTGATTTAAGGACTAAACATGATAAAAACTCTGAGAATTCAGATAAAAAATTCAGAATACGGACCTGGAGCCCTGTAAATAACAACGAATATAATTGGCTGTAATGTTTTCCATTTTGGATGTTGAAGATTAAGAACAAGACTTTCAAAGGAGTTATAATTTAATTTAGGTTTAGGAGTAATTAACAGGCTTGCATCAAAGATGGCTGCAACTCCCTCCCTCCTCGGCCTGAGCCTCTAGGAATTTGAGCATTAATATGACTGGGAGGAGTGGCTTCATTTAGACTAACATAGTCATCATGGCCCAGCCAGGTTTCAGTAAGACAAAATAAGTCAATGTTATTATCTGATATCAACTCGTTTACCAATACTGCTTTAGAAGACAGAGATCTAATATTTAATAGTCCACATCTAATTTTCCTATTTTGTTCTATCGTTGCAGTCGTTTTAATTCCAATTAGGTTGTTAAGTATAGCGCATCTTTTGTTTACCTTTGATTTAACCGATCTGAGTCGGGGAACAGACACCGTGCTTATTAGACTATGAGTGGGTGACTGCTCCAACGGAAGCACAGAGGGGCGCGTAATACTGCACCTCTGATTACTAATATCAAGCTTGGGTTGTCATGGTTTATGTCTGATAAACTCGGTCAGATTTTTTTGATATGAGAGCGGCTCCGTCCCAGGTGGGATGAATGCCGTCTCTCTCCATCAGACCAGGCTTTCCCCAGAATGCCCCCCCAGTTATTCACATAGCCCACATCATTAGCTGGGCACCATCCCCGACAACCAGCGGTGGAAGGATGACGTACGGCTGTACATTTCATCATTAGTCAGGTTTGGCAGGGGTCCAGAGAAAACTACTGAGTCTGACATTGTCTTTGCGTATGCACAAATTGACTCAACATTCAATTTAGTGATCTCCGATTTACGACCATTACCCCCTAAGTGAAGTATGATCTTACTGTATTTACGGTTCTTTTTGGCCAGCAGCTCTAGATGGGTTTCTATATCGCCCGCTCTGGCCCCGGGGAGACACACATGACCGTAGGTACTTTAGCCGCTGGGGCCGTCGGCTTCACATATCGCAGTATAGAGCTCCCAATAACCAGAACTGGCTTCTCAGCGGGTGTATCACTGAGTAGGGAGAACCTGTTAGAGAGGCGAAGACGCTCCGGTTTAGAGCGACCGTCACCACGTGCACTCCCTGGTCTAGATCTAACGCTACGCTTCCCTCGGACAGTCACCCACTCGCCCGGCTGCTCGGGGTCTGCCGGGGGACAGCTAGCAGAAGCTAAAGAAGCTAGAGAAGCTACAGTATGGTGGTCCGCATTAACTACATGGAGCTGGCTAGCTACGGAAGCATACGATTCTGATTCCATGGTGCGGAGCCGTGACTCAAATTCACTAAGCCTCGCCTCCAGAGCAGCGAATATACTACATTTATTACATGTATCGTTATCACTAAAGGAGGCAGAGGAATAGCTAAACATTTGACACACAGAGCAAGAAAGAGCAGGAGAGGGAGAGGAAGTAGCCATGCTAATGGCTAAGCTAAAGTAGCTAACAGCGTTTTAACAATTGTAAATTCAGCGAGTCAGTCACTGTAAGTGAAACTAAGTATAAGTGCTTGAGTAAAACAATTGTAATTCAAATGCAATCCAGGCAAATAGCCGCTAATTTAAGCAGTAAAGCAGAGTTCAGTAAGTTATTGCCGGAGCAGCAAACTAGCGTTTGTAACACGGGAACACCGGAAGTGACACAATACGCTCACCTTACACGTCAGCACGTCCGTCCCATTTAAGCAGAGAAGTTGGCATCCGTGAAAGGGCGAGGCTTATTCCAATGTAATTCTTACGTACTTGTGGGTCCTTACCTTTCTTAGGAACTAAAGTTATCAAAGACTGCCTAAGACTTAGTGACAGTATGCCCTTCTCCAGTGCCTCTCTATATACCTCCAACAGAAGTGGTGTTGCGTTGTAGCAGGGAGGAGTAGGGAATGGCGGACCCAAAATGCAGAGAGCAGGCAGGAGAACGTTAGAGATGGAATATTTATTTAAACCAGGAGTCCAAAATCCAAAAATCCAACAGGCAAAACAAAAGTCAGAAGAGAGCAAAAAGAACTGAATAACAAAAACAAAGGAAAACCAGAAACAGAAACCACTGACCAAAACTCACGGACGAGAAGACAGGCCTAAACACGGTTGGGTACACAGACAAAATGATCTGACAAAGGACAAGGGGAAACACAAAGACTAAATACACAGACTAATATGAAAACATAAGACAGGTGACACAAGGGCTGGGAAACAGGTGAAACACATTAGGCTGGGCAAAGCAATCAAAAAAGGAGGGAAACACAAGACAGGAAGTAAATTGGACAAGACAAGACAGAAAACCAGAGACTTCAAAATAAAACAGGAAACTGAGCAAAAGACAACACAGAAAACAGACTACCAAACTAAGACCACACCAAAACCATAACAGTACCCCCCCCCAAGGGACAGATCCCAGATGTCCAAAAAAACAAAAAACAAACAAACCAAGGAGCAAAAGACAAACCAGGGAGGGCGGAGGAGAACAAAGGAGGGACAACAAAAAATCAACCCAGGGAGGGCGGAGGGGGCCCGGAGGAGGGACGACCCAAACAGTCACGACAAGTCAACCCCGGAGGGGAGAGGGAAGGCACTAGAGCCACTCGGGGCAAGGGAAACAAAGAAAGGCCAAAGGGAACAGAGAGTCCTGGGGCACAGGGAACAGAGAGGCCTGGTGCACAGGGAACAGAGAGTCCTGGGGAACAGGGAACAGAGAGTCCTGGGGCAGCAGGGGACAGAGAGGCCTCTGCAACAGGGGGCCACAGAGAAGGCAGAATCCTTCAGGCGGCCGGTGATGAAGGCAGAATCCTTCAGGCAGCCGGCGACGAAGGCAAAGCCCCTCAGGCGACCAAGCAGGACGGTGAGGACTTCGAGGTGGTGGTCGGCGAAGGCAGAACCCTTCAGGCGACCGTTGGCGAAGGCAGAACCCTTCAGGCAGCCAGCGGCGAATGCAGAACCCTTCAGGCGGCCGTTGGCGAAGGCAGAACCCTTCAGGCAGCCAGCGGTGAATGCAGTACCCTTCAGGCGGCCGTTGGCGAAGGCAGAACCCTTCAGGCGGCCAGCGGCGAATGCAGAACCCTTCAGGCGGCCAGCGACGAAGGCGAATCCCATCAGAAGACCTGCCACGAAGGAGAAACCCCTCTGGAGGCAGACGGCAAAAGCGGAACCCCTCAGGAGGCCGTTTGCGAAGGCGAGTCCCCTCTGGAGGCCGGCGGCGAAGGCGACCGAACAGGATGGCTCAGGCGGAACCCCTCAGGAGACTTGGCAGGCCGGTGAAGGCTAAGACCCTCCGAGGGCCGGGCAAGCAACGGGTCAGCTGAGCTGGAGCCAGGCGACGGGTCAGCGGGGCTGGAGCCAGGCGAAGAGTCAGCGGGGCTGGAGACAGGCGAAGAGTCAGCGGGGCTGGAGACAGGCGAAGAGTCAGCGGGGCTGGAGCCAGGCAAAGAGTCAGCGGGGCTGGAGACAGGCGAAGAGTCCGCCAACAAGGTAGCAGGAACAGGAGTCAGCCAATCCGCCGACAAGGTAGCTGGAGCAGAAGTCGGCCGGACCGCCGGCAGAACCCGGGGGTCAGGAGTCGGCCGGACCGCCGACATAACCCGGGGGGCAGGAGTCGGCCGGACCGACAAAGGCAAAGTCCCTGGGGAGTAGGACAAAGGCAAAGTCTCTGGGGGACAGGACAAAGTCTCAGGGGCAGTCTCTGTGGCGCCGGAGACCGACAAAGCCACCGGGGCAGTCTCTGTGGCGCCAGGGACCGGCAAAGCCACCGGGGAAGTCTCTGTGACGCCGGAGACCGGCAAAGCCACCAGGGAAGTCTCTGTGGCGCCGGAGACCGGAAAAGTCACTTGGGCACTGAAACTCGTAAACAAACACTCTGGGAGAGCGGTCGACGCAGACTCTGAGAGGTCGGGCGATGCAGAATCTGGGAGGTCTGGGAGGTGCGGCGACACAGACTCAGGGAGGTCTGGGAGTTCGGGCGACGCAGACTCAGGGAGGTCTGGGAGGTCGGGCGACGTAGACTCAGGGAGGTCTGGGAGGTCAGGCGACGCAGATTCAGGGAGGTCTGGGAGGTCGGGCGACGCAGACTCTGACAAGATAGCCCACACGTCTTTAGGCCACTGTAAAGCAGCAGCAATACGCTCAAATGCACCAAAAAAACTTCTACCTCTGACTCATGGAAAACAGGAACCAGTGAAATGTGCTCACTCACGACAGCAGAACTGGGAGAATGCACGCCAGCAGTGGTAACATTACGAGCAACTCCTAAACCCGCCTACATTTTTAACTGACGCATCTTTAATGCAGTCTCCACATTCAACTTCTTCAACTCTTACTCTCTGCGGAGCTGAAATCCCGTTCCTTCTCATCCCTCTCTACCTGAAGGCAAATTAAGCGCACCTTTAAACTGGCATCCAACTTAGACCCAGGAGTTGACTCTACAGACATCAGTTCATACTGTGGTAATGTGACTGGCTTTCGTTTGGTACCTACATGTCGGCCAACAGGAGTAACATTAACGGGCTGATCTGATACATCATGTGCACTCACCTCTGGATCAGGGCCACTCACTGGTGCAGACAGAGAGAAAAATCCCTGGCTAACAAGACCATCAAACAGAAAAGCCTTTAGCTTAGCTTTTCGGAGGGAAACAGACACAGAAATACCGTAATATTCCGCGATCTCATGCAGATCATTCTTTTGGACATTTATCAAATTGACCTAAAGTCGGGTCAGACACAAACGCATTTATAAATCAAAAGCTGGCATCCTATTCACGGCATAAGCACAATCACGCTGAACGCTAAGTTTAATGTTCGATATTAAGTCCCATGACAATAGGCATCAGCCTCGCCTCACAGAAACAAAAACTTCCTCAGAACCTGCCTAACCAACCCTAACCCCTATGTGGGCTATCTTCTGAAGTCCTTCCGGGCTTGAGGCAACTTACAGGCAACACATCAGCGGCCAAAACCCTGAAACGCCAGTCCCCTTTGAAGAACGATGCCTCTGCCCAGAATTATCTCCGAAAATAAAAAAGGCAAAATAATAAATTAGTGCCCGAAGGAAAGGCTGATTAACCCCAGCTGGACACTACCCTATCTAGAGTGAGGAAGCAGTTTCGCAGTCACACACAAGCAAAACCACGGAGGCAATACGCAGGGAAATATCCAACAGAAAGGCTTACCGTAACAGACAATGAAACGTGCAATCAAAAAAAACGAACCTACCGAACCTGACTTTCAAAAGATCCCGGACGAGTCCCCAAAACTGTTACGTCCCTACTTTGTCTAGGGTTGGAGGATGCAAACAATTAAATAATAAATCCGGGGGGGGGACCAAGGAAAAGGCGGAAACGCTTCAAAAGTTAACTTAAAGGATGTTTATGTGTGTAACAAAAAAGAACACCACTGGCCCACTAGCTCTGGTACGCTACTGGCTCCTCTCGCTGGCTTCCACTGAAGCTCCCCTTTTCAGACTGGCTCAGCACAGACTGGCTCAGCACAGCTATTTA
Organism: Perca schrenkii; assembly: GCA_025617405.1. Taxonomy (NCBI): domain Eukaryota; kingdom Metazoa; phylum Chordata; class Actinopteri; order Perciformes; family Percidae; genus Perca; species Perca schrenkii. Next base: position 2,144,293 of record CM046788.1, read on the forward strand.
ATCAATGGAGCCCCATCCTGGTCTTAGGATGTAATAGCATCCAACAGTCATTACATAACACCCTCAAATGCTGAAGAATTTCTACTCATACAATACAATACAACAGTGTTCGAATTATCTTTTTGTCTTCAAGGGGGTCTCTAAAAAAAGTTGGCACACCCCGCACATAGCCTAACAAGGCTGTACAATTAGGCCGGTTACACACTGCACGCGTCGCGCGAGCGTGTCAGCCGCGTGGCGTGTCCGTTTATATTTCGGCTCCCATGGTAACAGGTTAGGGCTTACACACTGCTGGCGTGAGACGCGTGCCTGCAAGAAATAGAACCGACGCCTATTTTTCACGCGAGATGCAAGCGTGTTGGAAGCGTTTCCAGGCAAAATAGAATAGGAAAAGATGTGTTTATGTCATTTAGACACAAATGCATATTAATAAATGACAGCTTGATGTTTGAAAGTCTAGGTTTTGACATCAATGTAGTTATAAATGTAATACAAAATTTCAGAGAAAAGATTTTCAAATATTGCACCTGTCATACAGAACGAAATATTCTGTAACATATTTTGCAGTCAATACTGCCGATGTTGTCTTGCTTTAATCAAATCAGTAGGCTATATATAAATGATAGGATAGGCTACGATAACAACGTAGTGTGTGTTTTGAGTGACGGTCCAACATCAGATAGGCTATATAGGCTCTTTACAGCTACACAAAGTTGTTATAAACAGATGTTTCAGAGTTTGAATCTGTCGGCACTATGTCCCGAGATAGTCCTCCCTATACCTAGCAGCAGGAGCAGCGCCGCGTCAGACATGCTTCTGGTGTGTAGGACACAGAAAAATCCACGCAGCTGAGACGCAGCTGAGACGCAACAGAAACGCCACGCTCTCGTGACGCGTGCAGTGTGTAACCGGCCTAAATAACCTAGGCGCGAGTGGCGCTTTTGCGCAGTATGCACACAGCAGAGTCTTTTGCCATGAGTCCAAGTCAAGTCTCTGGCCATCTGATCTTTCCCATACATCTTATGAATTCAAAGCATGTCCAGACAGTACAGTATTAAAATCAGTTGTAGGATAACTTTTATGGTGTCTACTTAACACATCCCTCTAGCCCTCCGACCTGGTGAAATATTATACAACTATAAAGATACAATGTGCCTGTTCCCAGCATTAGCACAACACTTTGCCATGGTTAGCTTGTTACCTGTGATGATATCATATATTCTAAATGTAACGTCTCTTTCATTCAAAAAAATGTCTAATGTCGAAGTGGAAATCAAGAGAATAGTGGCAGCGCCACACCAGTTACAGAACAACATGCATCTCAACGTCAGTCCAAATTACGCACAATAAGCAGTTGAACCCACTGATGTAATGTAATTTATTTTCTAAGTGTTAGTACTCTCAGTGAAACTGAGTCCAGCGCGAGAGAGACCCGACTCAGAGAAGGAGAGGTTGGTGAGGCCAGCGTCTCCACGGCGCGTTTTGAATGCGCACGGATCCGCTGCGCCACGCATGGATGAAATAATTAAATAGTAAATAGGACTACAGTAACACCAATATGTGCAGAATTAAGACCCAGTGTTTGGTGGACCGGGGTACACCTTGTTCACTTAATAGCCTACAAATCATCCACGGGATCAATTACGCATCACATGAGTTTGCCCCTCCCCCCGACACAGCGTTTGTTCCTGGGGAGATGGATCAGTGCGTCCTGCCTCCTGTGCGCCAGGGATGTCTGAGCCTCAGCAACTACTAACTATAAAGATATAATTTACCTGTTCCCAACATTAGCACAACACTTAGCGATGGTTAGCTTGTTACCTGTGACGATATATGCTAAATAACATCTCTTTCACATTAGCGTGTGAGTGACTGACCTGCCTGGGTGCGTTTTGAGATGCCTGATGAAGTCCGACGTTACACCTTGCACGTAGCTGTTGGCTTACTGCCACTGTTTACAAAGTTATTGAAAACAAAACTAATGACAAAAGCAAGATCACTTCTTCGGACTTGCAAGTGCTGTGAAATCGATCGTATGCGGTTTGCTCACGTAGCCTAGTGGTGTGGTGGTGAAGTGCAGTCATGCTGCGTTCATGAGCGTAGGGTAGGCTCAGGTCTACGTCCGAGTAGCCTATATTTTAATTTAACATCTTTAATGGTAAGAAATCGCACAGGGATGGATAATGAGCGTTGATTAAGATTAAATTACAATGCTACATATGGCAGACACCTTCAGATATGAGAGACCCCCTCAGATTTTTGACTTTGGTGCTTTCATGGGAGCCAGTCCTCACTCTATGGGAGCTCGGCTCCCTCTGGCTCCCACGTAATTCGGACACTGCAATACAATGCACAGGCTAAACATACAATAGCCTGTGCCCTACTCTGCCTAAAGCATATTTACACCAGGCGCTGCAAGAAAATGGCTAGTAGAATCATTAAAGATCCAAACCACCCAGGAAACAGCCTTTTCTCCCTGTTGAGGTTTGGAAGAAGGTACCAAATAGAGCTGCAGGAGATGAGGAAAATATGCAATATGCGATAACGTTGTTGAATATCCCGATAACGATATCACTTGCGATAAATAAACAGATATTAAAATGTACTCCGTTCTGCATTTCTGCTGCTTTCATTATTATGCTAAAATACAACAAATTGCTTGTTGAATTTAAAAAAAGAAAGACATTTTTTTCCAACATTCTTTTATTGAACAAATTGAATTGAACGTAAAAGGCGCCACTGAAAAAAAGTTCAGTCAAATGTAACCTCAGGCCTTCTAGTATCCTAAATGAAGACACTGCCTTAGACATATATGTATTAATTCACTTGAATTATACCTTACATTGTGACAAATAAAATTGATTGATTGATTGATCGATTGGGATATACTATTGGTGACATTCTAGAACAGAAATGACCAGCCATCTATAAAATCTAATATGAACAGTAAGTTTAAACTGAACATGAAGGCCTGTAGTGTGAACAAAGCCGGGTGGCGTGTGCTTTGTGATTGACAGCACTTCAGCTGCGTCTATAGTTAGAGAGTCTGTAGAAACTCACCCACACACACACACACACACACACACACACACACACACACACACACACACACACACACACACACACACACACACTCCAATCTACATGGCCAGAGAATGTTCACATGCACATACCCACACGCCAAGTTGGCATAACACAAGGATGGGTGACATTCACACAGATGGGCTGTGTGTGTTTGTGTGTGTGTGTGTGTGTGTGTGTGTGTGTGTGTGTGTGTGTGTGTGTGTATAAGAATACAATAGCACCGCCTTCTGGTTAATTTCATCTCAATTTCAAGTTTATTTGTAGTGTCACAACAGGAGCTATCTCAGGACACTTTACAGATAGAGTATGTCTATGTTGTTTCATAGAAATGTCTGAAAGAGGGCAAATTTCATAGCTGATAATAGATTTCAGCTGCAGCAGCTTATTTGATCACATTTACTGCTGACTGATGGTTCATATATTCGTTTGATATTATAGAAGGTTGCTTTTCTCTCTGTCATCTAGCTGCCTAACATGTTTGGGAATGTACGATCAACCATCCTCTCCCTGATGATTGGCTCTTATGCTTCTTCAGCTGTCACCTTCCTTGGTGTCAAGGTACACATACGCACGCACACACACACACACACACACACACACACACACACACACACGCATGCATGCACAAATCTACTTGAACATCAAATTTTAATTAATAACTTTTCAACATAATCATCACAAAAAATTATTATTTAGGATTGTTTTCGTCAACTTGCTTGATTTCAGTGATGACCTAAGCAATTGTTGCATATACAACGATGCCATATGTCAGGTTTACAACATGCCGATGTACACTTATTTTTTGACACATTTTCCGTCTCGCCCTCTCTTCTACTCATTCCTATTATCTTTCCTTTCTATGTGTCTCTCTCCTTACCTGTCTTCCTCCCAACCCCTCCTCTTCCTTCCCATCTTACTGCTCTTACCCCTCCAGTTGATATATGACCTTGGCGTGTCGTTCCGCGTCATCATGTGGGTTTGGTCTGGTATGGCCTGCATGGTCTTCATCAACTGCTTCCTAAACTGGCCTGCTGAATCCTTCCCTGCACCTGAAGACATCAGATACACGTCAGTCTACTCTACATCCTGTAATCACATGAAAACACACCCAAACACAATCATCCCTAAAAATCCCCCCCAACCCCACCCTTTCTTTTAGGTTATATATGGGTATGCACATTCAATTATGATTAAAACTATTTAACACTCAAACAATATTTAAAAAGCTGTTATTTACACAAAATGTGTAGAAAATGTTCATGAAATTTACTGAGCACCTTAATGCTGACCCCTTTCCATGTTGGACACTCCATGAATTGAACGCATATGTTTCAGTGAAGTAATGATGTGTAGATAATTACTTGTCTTGCCATGGGCTTGTAAGGGCTGAAGTTATTTTAGATGTATTATACATTCAACCTCTTTGTCTTTTCTTGGCAGTAAAAAGGTGAAGCTTAGTGGAGTTGTGACAGAGGACAAGGTGACTGGGGACAGGTACATCACCCATGTGACTGTCATGGAAGACATGATGGGACCTAAGCAGCCAGAACCCCAGCAGACAGACTCCCCAACCACAACCCAGGGTAAGGAACATTGTCATCGACATTAAACGCTTGTTGTTGTTCTGGTGCAAAGTAGCCAGTTCCAATTTGTGTCGTGCTGGCTGCTGTTAGTTTTGTGGTTTGGTAACATGAGTGAAAAGACCTGTGTATGTGTACCATTGAGTGTGGTTGCTTTGATCATGCAAATGTAAAGAAGAAGACTCGAGCAATTTAGTATTGCACTTCTATAAAGTTAGGGATTCACAAGAGACAGATTCTTTAAAATAATGTTAAAGTTAGTGCGGCAGAGTTACAACTCAGCTAAGGAGGACAAGCCTCTCAACAACCAATACCTTTTGAAATGATTCTTCTACTATTTTACTATACTACTGTTTTTTGTGAAACAGGTTCTTTCAGTGTGGTGTGAAACTCCCTCAGGCTTTAATTAAAATCACTGATCATTGTGTCATGCTTTCATTAGTCTCAGCCACTTAATGAGAGTGCTTCAAACAGGTTCCTTGTTGGTAGTGAATAACTGTACAGTGAATTTGGATACTGATTCAATGAACATTAGGACACTGATGTACAGTATGAGTTCCCTCCATTAACCTCTGAAGTTCTGCATGGTAATAATGTGACTCCAACTCCAGGGTTAGGTACAAAAGTGCCATAAAAAAATAAAAGAGAAACATTCTGCTTTCTGGAAACTGAACTCCCAGTGAACTGTAACAATTGAGCTGAATTGTTTGAGTCCCTGGAAACACATTCTCTCTCTCTCTCTCTCTCTCTCTCTTTTATCAGGCTCAGTGGGACTCTGTCATTCTGTGTGCACTCCCATCTTCCTGTGGAGTATCATCACCATGGCAATGACCCAGCTGAGGCTGATCTTCTTTATGGGTGCAATGAACAAGATGCTGGAGTTTCTGGTCACCTACGGCGACCCCAACCGTAAGAATAATAACCTACATGACTATTTGTTTAAAAAAAATTGAAATACCTCTTGGTTGAACCAAACAATGAAAAGAGCATCAACATTGTATGGTTTCCATTGTCATTATAGGTGAAGCAATTAGAATCATTTCATATTGACAAAAGCTGATTGAAGAGTGATGTTGCCACTAACATTGTGTTAAAGCATAAGTGGTGATCCCTGACCGGACGCTGTTTTCTGTTTCAGCTTCTGAAGAGCTGCAGGAGGAGGTGGAGGAACAAGGTATGAGGCAAGATGCTCAGTGTTAAGAGTGGACAGGCTGTCACACACAAGTGGAGTTACTACAATGTTTTGACTGATGTTTCCAGTTGTTGACATCTTTAAATCTTTACACCTTTGAGAGAGCATTTGGACCATTGGAAACTAGAAATTATTATTAAAGTGGACATATTATGCTTTTTTCTGTCACATCTACAATGTTATAATGTCGGGTTTTCATGTTAAACGTGGCCATAACAAATTTCAAATTCAAATAATGAGGTAAACATATTTTAGAGAAACCCCAATGAGCTAAAACGTTCAGATTTCCAACTGTTCTGAAAACTCCGGTTTCAACAGTTTTTTCTACTCTCGGCTAAGTGGTACGCAACTCTAAGCCGGCCTGCTATGATTGGTTATCTGCTCCAGGTAGGCAGGACTGGAGTGGTTTTTTTACCACGCTACTACGGTGGTGTTAACATTGTTGCATGTAGCTAAAAGCTAAATTCTAAATTCTCCCAATTCCGGATCACATTACTCCTAAACATTCCTGGTTATGTAGTATTTTGTTAAAAAGCGATTATCAGTCCCTCCAGAAAAACGCGATTATGCGATCGCATAATTCAATGCACAATCAGCCAAAGTCCGCATATTTATGTGGGGGCCGCATTTTTCAAATACGCGCATTTTCGCTGCATAAATTGCCGATTTCTGCACAAAATATGCAGGGCTTGCATGATTTCATAATCCCCGCATTTTCGTTGCAAAAAAGTCACATATATCTTAGCAGAAAGTTGAAAAATGTTGCGTTTAGTTCACACAAGAGCAGCCATTTCCCCCTGTTGCCATGGGAACGTTGTGAAGTTACGTAATTACGCAACATGAACTTCATCAAAAAGCTGCAAACCCCGCGATGAAGCCATGTTAAAATGTTAATTTTTGCAAGTTCCGTGGCTCCGTAGCAGACGTTTTTATAAAAATAGGCTAACGATTGTGTCATAACCACACGACTTACTGTCACATACTAGAGGAATTACCGTATAGTACAAGAGAAGCTCGCAGGCAGTTACGACTTACATTAGCTGTTTAAGTTTAATTACTAATGTTAACTAGCATGTTAGTTAGTAATAATTAGCCTGTGTCTATGTTATCTCCTTACATATACCTACGCTCTCCGTCTCTGTAAGATTGGGAATGATTGAGATTTCTCTCGGCACAGCTACCAGAAGACTTCACACTTTTAGACACGTTGCTCACGTCACATCTACGTTGTCTCTCTCAGTTGGAGGCTGCGCAGTAAAGCTCAGCCATCACCGGAAAAGTGCTTCTGATATCCTTCACTGGTCTCCGTCCAGAGCAGCGGGATCTGTTGGTCCAGTTTATATACTGTCTATGGTGAATACAGGTGCAGCAGCCATGGGCAGTATGAGAAAAATAAAGTGTTTTTAAAAAAAAATGAAAGCATGTAAACATGTTCTAGTACAAACACAAAATACAAGTATTAATAATTATATAAATGACATGTTGATGTTTGAAAGTCTCTAGGTTTTGATATAAATGCAGATATAAATGTAATAAAAATTCTTTATGCACCTGTCAATACAGAACGAAATATTTTGTCGCCTATTTTGCCGTCAATATTGCCGACGTTGTCTTTGCTGTAATCAAATCAGTATATATTTATGTTTAACATGGTATTTCATTTTATCAATGGAAAACATACATGTGTCCAGACAAGCCGACAGCCGACACGCAACAGAAATACCTCGCTCATGCCACGCAGCCAGTGTGTAACCGGCCTTATGCTGAAAATGCTATATAATAGTTGCCCTTTAAAACACATGGCAATTTTTGTTTTCAGAATTACAATAAAGCATTTTGAGCTGACCTGTTCAAAATATTGCAGCGACAACCATTTATTATGATATATTCATCAGTTTGACAATTAGCAACATGTGGCTGAGGTCATGTCCTTGGTGTCATTGTCCTTGCCATGGATTGTAAAAATAATGGACGAAGCTTCTGGGTCTGAAAAGTGAAGCCAATGTGAAAGTACCTTGAACCTGCATTCTATTTCATTTCCAGCAAGGGGGGCAACTCCATTAGTTTCTATTATATTTCCCAAACGAGTTTATGGTCTCAATCGTTGTTAGTTTCAAGTCTTCTTCAATACAGCATGAGGTTTATGTAAATGATGGTCCCATTTATGAATCCAATTATTTTGGATATAAAACCTCAAAAATACTTGACATCAGTATTTCTAAGATAAGATAATAAGTACTGTTTGTAGTGGTTTCAGTCTGTTTTCCATTTGCTTTTCTCCACATGTTTCTATGGACTTCTCTCTCTCTGTGTCCTCCCCAGTTGGTTTCTACTCATCGATCTTCGGTACAATGCAGCTGCTGTGTCTAGTGACCTGCCCTATGATTGGCTACATAATGGACTGGAGGTTGAAGGAGTGTGAAGAAGAAAATGCAAACACACTAACAGAGAATAGGTATGAAGAAGGTCCAGTGGCGTGTCTTTGGGTTTAGGCATTGTGTTGCTGTGTTTACATTGTTGTAAAGCAGCCAGCAACATGTATTGTATGTATTAGGTTTAGAAGGTGTATCTTGAAATTCAATACTCATATGCCATCTTTACATTGAAAGAGTTTTTGGTGGCTGTTCATACTGGCCCTGAAGTGAGCCCTATCTTGCCTACACTGTAAAAGATGAAACAGCACATCATACTTCTGCATCATGGACTCTGTAACTCTTTTTTTGACGTTTGTCCCCTTACAGCCAATCAGAATCCCCAAAGAGAGACAGAAAGATCCAGAAACTGACCAATGCCATGAGAGCTTTTACCTTCACCAACTTCCTATTGGTCACCTTCGGAATAATTTCCATGATTGACAACCTGCCCATACAGGTTTGAAAAATACTGTACAGGAATACATTATATTTTACATATTATGCTAATAATTCAATTCAATTCAATTTAATGCAGAATCAATGCAAATGAATTTCCAGACACAGATACAAAAAAAAGACAAAGTCACACTTTTGACGATGATTTATTAATCTGTTCTTTCCTTCTCTATTAGGTGGTGTCATTTGTTCTGCATACCATAGTGAGAGGATTTATTCACTCCTGCTGTGGAGGTCTCTATGCTGCTGTGTACGTATCACCACTGGCATCCTTAAAGCTGCACTAATAGATATTTTCAAATAAACTATGAAACCAGAAAATTACACAATTTTACATAATGCGCTATTTCACATTTCCTATACTGTTTAAAACAGATGATGATTGGGCACATGTTCTGTTATACTGCTCAATTCCCCGTCTATACTAGCCTGACGTGGTCATACTCAGATTCTAGTCAGAATGTGAGTCTGAAACCGCTCCATTGGGCTGTGATTATGGGGCGTGTTCCAACCGAACCAGGAAAAAAAATGCCTCTGCATTCATTGGATAGACCTCCAACCAATCAGAGCAACGGAACTCAACACTGTGTATCGTCTCCATTGCAACCACTCTTTGCACAATGCATTAGCGTGCATTCGTTCTAACTTCCGACTTTTAGACTTTTTTGAAGCTGGATATATCATTTGTTTCTTGTAAATATAAATGTGGATAACCTTAGTGATAGTGACATGTTCGCTACAGTTGCATTTCTAGAGATGGATCGGCGAAAACACGTTTTATATCTCTGATTCACGGCTTTGTTCTAGCGCCGGCGGTCCCTCTCTTCACTCACTCTCTATGTCTCTCAACCATATAACGCTCTCTCTCTCCAGTCTCTCTCTATGTCTCTCCACCATATAACGCTCTCTCTCTTCAGTCTCTCTCTATGTCTCTCCACCATATAACGCTCTCTCTCTTCAGTCTTTCTCTATCTCTCTCCACCATATAACGCTCTCTCTCTTCAGTCTCTCTCTATGTCTCTCCACCATATAACGCTCTGTCTCTTCAGTCTTTCTCTATCTCTCTCCACCATATAACGCTCTCTCTCTTCAGTCTTTCTCTATCTCTCTCCACCATATAACGCTCTCTCTCTTCAGTCTTTCTCTATCTCTCTCCACCATATAACGCTCTCTCTCTTCAGTCTCTTTCTTGCATTCGGGCAGTAGTTGAGGCTCCTCCGCTGAGGATTTTAAAATGAATGGCTGTCGATATCTTCTGTAACAGAAGCGATGGTGGAATCTACACAACTCAACAAATTCAACCCAAGCGTTCTTTGGTGACGTGATTGATTATGTTACTGTTGATCATCTGTCCAACAATCTGATTGGTCCGAACAGATCCTGTTCGGGCAATAATTACTTCTCACGGAGCGACTCCAGACCGAACTTCCCGACCTAAAATGTTGTGGGTGGGGCTAAGTTCGGCTGGCATCCAGGCTACCTCTATACAGTATGCGCTGTCAATTTGTGCAGCTATGTTTGCTCTGCTGCGTTTATGTTTGGTAATCCTCTCAGAAAGATACTTGAGATCCTAAATAGTTCTAAAATAATACGTTACATTAAATGAAAACAAGACAATCTGGATATGTTATTAGTCCTTTAGTGCGTCGTCATATGAACACCACAGGATGGCGCTAACACAAACACTGTAAGTAAGTTACAGTGCCCCTCTGAACTTACTTTGTTTCCCAGCGATCATCTCTCATCCCGTTCGCTGTTCAACTCGCTACTTCCTATTTACTGGAGCAGTGAACGTTTGCATTGGATAAGTAACTTATGGGATGGGAATGATTGTTCCAGGTGTTAGTCAAATCCTTAGGTGTTACCAGCGAAAAAGAGCTATTGTTTGAAATAACTTTAGATTTTGATTGTAAAATGCATTAAAATATAAATGCTCTTCAAAAGTGACACCTCGTCGGCCATTAACCCGCTAATACCATGGTCGCTTGCCACATTTTTTTTTTTGTCCTATTGTGCTAGGTTTACAGTTTTTTCATTGTGAATAAAGACAATGATTGGGTAATAGACATTCTTTCTCTTTTGTTATTATTCTGATGTGTTAATCATTTCAATCTCCCATAGGTACCCAGCCAACCACTTTGGAACACTGACAGGCATGCAGTCAATGATCAGTGCTGCTTTCGCTTTGCTTCAACAGCCACTGTTCATACTGATGGTGGGACACCTCAGTGGAGATCCTTACTGGGTAGGGAGCACACACACACACACACACACACACACACACACACACACACACACACACACACACACACGCACACACACACACACACACACACACACAGAAAATCAAAGAGAAGACAGGAGGATAACATGTTTGTTCCATGCACTAACATGTCTCTCCTTACAACAGATCAATTTGGGCCTTCTCATCTGCTCCCTGGCTGGCTTCCTGTTGCCAGCCTATCTGTTCTATCACCGTAGAAACCTGTTCAGGGCAAAAGCAGAGCGTGATAGGTTGGCTGCCAGCCAATCTGACAAAGAGAATGCTCCTCTAACCCAGTCAGATAGTGGAACTGCTAAGAGCCAAGCCAATGGGCTTGCAGCTAATGATTACACACACAATGGGCATACTGTTCAAGATGATTGATCAAACAAGTTTTTTATGATTACTGTTTACTCTATATTGAAAACTATGACATCTAGCAAAAACAAAACAACACCAAATTCAAACATATTGAGCAAAGTTTCTTTTATCTTTATTTAAAACAAACACAAGTACATACAGATTTTAGCCAGCAATAGTACCACACCACAGCAAAGTTTAATACTTTGACTTTTATCTGATTCCATTTACAAATGATATGTTAAGGTGGCTTAGTGGTTCACAACATGGATTTTAGTTAGTAGAGTTTACATGCTGTTTATTGGGGTTTCCTTTTCCCCACAAACACCATCAATTGCCCTTAAGTGAGCCTATGTGTACATGTGATGGAACGGGGAACTGCATGCTGGGAAAGTTTCCAGTCCCCAAACCCTTGACCCAAGCATTAAAGGAACACGCCGACTTATTGGGACTTTAGGTTAATCACCGTATCCCCCAGAGTAGACCAAACATACCCTTCTCATCTCCTTTTGTGTTGTAACTCTGTCTGACGCCCCCACCGCTAGCCTAGCTTAGCACAGATCCTGGAGGTAACTGGCTCTATCTAGCCTACTGCTCCCAATAAGTGACAAAAAAACGCCAACATTTTCCTAATTACGTGTTGTGATTTGTATAGTCACAGCGTGTATAAATAACAAGGTCACATGAGACACAGCCATCTTCTAACCGTATACATACTGGGAACTATATTCTCAGAAAGGCGAAGCACTACTACTTCTGCTTGGGCGGAGTGATTTGCACCTGAGAAGCCCCGTGGTGAGGAGCAGAGAGTAACAACGGTGCTTTTCAGGTGTTGAGCTAATCACTCTGCCCAAGTGGCAGTGCTTCGCCTTTCTGAGAATATAGTTCCCAGTATGTATACGGTTAGAAGATGGCTGTGTCTCATGTGACCTTGTAATTTGTACATGCTGTGACTATATAAATCACAACATGTAAATAGGAAAATATTGCCGTTATTTAGTCACTTATTGGGAGCAGTAGGCTAGTTGGGGCCGGTTACAGAGTTACGGCACACACGGAGATGAGAAGGGTATGTATGGACTTATCTAACTCTGGGGGATACGGTGAATAAGCTAAAGTCCCAGTAAGTCGGCGTGTTCCTTTAAGTGACAAAAGAACATACAAATTCAAGGACCATATTGTGTTTATAAGTGCATTAGGAAGAAATCTCTTTATAGACAGTAGGTATGATTACAGAAATCAATGTTGATATGGGCACCTCACTATTATTTTAAAGCAGACTTAAACAATTGTGAACTTGCCCTTAAAGGTTAATAACTGAAAATGGCAAAACCTATTATGATCATGACAAAAACTTTTATCTCAAGATAATGTGATGTTTAAAGTGAGACTATGTAAGAAATACACATTATTTCTCTACAAATGGAAAGTTGAATTCATAAATGTTGAAACACACTTTTGCTCCATTTAATACATTCAGGCGTTTTGCTTCTCCTGCCTTACTTAGTCCGGTAAGACCAGTAGCTTTGGCTTGCTAAACGTTAGCTAATGTTCCAGACTTCTGCTGGATGTTGCTTTATAATCGGTAAGCCACTTAATTGACTTTACTCTTCTCCAAGTGCAATTATTTTGCAATTGCCACTTGTGGTAACAGTGGCTACCATTTCCCAACAATTACAGTCTAGCTTTAAGTTGTGGTGTTAAGATAATGGACCTAAACATAAGCAGCAACCACAGCCTTTGTGCTTCCATATTTAACATAGCAAACATACATACGGTATATGTGACAATTTGACTTGGTAGTTTTTACTCTTGAAGTAGCTACTTACTGAATGCAGCACACTTGCGTGATCAATAACATGCAAGTAGTATTGCAAATAATCCCCCAGTGGCTACTAAAGGAATAACTGAATAGGAGATTGATGTCACTCTCATGTCTGTGTGTTAAAGGGCTCATTTTATGCTTTTTGGCTTTTTCCCTTTCCTTTCTGGTGTTATATATCTTTGTTGTGCATGTTATAGGTTTACAAAGTGAAAAAGCCCAAAGTCCACCCCAAAGGGACTTACCATCTCCAACAGAAAACACTGTTCACCAACTGCTCCAAACAGCACTATTGTAGTCCAGCCTTTACTTCAGAGACAAACGTGCGTCACTTTGTAACACACGTTATAATGCTAGCCTAGCTGCTAGCGTGGCACGACCTCATACTCTGCTTCTGACTGGCTAGTAGTCCTTACCTAGCTACTGCGCATGTGCGACTCCCAACAAAGATGGAATAGAAGTGAGATGCCTCACTCTGTAGCTAAAACAGAGAGCTCAACACACAGGGATGAAAAGAGGAGCTGCAACAATGTGCAGCACAACAAAAATATGGTGTTTTTTGAAAATTAAACCATGTAAACCTATTCTGGTACAACCTCTAAATACAATTATGAACCTGAAAAAGACCATAATATGAGCACTTTAATATGTAGTTTAGTTGATTAGTTAGTTTGTAGTTAGCTGGTTAGCTTGAAATGATATGACCAGTATCCAGGATGCTACTTTGTTGTGATTCCTTCTTTAACTGTAAAAAGGATGTAACATTACTATGATTGTAACATCAATTTAACAGGGTTATGTTTAAGCGACAGCTCACGACAGGTCTTTGCACTTGGACTGAATTCTTAGCATCAGCACCAAACAGCCTTTCTGTGTGACACCTGTCAAATTGTTATAATAATATATGGTGCTCTTTGGCAGTTTGTTACAGTGACAGTCATGATGCAACCAACTCTCTTAGTATCTCTGAGATATTTGGTTTTGATTATACAAATGTCACATAATAAGTTGACTATTTAAATTAATAATTTAAAGGTTTTTAACCTCCAACCCCACCTGTGCAGGCACAGTTTAGGAATTCATATAAGAAAAATAAAGTGTTATATAGACACAAAAATAAATATTGTAGGAGCAATTTAATAAGCCCTTGAATGTCGCAAAGCCAGCACACCATGATGAATCAAGATTTGAAAAACAACATAGCGTGTACAGTGTTAATACAAACATGTCACAATAGTTAAATGGTAAGCTTTACTTAGAGATGACATAATGATATGTAAAATAGTTCAAATGTGTGTTTGGATTTGCTTTGGAAGTGCCTTGGGTTGACCCCTGCAAAGTGCAATCTGCTGATGTTTAAGTGTCTTGATTTAAAGGCAGCATACGCACAAATAAAGAAAACAATGTTTGTGACATGCTGCTCATCTGATAGCTGTCTATAGACAGACTAGGCAGAAAATACGACAAGTGCACCTTAAAATATACTGCAATCCTATACAGAAACACTGTATCGGACATTATAGGCTTCAGACAGGTAGTATTTATTCTATATCCATTGTACTGGATTGCATCAATTGCAATGTACAGGTGTGGCTTGTATTGTGTCCACCTACTGTTTGTTTGTATTTCGTTGTTTATCAGTGGTGGTGAAGTTGATTCTGGTCTCAACAGAATCACAGCATTCATCATCATCACCACTTATTTTGGTGATGAAGAGGGAGCTAAAGTTTTATCACAAAATCATATGTTTTGGTAGTAACATATGTTTATCATCTTTAAAAACTGAATGACCACAGAGAATATAATTAAAAACAAATGTTCAGTGTAAATAACTTTACTCAAAAGAGGAAGATATATTTTGTGTTACATGTATTTGGCTTCTGACTAGATTTGCAATGTTGCTTTGATTTGTTGTGGAGAAATGTAAAGAATTCTAAACCATTAAAAATGTTAAGTGAAATTGGGTTTCTGTTCTTTTTTTCCCCACATTTTACATGTTTAAAATAGGAATTTGCTGAGAAAGCCCAAACAGTTTTCTTATGTTCCCTGAATTATGATGATGAATGTAATCTCGTATTGCCAGACCTATCTCCACAGCACTGTGGAGTAAGGTCTGGCTGCACCACACATACATTCTGGGATAGTTCTTTAAACCAATCACAATCGCCTTGGGCAGCGCTTAAACTGCGGACGCAGCGATGGTGGCTCTGCGTCATGGTCTTGGGAAGGAACTTGTTTAAGTGGAACATTTGCACCCTGCAAATTTAAATTGTTTACTATTACCAGTGTATCGGGGTGTGTACTTGGCGATACGCTCACTATGTACTGAAGGCTCAGTCCTTGCCGCAGCAGCAAGGTTTTGATTCTGACCTGTGGCCCTTTCCTACATGTCATTTCCCTTTCCTTCTCTAATCCTATGAGGCAGCCCCATCACGCGTTAGGGTGAAATAATACACAATCAACAAGGAAAATATAGGACTTCCGGTTTTGGATGCGAATGGAGTAGACGCGTCTACCTCGCGCTCCCTGTACAACTCTTCTACTCTATCAGTTTATAATCCTCTACTAGTTTATTTTCCCCAAATGTAATGATATAACAACTTTAATATACACGGAAGCAGAAAATGGCATGCAAAGCAACCAAGCATGCGAAGAAAGACACAAAAGACGACGCTATCGCGGCTCATGGTGAGGTTAGCATGTCAGCCTTGACTAGCTTACTGGAGCAACACAGAGCCGCACTCTCTTCCGATTTCAAAACTGCTTTGACATCTTTAGAGGCAAAACTTGACCTCGTCCAGGCTTCGGTGTCGGACCATGGAACACGAATAACATCACTGGAGTCTAACGCAGATGACCTCTGCGAGCGAATTCACTCTCTGGAAGCGGTGTGCGCTGATCTGACTGAGAACTACGCTAAACTCAAGGCCAAAACAGCGGACTTGGAGGGCCGCAGTCGGCGAAATAATATCAGGATCATTGGCTTACCGGAGTCTGTTGAGGGTCCTCGGCCCACAGGGTTTTTTTCTGAGATGCTGTCCGAAATTATGGGTGAGCAGATTTTGCCGTCTCCTCCAGAACTTGACAGGGCTCATCGGGCTCTGGTCGCCAAGACAAAACAGGGTGGGAGGCCGAGAGCGGTAATAGTCCGTTTTCATCGGTATCAGACCAAGGAGGTGGTGATGCGTGAAGCCCGTAAAAGGAGAGGCTCCTTGCAGTACCGTGGCAACCCGATCGCCATTTACGATGACTACAGTCCGGAAGTTCTGGATCAGCGCGCTCAATATCGCGGGGGTAATGGCAGAGCTTTACAATCTTGGATTTAAGCCATGTCTTCTGTTCCCCGCAAGGCTGAGGATCCTGACTAAGGAAGGTGAGCAGAAGATGCTTGCATCGGTGGATGTGGCCAAAGAATTTCTGACTGCTCACCGTAGTGCCTCTTAGTGCTGCTTATGACGGCCGTTCAATGTACTTGAACGGTGGCTTATGACTTCACTTATTTTTTGTCACGAGGGAGCCCGCTGTTCAACATTGACTTAACTACTATACGCCAATTTTTCCTGAGCTCTCTGACATTATATAAACGGTTTATTGTTCATTGGAAGTATTTTGCACCATGCGGTCATTTTTTATTTTTTTAATGACTGATTGGTGCTGTGATAGTTTGATCTGATACCATCGTTGAATTAGATTTGTTGACGCATCTCGTTTAATTTGATTTTTGGCGCAATCACTCATACTGCTCGCAAAAGTTTGATTGCAATCTTTGTTTACTTTTGATGGAAAATATTTATAATATGGTTATACATATTTTTTTTTATTTTTTTATTTCTACATTCTCATTTATTGTGATTTGTCTTATGATCATTGGATTGGTCAAATGTTTAAGTATGATCCAAGGATCGTTATGCCATGGGTCTGCTCCTATGTTAAGCGTATTATTCGATACTGCAATGTTATCTTTTTGTTGTTTAATGTGGATACTTTGCTTCAAGGGATTGAGGATTATATAAGGTAAGGTGAAATAAGGAAGTGTTTAGTACACAAAGTTCTTGTTCTAGTGGGTAGTTTTGCTGTCATTGTAATGTTCTATGAGGGTTGGGTTGATTCTGTGGGTGGGCTGGGTTTCTGTTTGGGATGGTGTCGTGCTGACCTTAAGTCTTCTATGTTGGTTGTTATCTTTTTGATGTTATGTTATTTTGCTTTTTGTAATTCTTTTATTTTCAGTTTCCGATCTCAGGCTTCAGATAGATATTCTAATGGGTAGAGAGTTGAGATTTTTGAGTTGGAACGTCAAGGGCCTAAACCATCCAGTCAAGAGAAACAGAGTTCTTGCTCATCTTCAACAGCTTAAAGCAGAGGTGGCCTTCTTGCAAGAAACCCATTTACGCGTCACTGATCACAATCACCTCAATCGTAGTTGGAAGGGGCAGATTTTTCATTCTTCTTTCCAAGCAAAGGCAAGAGGTGTGTCCATTTTAATTAATGCAAATGTACCCTTTGTACCAAAAGATATTATATCAGATAAGAATGGCCGTTATATAGTTGTTGTGGGCACGCTATGCAATGAGAATGTAACTTTAGCTAACTTTTATGCCCCTAATCTTGATGATGTCAGTTTTTTTAAAATATTCTCTCTCTCTTATTCCTGATCTAAACTCGCATTCTCTTATACTTGGGGGAGACTTTAACTGTTGCCTTGACCCAGTGCTTGACCGTTCTGCATCTAGACCATGCGCTGCAAACAAATCCTCAATTTTCCTAAAAAAATATTTTTCTGAATATGGTATGTCGGATGTATGGCGGCGTTTGTACCCCGAAAAAAAGAGAGTATTCTTTTTTTTTCAAATGCTCATCACTCTTATTCTCGGATTGATTACTTTGTTCTGGACAATGGTTTAATTCCTAGAGTTCAGTCGTGTGCATATGAAAGTATTATTATATCAGATCATGCTCCTCTTACTCTTGATCTATCAAATTTGCCCTCGCCTAGGAGGAACTGGCGTTTTAATACTGCACTCTTGGCAGATGATAATTTTGTTTCCTGTGTTGCTGAACAAATTCCTTTTTTTTTAAGCGTTAATAAGTCAGCGGAAGTTTCAGATTCAACAGTATGGGAGGCCCTTAAGGCATATATTAGAGGCCAAATGATTTCTTACGGTGCGACTAAAAGAAAGCTCTCTAAAGAAAAGCAAATTTTACTTGCTAATGACATCTTAAAATTAGATAAACAATATGCTAGATCTCCCACGCCAGATTTGTATAAAAAACGCCTTAAACTCAAATCAGAGCTCGATTTGATTTCAACCAATGAGATTGAGGGCCTTTTGAGGAAAACTAGGAGTGTTTTTTATGAAAGCGGAGAAAAATCCGGGAAAGTTTTATCTAATCAACTGCGAGGGCTACGCGCTAAACAAATTATAAGTGGTCTCCGTCTAGATACTGGGGAGGTCACAACTGATCAAAATTGTATTAACGATAAGTTCAGAGATTTTTATTGTACTCTGTATACATCTGAACCCTCGTCGCAGGGGGATGTCGAAGATTTTCTTGGCCGATTAAATATCCCCACTTTATCCTCTGATCTTCACAACCTCTTAGAGGTGCCGATTTCTCAGGAGGAAGTGGCGGCCGCTATTTCTTCTCTAAAAACTGGCAAAACTCCAGGCCCTGACGGTTTTCCGTCAGATTTCTATAAAAAAATCTCAGCACAACTCACTCCTTTCTTGACTTCTGTTTTTTTTTTAATCTCTTAAGACTGGGACTCTTCCCCCAACGTTAAATCAAGCCTGTATTTCTTTATTACTGAAAAAGGATAAAGACCCCTTAGACTGTGCGTCATATAGGCCGATTTCATTGCTCAATTGCGACGTCAAAATTTTAGCAAAGGTACTTGCCTCAAGACTTGAAGATGTCCTCCCCACTATCATCCATCCTGATCAAACAGGGTTTATAAAAAATCGGCAATCATTCTTTAATATTCGCCGCTTACTTAATGTGGTATATTCTCAGCATCAGGCCATTCCAGAATGTGTTGTTTCTTTAGACGCTGAAAAGGCGTTCGACAGGGTTGAGTGGGAGTACCTTTTTTTTGTTTTAGAAAAATTTGGATTTGGCCCAGTCTTTCTCTCTTGGATTAAATTACTGTATAGTGCTCCTTCTGCAGTAGTCCTGAGCAATGGTCTGTACTCTAGGCCATTTAACTTGCATCGCGGAACCCGACAGGGCTGTCCGCTAAGCCCGCTACTATTCGCTTTAGCTATCGAGCCTTTAGCAATCGCCTTACGCCAGTGTCAGTAGATCACCGGAATTTCCCGAGGTGAGATCGTACATAAGGTAACTCTATATGCAGACGATCTACTGCTTTTTATATCAAATCCACAAACTTCTTTACCCGCAGCTTTATCTTTGCTTAAGGATTTTGGTCGGTTTTCTGGCTACAAGCTTAATCTGCACAAGAGTGAACTTTTTCCAATTAACAACTTAGATACGCAACTGCAGTATTCCAACATACCTCTGAAACTAGTCAAGAACAAGCTCACTTATCTTGGGGTCTGTATCACTTGCCATCATAAGCATCTTTTTATACATAATTTTGGCATGCTTCTTGAACGGATTAAGAAAGATCTCTCTAAATGGTCACCTTTAAAGATTTCCCTCATTGGGCGCATTAATTCCATTAAAATGGTGGTTCTTCCTAAATTTCTTTATCTTTTTCAGTGTTTACCTTTGTTTCTTCCCCTGTCTTTTTTCAAATCTTTGGATTCTGTTATCTCTTCTTACATTTGGAATGGTAAGCACCCTCGTCTAAGCAAAACGTACCTTCAGAGGCCTAGGTTCAATGGTGGTATGTCTTTGCCTAATTTTAAGTTTTATTATTGGGCAGCTAACATACGAAATACACTTTATTGGTGGCACTATCACCTTTTGCCCAATAGACCGTCTTGGGTGGACATGGAAATAAATGCTTACAAGCAAATTTCCCTTCCTGCACTTCTTGCATCTAATTTACTGATGACTACTTATACTTCTGTCGATTGCCCAGTGGTAAAACACTCATTGAGGATTTGGATCCAATTCAGGAAATCATTCGGTTTTAGGGATCCCTCTCTTCTTAGCCCTGTATTCCGTAATCATCTTTTTTCACCTTCAATGCAGGATGGATCATTCAAAAGTTGGTCCCACAAGGGGGTAAAATGTTTCAAAGAATTATTTGTAAATAATGTATTTGCTTCTTTTGAGCAATTGGTACTGCATTTTGGTCTTTCCAAGTCAAATTTTTTTAGATTCTTGCAAGTAAGACATTACGTTAAGTCACTTGTACCAGACTTCCCAGCGATGCCTTCTGAAAATCCACTGGATAGTTTCCTTTCATGTAATGTAATAGCTAAAGGCTCAATTGCTACTATTTATAATTTAATGATAAACCTGGCATCCTCATCTTTGGATAACATTAAGAGAGCTTGGGAGGAAGACCTTGATAGACCACTCTCTGAAGGCACTTGGAATTGTGTTCTTAAACAGGTCCACTCTTCATCAATATGTGCCCGGCATTCTCTTATACAGTTTAAAGTAATACACAGGGCTCATATATCCAAAGTCAAACTAGCTCAAATGTTTCCTGGTACTAACCCTATGTGCAATAGATGTCAATGTGCTGAGGGAACGTTAATTCACCTGTTCTGGACATGCCCCAAATTAGAGCAGTATTGGCGATACATATTTCTCACTCTTTCTGCGGTCCTTCAGCATAGATTAGAGCTGGAACCTTTGGTGGCATTATTTGGAGTCGGTCCAGTGGAGATACGGCTGTCGGCATCAATGTGTAAGGTCCTTGCTTTCTCTTCTCTGATTGCACGTAGAGCAATATTATTGAAGTGGAAAAACCCCTTGCCACCCACTCACACCCAATGGATCAAAGATATGATGTCTTGTCTCTGCCTCGAAAAAATTAGGTACTCGCTAAGAAGATCGGAAAAACATTTTTTAAGTTGTGGCGCTCTTTTATTGAATATGTTGATAAGTCTGTTTGAATAATGCCTCTACTATGGACACTTTAAATTTTATTACTTTTTTATTTATTTATTTTATTTTTTTATTTTATTTTTTTATTATTTATTTTAACTTCTTCGTTTTTATTCTTTATGTATGTATTTGTTGTATTTGGTTGGAGGTTAATATTTGTTATTATGCTTGTATGTATTTTTGTTTTCTACAATTCTATTTTGATTTAATGGGCAGTATGGATGCTATTCTAAGGGATAGGGGACTGTGAATGTGACTTATGTTGTGAAAAATAATAAAAACAAACTTTGAACTAACAAGGAAAATATAATTAACGTTCTCTAAAATGTGAACGTAGCAGAGCTGCTGTCGGACAGCATTAGTAAGTGTGTCTGAGAAACGCTCGAAAAACAGCAGCAACTTCATTAGGATTATTTCAGAATGTAAAGGTCTAGTTCTGTTTCCTCTGTCCAGTTCATCACTACAGTTAGTTTTGCTGCTTAAATATCGATATCAGCTGCAGCTGTGCGCATAGAAACGTTTACAAGCAGCATCTCTAATCATTAAAGTAAGCTAAATCATTATAGAAAACACTCATCATACAATACAATACAATAGCCTACATCATTTTAAAAGCAACGGAGCCTGCAAGGACTGCCGAAGGGCCAGTTAAACGTCCATGTGGGTTTCTAAATCAGAGAAAATAATTCATTCAGGTCCACATACAAGGTGGAAGGTGTTAAGCTTACAGGCAGATTTGGATAAAGAGCCGATCCACGCATTAATAATAGAGTGCGTTTGTGTGTATATAATATAGGCCTAGCCTTTATAGTTCTTTTCATACAAACATTTGTAGTGTTGTACACTAAAATAGCCTTTAAAGGCTATAGCCATTGTGTATGTAGGCTATAGGCTATTATAAATATATAGGCCTGTGTGTGTGTGTGTGTGTGTGTGTGTGTTACAACAAATGTACAACCCCCGTACATTCTTCTCACATTTTGCCACGTTGTGAATTGAACTCAAAGTAGAAGTTGTCATGAAATGCAGCGTATGACATAACGATAGACAGCTGATGCAGTGGTGCTGCACGTCATATTTTATTGACGTGGCTTTTAATGACGGCTCCGAGGCAGAGATGTCTCGTGTTTGTTAAATGCCTCGATTCCTCGACTCCTCTCTCCTCGAGGCTCTTCCTCGACGCGGATCTCCTGTGGGGGCGGGACTAAGACGCGAGGAAAGGAATCAGGGATGCACAAACTGGGAATTGAGAAAGGGCTCATGTTTCTCCTGTGTCATGTCTTGTTTTACTTCCCAGTGTGTTTCACCTGTTCATCAGCCCTCTTGTCACCTGTCCCTCGTTACTAGCCTCATTACCTTGTGCATTTAGTCTCTGTTTTCTTTGTCTGTTGTCCGATCGGTTTCATTACGTGTGTCTTTTTCTGCTTCCCTCCCTGCGTAGTTTTGGATATTCCTGCTTGCTTCAGGACACTTTTAGTTGTAGCCATTTTAATTTAATAAACCTTGAAAACCTTACGCTCCCTCCTCGTCTTGACTCTGCATTTTTGAGTCCAAGCCTGCACAAATCCTGACACCAGATAACAGTAAAACCTCACACTGTAATGATGTTGTGGAAGTGACAAGGATGGATGAGAAAAATGTAAGAATTATTTAATAAATAAAAACATAGCCTCATAAAAACCTATAAAGGTTTAGAATTATAATTCAGCTTTTTTTTTTTGCTGACTGACTGATATTGTTAAGTCACAGCCTGGTGGGAAATGTTATAAGGCCCAGTACTGGTCCATGGCTGGAACCTCCGCCTTAATGGGAGTGCTCACATCACTAGCACTTTCTTATGAGAGTAAACGCTGAACAATAACTTGGTGTGAAATGGCTAAATAAAACATGAGCATCTCATAAAATTGTGAAAATCTCTAACCCTGTTATTATTTCAGGTTTAAAATACATTTCCCACAACGCTACAGTTTGCTACCCTGGAAATCCAGAGTTCTCGCGAGAGCACAATTTGAATTTGCTCAGTGAGTCACTCTGGCATCGAGTAATGACACTCAATAACTATGCCCTTGGAGCCGAGCTGCACCAATCACATCGGTGTATCTGATATAGGTGGGCCAGAGGCGAGCTAAACAGATGACGACAGTTTAATCTACCAGTTAGCTCCGCTGGTAGTTTATAGTTTAATCTACCAGGTAGCTCCACTGGTAGTTTAGAGTTTAATCTACCAGTTAGCTCCGCTGGTAGCTAAGAGTTTAATCTCCCACCTAGCTCCGCTGGTAGTTTAGAGTTTAATCTACCAGTTAGCTCTGCTGGTAGCTAAGAGTTTAATCTCCCACTTAGCTCCGCTGGTAGTATAGAGTTTAATCTACCAGTTAGCTCTGCTGGTAGCTAAGCGTTTAACCTCCCACTTAGCTCCACTGGTAGATAAGAGTTTAATCTACCAGTTAGCTCCGCTGGTAGCTAAGAGTTTAATCTACCAGTTAGCTCCGCTGGTAGCTAAGAGTTTAATCTACCAGTTAGCTCCACTGGTAGATAAGAGTTTAATCTACCAGTTAGCTCCACTGGTAGCTAAGAGTTTAATCTACCAGTTAGCTCCGCTGGTAGCTAAGAGTTTAATCTACCAGTTAGCTCCACTGGTAGCTAAGTGTATGGGGCTCTGGATATGTGATTGTTCGTAGTGTTATATAAGCTACTGGTCGACTTCCACAGAAGTGGGAAGCCGTCCCAGCCCTTGTACATCAATGGAGAAGTGGTGGAGCGGATGGACAGTTTTAGGTTTCTAGGCACAACAATATCATCATCTTTAAAATGGGATGATAACATTACCAACATTGCCAAAAGAGCCCATCAGATGCTTTTTTTTCTTCGCCAGTTGAGGAAATTTGGGGTAGCCTGTGAGGGGATGTTACAGATACCGAGCCGCCATCGAGAGTGTCCTTACTTTTTCTGTTACTGTCTGGTATGGCAACTCTACTGTCCAGCAGAGGTTGCAGCTGGATAGGATAGTCAACACAGCCTCAAAAATCATTGGCTGCAAACTCTCCCCCATTTGTGAGATCTACGAGGCCCGTGTCCACCGGAAAGGCCTAAAGATCCTACAAGATGAGACTTAAAGAGACTGAAAGTGGTCAGTTAGCAAGACTTCAAACGTGTATTGAGGATATAAAATCCTGGATGACCCACAATTTCCTGATGTTAAACTCAGACAAAACTGAAGTCATTGTGATAGGACCAACGCACCGCCGAACTTCGTTTTCGAAAGATATAGTTACTCTGGATAGTATTGCCCTGGCCTCCAGCACTGCTGTCAGAAATTTGGGAGTTATTTTTGATCAGGATATATCCTTCAACGCCCACTTAAAACAAACCTCAAGAATAGCCTTTTTCCATCTTCGTAACATTGCCAAAATTAGGAATATCCTGTCTCAAAACGATGCAGAAAAACTAGTCCATGCATTCGTTACTTCTAGACTAGATTACTGCAATTCCTTATTATCAGGTTGCCCAAATAAGTCCCTTAAGACTCTCCAGCTGATCCAGAATGCTGCAGCACGTGTTCTGACGAGAACTAAGAAAAGAGATCATATTTTTCCTGTGCTAGCTTCTCTGCATTGGCTTCCAGTGAAATCTAGGATCGAATTTAAAATCCTCCTCCTGACTTACAAAGCTCTAAATGGTCAAGCACCATCATACTTAGAAGAGCTCTTAGTACCCTTATTGTCCCACTAGAGCACTGCGCTCCCGGAATGCGGGGCTACTTGTGGTTCCTAGAGTCTCCGGAAGTAGACTGGGGGCCAGGGCCTTCAGCTATCAGGCTCCGCTTTTGTGGAACCAGCTCCCAGTCTGGGTTCGAAGGGCAGACACCATCGCCTCATTTAAGAGTAAACTAAAAACCCTCCTCTTTGATAAAGCTTATAGTTAGGGAGTGAGGGGTTGCAGCGTCCACCTAACCCGGCCCACTGCTTCTCCTCGTAGTCATCAGTTTTATATACTGTATAATTAATAATATAGTGAGAGTAGAGGGAGGCAGACCGGTACAGCCCGAGCCGGTTGGGGAGAGTTCTAGCCGACCAGTACCCTCTCTTTAACCTGCATCTCTTACTGGTTACTTTTGTATGCATCCTGTCCCAGAAATGCTTGTTACTAATCTAGCTCTGGGGAGTTTACTCCCCAGAGTCCTTATGTTTCTTCTTCGCAGAGCTATGCTCTGCGATTCTCTGCAATTCCCGGCTGCATCCTGCTACGTCCTGCTGCATCCGCCGCATCCACCCATGCTCTGACATGAGCTTCCACGATGACCTTCAAAGTCACTGCTATCTCTAATGTGACTATTATCGCCACTGTTCATCACACCCACCACCGGCCCGTCAGACACCGCCTACCAAGAGTCTGGGTCTGCCGAGGTTTCTTCCCAAGAGGGAGTTTTTCCTTGCCACTGTCGCAATAGCCATCGCTAATGCTTGCTCTTGAGGGAATTACTGTAATTGTTGGGGTTTTGGAAATTATAGAGTGTGGTCTAGACCTACTCTATCTGTAAAGTGTCTCGAGATAACTTTTGTTATGATTTGATACTATAAATAAATAAAGTTGAAGTTGAAAGTTGACTTACCCTGTAAACTCCCTTTTCACCCATCCTCCCATCAGGGAGAAGGTTGAGAGCTATTAAGTCAAGAACATCCCGCTTTCTCAACAGCACATACTGCAGAGCCATTCAATCTCTAAACAGCTCTCCATCTCTGTACCAGCATCTCGTGAAAAAAGGTTCCCCTAAGGTGCCTGTATAAATTGTACATCTCTTCACACCGGTTTTCTAATATTACTTTTTATGCCACCCACTAGCGGTATTTTATCTATTTATTGCAAAGTTGTGGATTTGCGCTATGCATGTGTCACTTTAAACTTGACATCTGTTATTTTAGCCTCCTGGACTGTCATCCAGGTATGTAGTGATCGGTGTCCCCTTTTTTATCTGCCTGTGTTAAGTGTGATCCCATGTGGGATACCATATGTGTATATATTAGCTCTATATTATTTTTTTTGTATTGTGTTGATGTCCTGTCATGAGCACACTGAAGCAAATTCCCAGCAACTTGCACCGAGTTGTATGGCAGTAAAGTATTGAATCTTGTAATCTTGAATTGCGTGCAGTGAGATTTTCAAATGCATGCTTGGTGCCGCCCCTCGAGTTGGGCCATTTTCATTACTCAATAGCAGACCCTTAATCTTTCGGATTTAGGTCTGGATATCCAGGCTAACGGTTTGCGTGATTCCTCACTGTAATGTTATTCAAATATTTCTTCTTCACACATTAGCATATTGGCAAACACAGACTGACTGACCAAACCATCACTGACACAGCGGGTAATGTCTGATTTAGTTTAAAGCTTTAGTGCGTAACTTTTTGATATTAATAAACGTCCGCTACATTCAAGCCATTGCCAAATGAGTTGCTGCAAAGCTAATTAAGACAATCAGCTCCACACAACTCTCTCTGGATTTCTCAGTATGACTATGTTCAGAAGATTGTGGCGTACGGTGACATTTCCACGCAGAAATTCGAGTGAAGATAATAACCTCTTCTGAAGACTCCATCATGTTTTTTAATCCTCCGTGTCCCCCTTGCATACTAGCAACTGCGTGGAGGAGGGGTGGGGGCGAGTGCGCGA
Source organism: Perca schrenkii (assembly GCA_025617405.1). Classification (NCBI taxonomy): domain Eukaryota; kingdom Metazoa; phylum Chordata; class Actinopteri; order Perciformes; family Percidae; genus Perca; species Perca schrenkii. The sequence goes on from CM046788.1 coordinate 2,171,155, forward strand.
TCACGGAAGGCTTGTATCATGTGGACGCGCTGACAGATTTGTTGTCATTACTTACCTAACCCATACTATTCCTCATGGGGGAGACAGAAACTACACACTGTAGCTTTAAGTTGTGTGTCACTGTGTCTCTGACTCAGGTCCTTCTCCTTGAGAAAAATAACCATCTCATAGTGACTGAGAGAGAGAGAATGTAGCCATGTTAATGGGCTGCAGATGATGAAGGAAAGGGTTGAGGAAGCAGCCAGCGGCCTTGCATCACTATTGTACCTGGAGGCTGTTGCTGGGCTTCTTAGCTAGTCTAATAATCCAGGACCATATTCTGGAAACATTTTAAGGCTGAGAATAGATCTGAAATGGTGAGAGTAGACACATATTGAAAAACATTTTTGTTTGTTCGACCCCCTATGGAAAATGGGTCATCACGAAATCAGCCATTGTTTTTTTTTTAATACCATGATTGCCCCTTTAGTGTAAAAGCTTTATGGACTTGCATGCCAACTGCCAAGGGGCTTCAACGCGCATGCACGCACACACACACACACACACACACACACACACCTAATCATACATGGAATTGAATTGTGTGCGTGTGTGCGTGTGTGTGTGTGTGTTGATGAGGGGCTGTGTGGGTTTATCCTCATAGCCCCTGCTGTCATTTTAATCTCCCCTTTGTGTTGCTTGCCTGCCTGCCACACACACACACACACACACACACACACACACACACACACACACACACACACACACACACACATTACTGTGTCAGTGTGCCACATGAGATGATTAAAACCTCATGTCAGAGACAGCTTATGTGCCAACCATGCGACAATAACATGTATTATTAAGGCTTTATTATCTATTGCAACTCAGTCAACATGCCCCGGACTGTGTTTTGCTATGCTGGCGAATACATTTAATCACGATTTAGTGCAATCATGACGTTCATGGCTGGAGAAGCCATAGAATAACGTTACGCCTGCAGCTTGATTGACATCCCTGTCGTCCAATCAGTGCTATTTTTATTGCGACAATTCTGCTGTTGGACCCTGGCATTAGTTTTGTTGTAGTACTGACAAATATGTCGGCCTCTGGGAATCTCCTGACCACCAATATTATGGATATATGAGAAGAAGCACATCATTGTTTTGGAATTATATTCACCTGGTTTTCTTCTATTTAACTTCCGCATTGATGGAGCGGCCTGCAGACAGATGCTAGCTATTTTACAGAAGTTAAAGAACCAAGCAGCTTCCACCCCTAGCTAACATTTAGTTCAGCTAAGCTGCGTGTAGTGAAATAACGTCAGACATATCGGTGTCTGGCTAGCTAGCCAAACATTTAACGTTATCTGTATTAGCTTGACGCTGGGATAGCTAGCCACCACTGCAAGACTCGTAACGTTACAACCTGCTGGCACCGCTGAATGAGTCCTATGAATAATACTGAATGTTGCGTTAAGGAGTTGTCTCTGCTGATCATAACCCCATGAGGAAATAACACGACCAAGACTGGCACATCCCATTCACCGTTTTTTGGACCCAGAACAATTGTAAACCCCCTCACAGGTGAGGTGAATTGTTAGCCTGCTGCTATAGCCAGGGCTAACCAGTGGAGAACCGAGTAACGTTAGCTTAAGGCTAGCTAATGTTAATGTTTATATGGAAAATAAGCTTCTACAGTAACGTTATACTGAGAATTAACGTTACCAATCACACTAACGTTAACTTTACTTATCGCCTAAACCACGAGTCGTCTTTGCTTTGGTGTAGCTAGCTAGATAGCTAACGTGAATGTTTGTGTGTAATAACGTTACATTTCCCCTGTATCCTGTTAACGTTAGATAATTTCCATTATCGTGCAGCTACTGTGACTCATTACCGCTAACGTTAGTTCCTTTCATCATTATTGACTTGCTAACGTTACAGTCAGTATGTTAATAATAGCTATAGCTATCGTATTTTTTAAATTTTAGCCTATTTCTGCTCCCTATGTCAGATGTTTAACGTTATTATCGTCCTCACTAACAGTTATGCGTCCCCACCCCGGCTTCAATATTACACACTGGCTAATGTGGGCTGGATGCCACTGCACGATATGTAATGCACGCCAATTTACAGCGTGCATCCCATAATGATCAAGAGAAGGCTTTAAATAATGTGTTTTAAAAAAACAAACATGTAACGTTACACTTGTTAATCACAACCGCCTCTCTAAATAGTGAGATTTTCAATGTAGTTTGGCGTGACGTTCCGTGTTAGTTGCATCGTGTCCACTGAGCTGTCAAACCCAACGCTGCTGGGCCGTATGACTGAATCAATTAGGGGCTGCTTTTCACCTGGATCAACGCTGCACAATGTCACTTAAATGGCAATCCATAATTGGAGACTCGTGGTCAGGAAAATTAGGTCGTTGGCATCATTTTACCGGTTTGGTGAATATACTGTACCGATGCTGTAGCTGCTGTTACAGCGCTGCCGTGACTGCAGCAGGCCATTACACACCCAGGATGTATGGGTGCAAGTGCTGGCAGTGCTGTATGCCCCTTTTTAGATGTAAGAAGGTGCCATTGTGTCTGGGGATTTTCTAACATTTACAGCATTGTAGGGTAGATATTCTGCCCAATAGATTAAGGATGCACAGTTTTGATCAGATCACATAGAAGGCACTCATGGTTAAATGAGGAAATAACTAATGTCTTATATCATGGAGCTTGAGTAAATGCAAATGATGTGGTGCATGTTCGGAATTCCTTTGCAATACAGATTTCAGTGAATTAAGAGCACTTAAGGTAAACCATCTTTTTCTGTGTGTAGTCCCTGAATGTGATGGGATGGGATTTATTAAATGGTTGGCTTTCATAAATACAATCCTAGATTTTTACAGCATGTCAAAGCAGATGTATCCCTTGTTGTACAGGAGTGTATGTTCAGTATTGAGCATCATGCCACTTGGAGGTACCAGGTCCATTTAACAGTTACTAACCTTAATTTTGGCCTTCAGGGAAATATTGGGTAGTAAACAAGAAGCAATATCTTGTATTCCTCCTACTTTGCATGGCAATGGTGCATGTGTTTCTATCTAAACATTGAGCTTGTGTTCATTAAGCCTATTCAAAGTCTAGATTTTCTTTGAAATTCCTATTTGAAATTTTGTTGGCTTGAAAAACCTACTTATTTAAGGTGATGATAAAAAATGGGTAGAACATGACCTCAGCCACTGCCTTTTCAGGATGGCATGACCAAGATCTTTTGCTCAAATCTCAGTGTATCTGCAATTGTGTGGTACATACAGTTGGAAATATAGACAAAATAGGCCAACATTAAAAGGAGATGTCTGGCAGTAGTACTGGGTAGTCTAAATCCATTACGTTCCACTTCTGGGATTGCTTTGGTGCCACCGGAAATTCCGCCGAATGTCCCTCTTTTTGGCCGGATGTCTTACCTTCCGCTTTCTTTGTGATGGAAACTCCGAATCATACAGTTGTAGAACAATCGTGCCATGTAGTTAAGGGATTTATTTCTTTGGCTTTCTCACTGTGAGCTAGAGTGATTTTAAGAATACACATACTTCATGATTCTCACTACCCCGCGTTAATTGTGTCAGGGATGTTAATAATTAACCATTAACCGACAGTATGATTTTTTTTTTTTTACTGATTTTAATACTATCAGTAAAACAATATTATAAACAAGTAATTTAAATAAAGTTTGTTGCACGGTAAAGAAAAATATTTTATTTCTTTACTGTTAGTTAACCCGTGAGTGCAAAGTTTGCAGTAGCAAGTTTTCCTTAACCACAATCCACACTCTATTCCATAGGGCTGCAACTAACGGTTATTTTCATAGTTGATTTAAACTGTTGATTATTTTCTCGATTTATTCAATTAGTTGTTTGGTCTATAAAATGTCAGAAAATGGTTAAAAATGTGGATCAGTGTTTCCAAAAAGCCAAAAATGACGTCCTCAAATGTCTCGTTTTGTCCACAACTCAAAAATATTCAGTTTACTGTCACAGAGGAGAGAAGAAACTAGAACATATTCACATTTAGGAAGCTGGAATCAAAGAATTTTTACTTTTGTCTTAAAAAAATTACTCAAACCAACTAATCGATTATCAAAATAGTTGATAATTTAAGAGTTGACAACTAATCGATTAATCTTTGCAGCTCTACTATTCCACTTGGTGGCAGTTGGGGGTCTTTGTATTCCTTTAAAGACGAATTATATAAATTTGGGTAACCTCTCTTCCAAACAAGATTCAGTTTTGATATCTTATTTGTCTTTTTTTTTTTTCTTCTTCCAAACAACTGGAGCATGCGCAGTAGGCCTGCTTTCTATGTGGACATTCGGCGATATCGCTTTTTTGGGCTGTACGCGGACATGGGCAGATGGCGACATTTACGTCCCGTTACACGTGCTGTGTTTCTTTTAACTACTGAGGTAATGGACAGATGAGTGTAGTTTGTTGGACTCCTGTCAGAATGACCTGATGAATATTGCACACTACTGGGGCTGAACAATGAATTGTTTTCAAAATCGAAATCACGATTTGAATGCCATCAGCTAATTGCCAAGACTGCAATTAATCAAATGTGTAATATTTAGTTGAGTGTTTGATTTAACATTTTGTATTCCTCTTTTTTTATTATATTTACTGTTATTTCATAAGATATATGCTGGAATAATGTTACATATGACAGATTCAATGTTCCATGCTTATTAAAAGAAAAACCCTTATTGATGATTCATATCTATGTTCTCATCCTTGCATAAGAATATAGAGCAGTTTTGATGGTGTCATGTTATAATGCTCCATGACATGTTTTATCTTACACAGTGAATATGAACTTTAGCTAAACTTAATAATGATCGCAAATCGAATTGTAATCGCAATATCTGGCAGAAAAATCGCAATCAGATCTTATTTTCCCCCCAAATCGTTCAGTCCTACACACTACTGACTACTTTTTTTTTTTTTTTGGTCTCTCAGTGTTCAGTTACTTCTGGGGACATTTTGGTTAGAGCGTGATAGGGCGTTCTGTTTGTACAGTGAATTTCCAAAGTCAAAGTCGGAAACACACCCCCTGACCTCAGATTTCCAAGCTCGGAACTCGGGCAACCACCGAGTACCCCACGCTAAAAATCCAACATGGCTGCTCCGTGAATCAGCAGTAGTGAAAGCTGTAGTAACATACAGTTATAAGCACTTATGTGTTATTTGTAACTCACTAAATCAGTCGTACACACAGAGCTGTCCATATTCTATCTGTATACATGTTGTTAGGCTGTTTGTAAGCAGCGCAATGCGTTGTTATAAACTGGCATTGCTAACAATGGCTAACCTGGCTAGAGCTAATGACAACAATGAAAGTCTGACTTGTAAATGGAACGCATTCAACTCGGGTGTGACGTCATTCCCAGCTTCGGCTTCAGAGTTCCGAGGTCAGTGGAACGCACTATAACCCTTGTTTTGTCCTTCGGGTCACCGGGACCCAAAGGACAAAACAAAGTGCACACTGCCCAAAACGTCCCCAGAAGTAACTGAACACTGACTGACAAAATCTTCTTTTCTTAAACGACATTGCTGATTGAAGTGTCACCGATTGATGATTCGACTTTCAGGAGGCAGCCCCAATTATTTAAAATTTTTTTATTAATAGATAATCACTGTCAGTAGGGCTGCAGCTGTCAATTATTTTGAGTATTATAATCGAGTAATCGGATAAGAAATACTTTGCAATAATATACAAGAGTGGTTTAATTTTCAGAAAAAAGCAACTTTGTTATTGCCTACATTGCTTAAAATATTATCTCTCAAAAACCTAAACACATTTAGTACATTTAAGTGCCACAATACATTGTTTTTAAAGAAAACATTTTCTGAAATGCAATAACAACCTCAAACTAAGGCAAACATTAAACCTACATAAACATTACCTTAACTTTCAGAACTACAAGTTTCAACCTGAGACTGATCTGTAGATAGGCCTATATGTAAATATTAGTTATACTCAACCTAGTGACCCAAAGGACAAAACGAGGGTTATGTACTTTTGTTTACTTTGTTGAGAATAGCTCTCTAAACCCTGTCTCTTGTAAAGTAAGTAAGTAAAGTTTATTTCTAGAGCACATTTAAACACAGTTTAAGCTGACCAAAATTCTGTACAGACGAGCACTAAGGTGCTGTTAAAATGCTACCCAGCTCTGTTACACTTATGATAGTAGATCGCTGATCAGATGTTTCTCTGTGAATGGGAGAGAGAGTTGGAGAAGGAGGTGCCAAAAAATCAGCTGTTTTTCCGAAGGGATAGTCAACAAGTCGGCTCTTTAGATCAAGTCGTGGTCACCACTACGTATTTTCTTGTCTTTGATTTTGGTAGTTGTGTTTGGTGTAGTTCCATCGTCCATACGACTCTGCTTCGTGGAATGGAGGATTAAGTTAGACTCCATGTTTTCTGTTGAGATGCTGAAGCACTGACGTTGTGCTGTTATCGTGGTAAGCTTGTTTGGTATTGCAATAGACACATTGTACACAGTTTTAGTTTTAATTATGTTTGAACTGATTCCAAACTTTGGACACTTTGTCGTTTTCTCTTGCCCGTCTCTTCTCTCACTATTTACGCTCTCTTCATTTTGTAATCTGCGGCGTCAGTCTTCATGGCATGTGTCGCCAGCAGCGTCAGACCAGTTTGCGACAGTAATAATCATCCGTGCGGAAACACTGAGCGATACATTAGTCTCGCTTTGCCAGACTGTCCAGACGCTGCGGAGCGGAGGAGGGATCTCACATAGCATTCTGGGATGGGAGAAAAACGTGCTCTGGTTTATTGGCATTTACTGGTAACTGGTTCCAACTAGCCTACTGCTCCGAATAAGTGACAAAATAGAGAATATAGTTCCCAGTTTATATTTGGTTAGAAGATGGCTGTGTCTCATGTGACCTTGTTATTTGTACACGCTATGACACAAATCACAACATGTAAACAGGAACATGTTGGTGTTATTTTGTCACTTATTGGAAGCAGTAGGCGAGTTGGAGCCATGTTACCTGCAGGATCTGTGCTAGGCTAAGCTAATGCTGGGGGCGTCAGACAGCGTTACAGCACTTACGGAGATGAGAAGGGTATGTATCAACTTGTCTAACTCTGGGGGTTACAGTGAATAAGCTAAAGTCCCACTAAGTCGGCGTGTTCCTTTAAGCCAATCACAATTTTCATGGACGGTGCTATGGCCTGCACAGAGCTGCTGTAGAATAGTTGTGAGAGAAAACTCAGATTGGACAGATAGTCTAGCTAGCTGTCTGGATTTACCCTGCAGAGATCTGAGGAGCAGCTAACCATAGTCCTCAGAAATCCACCGGAGGTTACAAAAGATTACAACACAAAGAAAGCGGAAGGAAACTGTCCGCTCTGCTGCTGTTGAAGCTGCCTGTGAAAATCTTAGTAGTTTCATACAGTCTGTGGTGAAAACCCAACGTAAAGCACAGTAAGACAAAATGTATGTTGTTTTATTTTCAAAGTGTGCGGTGATAATAGGTGCCGACCTGTGTCATTTCCAACCAATCACATAATTTGTCCCGCCCCGGCTGGTAGTGACCCTGGCCGGGCACCATTCACATTGAAATTGATCCTTGTCCTACCCTGATCCAACCCACCTTGTGACCTGGGTCGCGAGGCCGAGTAGATCGAGGAGGGTTACCCCAATTCGGACACAGTCGACCTGGGTATAACCCTGGTTGAGCTACTGGTGTGAAAGGGGTGCAATTATTAATTATTTACACTTTAAAATGCGCAAATTGATTTAAACGTTAAATGATCATGTTACCTTGTTTTGGGACTGTCCGTGGACTAGGTGGTAACGTTAGACTGGATGCTTTCTGCTAAAATGCTAAAGCATTGATCTATCTATCTATCTATCTATCTATCTATCTATCTATCTATCTATCTATCTATCTATGGAAAGCTAGTTCGGTTTTACACACTGTACAGTTTTTAGTTTCAGCTTGAAGTGATCCAAAACTTTTGTTTTCTCTGGCCTGTCTCGCGCCAAGCTATTTCTCTCTCTTCGTCCATTTTGCAATCCTCGCAATTACAGTGATGTATATGATATATATTAAATGGATCATACAAAGCCTCTATGCAAAAAAAAATAATTGCATAAATGAGTTTTAGTAATCAAATTACTATTAAATGTGCATCTGAAATGTTCTGTCTTGGTTTCACAATTTTTTTTTACTTAAAGATGCAGTAGGTAAGTCTTATAAAACTAACTTTCTGTCATATTTGCTGAAACTGACCCTATGTTCCAGTAGAACTACATGAATTATGCAATATAAAAAAAATCCAGCTCCTCTGGCACCACCTACAGCCAGACGTAGACACGTTTCATCTCGACAGGTAACATAATTACCAAGAATGATTTATCTTTCACTTGGTTATTAGTAGTCAAAAGTCCACAAAGCTAGGTTGGTGAGGATAATAGTAACATTTGCACAGTGGTCAGTCTGATATGATGCTGAAATGGGTAACAGTAGCCTGCTAGTTAGCATTGTTTTACTGTTGGTGAGTTAACATTGTGTTAGTGTTTAGTTATTGAAAATGTTGTCTGACATGCCTACGCAGTTGTCAAACTACCTTGTGTGGGAGGGGCTTAGGAGACGGTTTGGGCTTCAGCAGAAAGGGGGGAGGGACTGAGAAGTTGTCGGATGTTCAGATTTGTTGGCAAAGTCCTGGTTCTTCACAATCTTAACTACAGCAGCTTTAAAGTGTACTGAAGTAGTTTATCACATGACACAGTTAAGGTACACTTTTTCCTAAAAACTAAAATTTCCTTAAAATGTTTAATCTAAAAAAATGTTTTATAATGAAGCAAATGACATCCGGTATATGGTAGAGTATATTAATTAGTTGGTATATTATACAGTAGTTTATACTAAGTGAAATATGGTATACAAGGTATGAGCATGACAAAGTTCAGGGTTCTTACTTAATTAAACATTTGGTTTCATTTATTCATATTATTTGTGAATTCTTCATGTGCTGGGCTGCCTGATTACCGTGCTCCTTTTGCGAGGAGGTCATTGATCCTTATTTCACTTGGAAACATTGCATGCAAATTTGACATTTTACAGTCACGCTGACATAAATCTATGCTCTAGCCAAAATATTTTACCATGGCTTGTGTTATTTTCATCCAAAACGGCAAACTTAGTTACTACTTCTGCGAGTGAAGATAGCCGGAGCAGTATCCACTTTTATCACGTGTTCCATGGCACCAACACAGGATTAGATTGTGGAAATGCCTACAAATGATTTCGTACCGAACAAACCCAGCTTTAGCTTGTATGAACAAAGTGGCCACACACTGCTGTTCTAGTGTTAAAGGTCCCATGACATGGTGCTCTTTGGATGCTTTTATATAGACCTTAGTGGTCCCCTAATACTGTATCTGCAGTCTCTTTTATATAGACCTTAGTGGTCCCCTAATACTGTATCTGCAGTCTCTTTTATATAGACCTTAGTGGTCACCCTAATACTGTATCTGCAGTCTCTTTTATATAGACCTTAGTGGTCACCTAATACTGTATCTGCAGTCTCTTTTATATAGACCTTAGTGGTCCCCTAATACTGTATCTGCAGTCTCTTTTATATAGACCTTAGTGGTCCCCTAATACTGTATCTGCAGTCTCTTTTATATAGACCTTAGTGGTCACCTAATACTGTATCTGAAGTAGGGCTGGGCGATATGGCCTAAAAATAAAATCCCCGATTTTTTCCAAAAAAATCCGATTTAAGATTTAAATCGATTTTTTTCTCCCTCTACTTAAAATCAATCTGCAGATGACAAAGAAATTGTTCCAAACAAGTTTTATTTTGTTTGACTCATACACACACACACACGGGGCATGTATATCATTATGATTATTGATTATTCATGCCAATTTTGTGGAAATATAAATTGGTTTGAGTGTTGTTGTTTTTTTTGGGGGGGGGTATACAACAACAAAACGGATGCGTGAGATAAAGCTGTTTTCACACATACAGGTAATTCACTTCTCGTTCCTCGCTAAAAGTTCAAATAATTTTAACATTATTGCGCAACCTTGCCCCTATTTTCACCTGTAGCTGAGTAACGTACGTTAACATCCCATGATGGTCTCTTGAATGTAGCATACCTGTAGCAAGCTGGTAGCAAGCTCCTCCGTAGCGATAAAAACAAACGTCGAAGCGGAGCTCCGTGCTACAGAGCGGAGATTGCAAGTTGTTTAAGCCGCTACAGACCTCCGTCACAGCTCGGTCGTATCAGCAGCATTTAGTAGACGTGTTGAGCTGCAAAAGAGTTTCTCAACACCGGCTCTGTTGCCCCGCAGGGTGCTCCTTCAGGTCAGCTGTAGCTGGTGGTTCAGTGACCGAGAATAGGTGACTCTCAGCCGGGGACAGTGCACCGCGAGCTGCCGGTCATTTCGGCGGAGATTACGGATAAGTAAGTAATGAAACGACTGGTTAAGAAAATAATTAATGTTAGTCCCTGTCGCTGCCATGTTGTTTGTGTATCTCTGTGGCAAACGCGCGGGGGGGGGCCGTTCGGAGCTACGGAAGCCCAGAAGGGAGCGTCGGCGGATGTTAAGGAGAAAATCGATTTTTCATTTAAAAAAATCCACGTTGACTACACATTCGAGTTAATCGATAAAATCGATTTATCACCCAGCCCTAATCTGAAGTCTCTTTTATATAGACCTTAGTGGTCCCCTAATACTGTATCTGAAGTCTCTTTTTATATAGACCTTAGTGGTCCCCTAATACTGTATCTGAAGTCTCTTTTATATAGACCTTAGTGGTCCCCTAATACTGTATCTGAAGTCTCTTTTATATAGACCTTAGTGGTCCCCTAATACTGTATCTGAAGTCTCTTTTATATAGACCTTAGTGGTCACCTAATACTGTATCTGAAGTCTCTTTTATATAGACCTTAGTGGTCCCCTAATACTGTATCTGCAGTCTCTTTTATATAGACCTTAGTGGTCACCTAATACTGTATCTGAAGTCTCTTTTATATAGACCTTAGTGGTCCCCTAATACTGTATCTGAAGTCTCTTTTTATATAGACCTTAGTGGTCCCCTAATACTGTATCTGAAGTCTCTTTTTATATAGACCTTAGTGGTCCCCTAATACTGTATCTGAAGTCTCTTTTATATAGACCTTAGTGGTCACCTAATACTGTATCTGAAGTCTCTTTTATATAGACCTTAGTGGTCCCCTAATACTGTATCTGAAGTCTCTTTTATATAGACCTTAGTGGTCCCCTAATACTGTATCTGCAGTCTCTTTTATATAGACCTTAGTGGTCCCCTAATACTGTATCTGAAGTCTCTTTTATATAGACCTTAGTGGTCCCCTAATACTGTATCTGAAGTCTCTTTTATATAGACCTTAGTGGTCCCCTAATACTGTATCTGAAGTCTCTTTTATATAGACCTTAGTGGTCACCTAATACTGTATCTGAAGTCTCTTTTATATAGACCTTAGTGGTCCCCTAATACTGTATCTGCAGTCTCTTTTATATAGACCTTAGTGGTCCCCTAATACTGTATCTGAAGTCTCTTTTTATATAGACCTTAGTGGTCCCCTAATACTGTATCTGAAGGTGGAGGGTGGGGGTGTGGCCTTGACCAACTGTCACTTTGCTCGTTTGAAAGCCATGATGTCTCTCATGGGTGGGCTAAATTCTCTGGGTGGGCAAAGCAGAGAAAGGGGAGGTAACCTTGCTCCTTATGACCTCATATTTTATTCTCCTATACATTAATAAAAGCCGTAATAAAAGCTTCATTGTCAAAATAATGGTGTTTTTCCATTACATGGTACCTGCTCGCCTTGACCTCTACTCTGCTTTTTTGGTTTTCCATTACGAAAAAAAGTCCCTGGTACCTGCCAACGGGTCCTTTTTGTATCACCTCCGTCGAGGTTTCCAAGCGAGCTGAGGCGATACCAAAAGGTGACGCGAAAACTTGCATACTACTGATTGAATCGTCACAAGTCACTGTGTCATCACTGCTAGCGACAGACGGGGTGTAGTGAACAAACCCGCCATTTTTAAATAGTTTAGCCAGCGGCGTCTTTTTTTTGCTGCCTCCAGCTTCTTTCGAAACTAAATTTGTCTTGCCGAGAGTAAAAAAAACAACACACCTTCGACGTTCTGTGCGTGTGTCGCGTTAGGTCACAGTTTCCTGCAGCATCGCTATGACGACCACCCACACTCGCCTCACGCATGAGGCGGTACTAAATCTGCAATGGAAAAAGGAGGCCGGGGCACCGCGGTCGAGTAGAGTAGAGCTGGTACTAGCAGTGGGTAAGCGCCATAAGAGCTTTTGGGGAGAAACGATAAAACTGCCAAGTATTTCTCTAACATTAAAAGTGACAGGACTCTTCCTTAGGTCTCCAGAAAAGTGTGAAGTGAATTGGTTCAACTACGGTGGCCGGGAAGTGCAATGCAACATTACAAAGAATGAAACACTTTTACAAAGCTCGAGACAAATTTACATTTTGGAAAACAAAATAACATTTTGGAAAACAAAATAACATTTTAGAAAACAAAATAACATTTTAGAAAACAAATTTACATTTTGGAAAACAAATTTACATTTTAGTAAAACAAATTTACATTTTGGAAAACAAAATAACATTTTAGAAAACAAATTAACATTTTGGAAAACAAAATAACATTTTAGAAAACAAATTTACATTTTGGAAAACAAAATAACATTTTAGAAAACAAATTTACATTTTAGAAAACAAATTAACAAGATGCAAAACACTTTTACCAGTCCTGAAACAAATTTACAAATGACATATTCTTCACGGAAAGGGAATGTACCACATACCGGAAGTGATGAGGTGTTGTATACATGTCGCCTTGACTACGGCAGTTATGGACGTGGATCGAATGCGTCAATAGAGCCGCCATCTTGGAACAGGGGAGGCACTGCCTTATATACTGTCTATGGGCCGTCTTTAATGCATCAGCGTCAATGTAGGCAAAGGTCTAACGGAAATAAAATCACTATAAATCGTCAAAATATCATTAGATGTTCTAGTTTTTTTAAACAAAAAAGACAAAGAGACTAATTAATGTGTTAATACAAAGAATATTTATTATAATCAGTTCACAGATATGAGTACAAACGGAAACTTCACCCTTCTGAACTAAGAGGTTCTGCTTCAAAGTGAAGTTTAAACAGACTGAAATGTCCAGGCTCACTCCCCCACTAATGATTCATTTATTTCTGCAGGTATTTATTTATTTAACGAGACTTAAAGTCATGTTTCGTCATCCACAGTCCGAGTCCCGCCAGACTCCCTTTAGGAAACCTGTGATTTAAACTTCAGCAGGTTGTGACAGTCCGCTCCGCTCAGTCCTGGATCTGATTCTCACGGGCTTCCCTTCCCTCCAGCGGGCCCAGCAATACGGCCCGGGTCTCCAGCTGCGTGGTGTCGGTTTTGGCTCCCAGGAATGGGCAGTGAGCTCCAGGTCCTGCAGCTGCGACGGACTCAGCTGCCCTCCCCGCTGTACCTTCGATCCGGCCACGGCTGTCGATACGTTCCCTGTTTTTCCAATGTTTCCGTTAGGTCCGCGTCCTTTAAAAACTCCAAACACCGACCAGTAAAGTCACCATAAACTTTATTCACGCCGTATACTCACAACAACACAAATTGACTGCGCTCACCAACAACACCTCATCACTTCCGGTATGTGGTACATTCCCTTCCCGTAAAGAATCTGTCATTTGTAAATTTGTTTCGGGACTGGTAAAAGTGTTTTGCATCTTGTTAATTTGTTTTTTAAAATGTAAATTTGTTTTCTAAAATGTAAATTGGTTTTCTAAAATGTTATTTTGTTTTCCAAAATGTAAATTTGTTTTTCTAAAATGTAAATTTGTTTTCTAAAATGTTATTTTGTTTTCCAAAATGTAAATTTGTTTTCTAAAATGTTATTTTGTTTTCCAAAATGTAAATTTGTTTTCTAAAATGTTATTTTGTTTTCCAAAATGTTAATTTGTTTTCCAAAATGTAAATTTGTTTTCTAAAATGTTATTTTGTTTTCCAAAATGTAAATTTGTTTTCTAAAATGTTATTTTGTTTTCCAAAATGTTAATTTGTTTTCCAAAATGTAAATTTGTTTTCCAAAATGTAAATTTGTCTCGAGCTTTGTAAAAGTGTTTCGTTCTTTGTAATGTTGCATTGCACTTCCCGGCCACCGTATTCAACGGTTCACATGATATGCATGTTCACACAAAGAAAGCCACCACTCTCCAATTATAGTAGTGGCCTGTATTTCTGGTTTAACCCTAACCCTCACTCTGACATCTCTCCATTAGTGCATGTATAGGTACTGGGTGTGTGTAGTTCAGGCCTGTGTGTAATGTGTATAATAACAGAGTGAAAACATTGTAATTTCCCTTACAGGATTAATAAAGTATACATTCTTATTATTAATATGCTGCCTGGAGAATGCCACTTTTCAAGCACGGGGAGGGTTTTTAGGCTTTTCCCCCTTCCCTATTCTCTTGTTAATTATATACTGTCTTTAAAAAAAATAAAACCCTTGTGTATTACACTGAACACTGAACAGACACTTTCCCAGAAGACAACAGGTCACAACTCAACAGGCTATGAAAATAAAAAATGTGTCTTTAAAAGTATAAAATCGCACGGACAAAGAAAATTAGATAAATAGATAAAAGTACCTGTGTTTTTAAAAAAATAATAATTGTTTACACACGAGTATTTGATCTTAACCCAGCCCTTGTTCCTCTCATTGCTACTGTAGGTGCAGCATCCTGACCAACCATCAGACTGGATTCACTTCTTTCGTGACCCAGGACCTTTTTTATAGGAAGTTTATATTCAGTACTGCCTCCTCATCCATATACACAAAGCCATCCAAATCAACAACCGAGGAGGCCCCAGCACTGGGTCCTGTTTTACAGGTTGGAGAAGATACTTTAAACCTGGAAAAAATACAAATGGCCTTAGGAATTTCTATCTTCCACAGATAAAAGCTGCAGTTTTTCATATTTTTGTTGAGGTTTATTTGTAGGAAGTTGCTCTGGAGAAGCTGTATCCTACAAGGGATTGTTGTGGAAGCATGTTATCCAAGCCTCAGTGCTCTCTGCTGGGGAAGGAAGCATAGGGAAGGCCCTAGAAGTCCCTGGAGAAGACGGCAAAATAGAAAACGGCCTGTAGCTGGAAGGCTTACAGTTACATAACTTACAGGCACAGCCATCCACTAACACAGTTGAACAAGGAAACCAGTGGGGAAACTGGGTTGTTCAAAATGTTGCTATTGCTGGCTGATGTATGAGATAATGCCATTATCTATTCACACATAACCCCCAGCGCTCCATATCAACACTGTAATTTTGAGCTCTTTCTCAAAAATTTCATTTACATGGATACTAATGGATGTTCGACTGGATTTTCCCACAAATGTTTTGGAAAGAATCACACCACCACTTCTTGCATTTTGTCTTCCAATCACATACCTGGTGCCGCTGGCAAGTGAGGTGGTTTGAATCAGCCACCGGCGGGGTTTAGGGATGCCCCGACACAGGAAAACCAGGATCCTCCACTGGCCCGTTTACAGACTGCGGTTTCTAATACGAGTTCTGGACTGAAGGCAAATTGTCTCCTTCTCTAGGAGTGCAAGGGGTTGTCACTTTTTATTTACAAGACTTTTCTTACACTGCTACAACTGCCCAGACTGCTGATCTCTGGGTGCTAAAAAACTTTATATTTTAGTGGTAATCTCATACATTCTGCTAGCACATTTAGCTACAAACCAAGCTGAGAAAAGTTATCGTTCTTTCAAGCTTTCCTCTCCATTTTTTGCTGTTTCTTTTGGTCCATCTTGTATGTCCATCTCCTACCAAAACAGGCCTTCCTCTGCCAACTTTTATACCTCACTAAACTTCCGTTCTTTGACCAATCAAATCAAACTGGATGAGGTCACATCAGGCTCATCAGTTTAGCTGAGGTTCTCTGTGTGTCAGATTCCGATTCAATTGGACTTTCCCAGCAACCAAATCACTAACAAACTACATTTTTGTGTTTAAATTCAAAGGTCCAACTAGTTTTTTAAATCTCAAAAACAGCCATGTTTTTTGTATTGAACTATTATTTTTTTCTCCAAGCCCTTATTCACTTTGCAATCCAACAAGCAAACGTCCTCTTTTTAGACTGATTTTACTCAGTCAGTTTCCATTGGCTTGTATACGTAATTGACTGGCATGTTGGGTAGAACCGAGACAAGCTAGTGTGTATTTGCTTTGCAGCTCTGTAAGAGATAGCTGTTCCGGACACCTCCTCTGCTGTCGTTCATCCCGCCTTGCCACCTGTTTTCTGGCTGACAGGAAAACAAGGCTTTCACAGCTGAGGTTCTTTTAATCTCGCACACAAACACACAGCCGATCAGGATCGACCTTTGACCTAAGAAAGCGATCGCTCCTCCTTCCATCTTAGTGTCATGAAGCAGAGGAGTGTTTTCCTCTTTTCCACGTGAAAGAGGAAAACACTCCTCAATTATCCCTCCATCTCTTGTATCTGTTTTTTCCATTTTTGCTTTTTTTGCCAGTCCATCATTTCTAACCACAAATTACAAATCCACCCAGTACACCACACCTAAAGAAACGTTTAACTCTGAACGACAAATTCCTAGGCGTAGCAGTTGCTGGACACACACACACACACACACACACACACACACACACCACTACACACGTTAAAAGCGATGCCAGGTAGCAGCAGTAAGAGTGGAGGGCGGGGTCCATCCTCGTCACCCCTCCCCCACGCCGTGATCCCGCCCAGCAGACCCCTGAGGCCCTCCCGCTACGTCCCGGTGTCGGCAGCCACTTTCTTCCTCGTTGGCTCCACCACGCTCTTCTTCTGCTTTACGTAAGTGGCAACAGTGCATTGTCTTACACACCTACAGGCCTGATTATAAGCTGCAATGAACTATTTCATAAAATACTTCATAACAAACCTAAAATCACTGATACTAGAGAGGGCCTTGTTCTTTGTACAAACTTTGGACAACTGAGTTTGCTTGATCGGATTGGTGATGATTTGACACCGGAGCTGTTTTCAGTGTTACGCGTCCTTAACCCCCTGAGGCCGACGATCTCGTATAGGACTGCAAACTGCGTGTTTTGTCATATTTAATATATACAGATCAATGCAGTGTGGAAGACTTAACTTTTTGTTTTGTTTAGAAGCAGAAAGAAGCAATTTCATTTAGGTCTTCCGTGTGTTTGTAGGCCTTACTGAAGCTTTTTAATCCAGCCTGGAACTACAGTGTCCAGTATCGTAAATCCATAATCTTAAATTCATAAATCACGTTATGTAATGTTCGATATCTTCCCCATCGCTTCAAGCTAGTTTTGTTCTGTTTGTTTAGCAGGGAAGGTAACAGTTGGGTCTTTTCAAAGAGGGCTCCCGTGTCTTCCTGAATGCGTAAGAGCTCGTCGATCTACAAATGCCCTGTGATGTCTGTGTGGATGCCACCCAGCGCCATTACGGATGTGCATTCTCATATTCTCTCAGATCTATAGCCTATTAATATACAGTATATGGTAACACCCAAAATGTATTATGTTGCTGCTATGTACACTAAAGGCGTAACAAACAAGCCAAAGTGTGTGTGTGTGTGTGTGTGTGTGTGTGTGTGTGTGTGTGTGTGTGTGTGTGTGTGTGTGTGTGTGTGTGTGTGTGTGTGTGTGTGTGTGTGTGTGTGTGTGTGTGTGTGTGTGTGTGTGTGTGTGTGTGTGTGGTCAATTCTGCTTTAGATTAGTGAGGCGAAAATAGGCCAACATCTGTCACTCTGACAAAAGCCCGTGATTTAGTCTCACACTGTCTGTTGGTGTTTGAATCCTTGCAGTCACTCTCACACATATCTTATTTTCACACTAGGGAATTAATACAACACACTAGTGAATTAATGCAACACTACATGAAATGGTTGTCTGAATAATGAGGGAATAACGCGTAAATAGACCATGTGTAGACCATAAAGCATTAGTATGGTTGTAATTCATTTTGACATGTTGGTTTGTTAATTATTATTTGGAATTTAAGAAAAAAGCATAATTATGGGCTTGTGTTATTTTGGTATGCATATAGTCAAATACAAAAAAAACTAACCACACCTAAATATCAGCACAGTGTCCGCTATTTCCAGCTTTTTTTATTCCAAACAAATTGTATCATCCGTCAATAACCTTATTTTGGTCAAACACACCTGTGTGCTGTCTTAGATTAGCTTAGGTGTGTGTGTGTGTGTGTGTGTGTGTGTGTGTGTGTGTGTGTGTGTGTGTGTGTGTGTGTGTGTGTGTGTGTGTGTGTGTGTGTGTGTGTGTGTGTGTGTGTGTGTGTGTGTGTGTGTGTGTGTGTGTGTGTGTGTGTTTTAAGATCACAAACTGTTTTTTGGATTGCATGGGTCCTGTAGCAATCAAAATCTTGAGTCTTTTTTGGGTTAAGGGGTATGAGGTAGCTAATGTTAATGAATATATATATATATATATATATATATATATAGCTACTATAAAAGAGTCACAATATCTGAAGATGTGTCTTTGGACAGGGAAGAAACATAGGATAGTTATGTTATATTATTTGTCTTACTGTCAACAAATTCTGTAAAAGCACCAAAATCAATTAATGCATTCTACTACAAATGTTGTGCCAGAGAGCTCCATTGCTGTTTAAAACACATCAGTAAGCCACTTTGTTGCACTGGGTGACATATTCCTTCATCAATATGAATACACACTGAGTTAACTTTGACTCAGTCCCACATACACCACCCTGCTGCCACAAATACTCATTAGAGCACCACATGTGGATTAATCTGCCGCTGAAAGTAGTCCCTGAGAAATGCAATTTGTTTGCTAAAAACTACAGTGACCAGCTGTTTTAGGAAATTCATAGGTGTGTCTTGGGTAGGTAACAATGGGTGTGGAGCCGAATGCCACAGACAGCAGGGCACTCGTAATATTGAGAGACGGACTATGCGTTGTTGTTTTGTTATTTTAATGGGATTTGTTGACAAAAATTAAAATAGAGGAAACCACCAGCCTTATCCTTTTTAAAGTGCTTGATCAATGATTCAGCTCACTTTGAATCGTCCTACACTTTTGCAGGTTTGATCTTACAGAAATGTTGTAGTGATAACACGTCAGTCCAGGGTTAGGTGAAATCAAACCAACTCCCAGTAATCCACATATGGAGAACAATGCCCAAGACCTCTCTGTTCTGGATCCAACGGATGAAATAAATATCGGTCTAAAAAGTCACCAAACGAATAATGATAATATTCTGAGTCGGTAAACGTACCTACAAGTTGCCCTGCAGCTTGTCTTCCAAGGACACGGCCTCAATTTTGTTACAGCTGAACCATATAGTGGGACAGAATCTTTCTCTTGTTTTTACTTTTTTGACTTTACTGAGTGACGGGCACTGTCCTCTCCATGTTTCAGGTGTCCATGGCTTTCAGAGCGTTTCTCAGTGGCTGTACCCATCTACAATGGAGTCATCTTCATGTTTGTTTTGGCTAACTTCTGTATGGCCACATTCATGGACCCCGGCATCTTCCCTAGAGGTGAGCGCATGGATGTTTTGGAATGTACTGTATGTGTGTGATGTTGTATATGTGTCACCAAATAGGCCATTAAATACTGTCTGCAGTATGTTCATTGTTCATTGAAAAATCTCAAGTTTGCCTTTTGGCTTCATTTTCAAAGTGTAAACATTTCTGACTTATCCACACTCAAAGACAATTTCCTGTTATAGCCTCAGAACTCTTCTCTTTTTTTTATTTAGTTGAGGCAGAAGTTAACAATTCTCAATTTAATTTGTTTGATTTTAAATATGATCAGAGCTTAGAGCAGTCGTATTAACTGATATATACAACAATGGTTAATTAACTGACTGATTATAAAATGACTTGACCGGTAGTCAATCTAGGATAGGATAAAGTAGGGTGAAGAATCTCCAAGTGTACAAGTAGAATCAGTGTCATCAGATTTTGTGCTAATCAGTGCTTTTCTGTAGGAATATTGAGCATGTAAACCGTTTCTCTGTGTTTACTCTGGTATTTATATTTCAAAACTTGACCGGCGAGCTGGCTATCCAGCCCAGGCTAGCAGAGTCGACAGGAGGCTGGCAAGTTGATTTCCCGAACCTGATGAGCGAGAGCTGACTCATAGCCAGATGCCTTACCGTCTAATGTCAACCACATAAATCACAACCAATATTTGTAAAATAGACAATTATGCATACGTTTTGCAAAGCTGACAAAGAGGCGAATGGAGAGGTCTGCGCCTTCTAGAAATATGCGTGTGTGTTCTGTTTCTGTCCCTGCAGCTGAGGAGGACGAGGACAAGGAGGATGATTTCCGAGCTCCCCTCTACAAGACTGTGGAGATCAGAGGGATCCAGGTCAGGATGAAGTGGTGTTCAACCTGCCGCTTCTACAGGCCGCCACGGTGCTCCCACTGCTCCGTCTGTGACAACTGTGTCGAGGTGTGCTCACACTCACCCATTGACTTTTTACATAGAATTATGTACACCGTCTCTAAATAAATGATGTTTTAAAAGTACCTAATACATCATGCACATTTAGCCTGACGTAGGTCTACCTTAACAGTCGTAAAGCCAATCCAGTTTAGATATGTTTAAGAAAACTGCATCGACAGTATGTCTCCTGAAACACAGCTTTCCTTTAGCGGTTTCTGGTCGAGAGAAGAGTGTCAGTGTTAATGGCCCAAATACGACCAGTAGCAGCACTTTAAGGTCCAGACCAAGGTTCATGTTTTTTGTTACATTGTATACATTGGATCCGGGAAGTTTTGGTTTCACAGTGCAGTAATGTAAGCCCATTAAAGAACTATATATGACATAACGATGTCCTGCGTCTCCCGATACTAGTAACTGATTGGTTTGTAGACGGCCTTCCCCGTCCTCTTGTATCCTCTCTCTGGTGTCGTAGTTTATTCAACTGACTGCTGCTCTCCCCGTGCTGCCGCCGCTCTTTTTGTTTAGTTGCGTTGTTGAGAAGCCAGACACGGGAACTTTACTTGGGGATTGAGGAGCTGCGGCATTTATTCAGAGACAAACTGAAACCTGCGCTGTACGTTTACTACCACTTAACCAGTAAACTGCTGATGTGTTCTCTGATTTGATAGCCGACAGCTGTCTGCTCTGAGGGCATCCACCGTCAGACGCTCTCTATGTAGACCCTAAGCTCTGAGCTGTTCCTTAAAGGAGCTTCCCCGGTCTTATAACACAACGATAGCCTGCCCGAACTTCCTATATTTGGTCCGAAAGTCCGAACCATCCAAAAAAATGCTTTCACACTAGAAAACAAACGGATCTTGGTTCAGTTTGATCCGGACCGAGACCAAATTTCAGCCGTTTGCTCCAGACAGTGGTCTGTGGGAAGTTTCAAACCTGTAATATTGGTTTGGATCAAACTAAAAAGTCCGAAAGTCTGGACCAAACGAGGTAGATGTGAAAGGTCCCTAAGACCCAGACACACCAAACCGACATCGAAGAATTATTGGGAACGAAGACTGACTGTTGTTCGCCTCACGTCGCCTGTGTAACAGCAAAAAAAGTAGCACTTGGAACACACCGCGATGACTACAGCAGACGGCAGACTAGCATGTAGGTAACTCTCTATGCCAGCAGGTGGCGGTAATCTCTATTCGTCATTCCAAAAGGGAAGCCGGATATGCAAATTGTTGCTATAGTACATACATGAAATAAGGCAGCGTTTGGCACATAAATCATGCTAATCCGTTGGTCTCCAGTCGCTTCATTACAGATGGCTGTGTCATTAAAATATTCAGCCATGTGCTAGTTTGCTGGTTACAGCGGGCTGGTCGTCAGGCAGCGGCAGTGCGGCGTCTACGGTCCCTCCGCCTCATTCCTTGCTGCAGGGAGATTTGCCAAAAGGAGAGCGGACGCCATCTCTCTAGCTGCCATCCGCTCTTTTCCTGGCAAAGAAGTCTCCCTGCCGTGGGAAGAGGAGGGACTGACCAGCCCGCTACAACCAGCTTACTAACGGATGGCAGCCTAGCTAGCGAACCTACTAATTCCACTATCATGCTACACTGTTTCCAGAAAATGAGCCGCACAAAGATGTCACTCATTGGGCAATGAAGCAATGTGGGCTAAGCAGCGCCTCCCACACCAAGCAGGCTGCCCCTAAACCCCACCCGCTGAGTGAAAGTACTTTCGGTGTATAAAGAAACTGCTTGGCCTACAGACTGTAGGGAGATTTCCTTTTGTGTGAAGCAGCAAAAGGCCATAGCATGACTTGTTGAGTTTTTATTTGTCTGACTTGACATCGCTTCCTCCTGCAGTGTGACTATTGCGCGTGCACACGTCACAATGTTGATGCTGAAGCAGTTAATCATGCAGTCCATTTAAAAACTCTTACAGTCTGTCAGACCTGCTTGGGACATCACTCACTAGACCTTTTTCTTTGTGGTAAAGGAGTCATTGGATGTCAAACAATGGTGCAGTAGTTAGCACTGTCACCTCACACCAGCTGGGGCCCTTCTGTGTGGAGTTTGGATGTTCTTTACTTTGTCTTTGAACCGAGGCTTCCTCCCTCGGTTCCAAGACGTTAATTGTTGACTCCTTTATTTCCACAAAATCTATACTATATTCTCTCGCAGATGCCACTACAGTAACAGAAATAACTGAACATCATACTTGAGATGAACCTGTGGAGACCTGACTGTAGCTCATCTAGTGTGAAACATTCAAATGTATTGTAATGTTTACCACATATGTAGCTCCTGCTAAAGTCAAACACCAAAAGAAGTTTCTTTTTTTGTTTCCCTATCAGTTGTCTTTATCATGCCACTTCACATGGCGTGTGTGTAAATGTAAATTGCAGCTGCTGTACCAGGAAGTATGGAATGCTCTTTTTGATAACTGTATGCATGTTGAACAGGGCAGACAAAATACCATTACTTATTTTTCTTATCACAGTGTTTTTAACCCTCATAATGTAGGACTTCGACCACCACTGTCCTTGGGTGAACAACTGCATCGGCAGGAGGAACTACCGCTACTTCTTCCTCTTCCTTCTGTCTCTGACTGCTCACATCATGGCCGTGTTTGGGTTTGGCCTCCTCTTTATCCTCTACCATCGCCAAAACATCGACCGCTTGCACGCCATCGTCACGTATCCTTTAAGGATCTTTCCTATGTATTTTTGTCCCATCCATTTTAGTATTGCAGTTCTGTTCAGTTACAGTAGGTGTCCACTAGTGCTGTCAAAATGAATCTAATGAACTGTTACTTGTATTTGTTGACCCCACTAGGTGACCCTTTTTTGACTCCTAAAATAAAGAGAATGCTTCACAAAGCTTTATTTGGACCTCACTAGTGTCCTCCTCAGCAGTGACTAAAGTTCCTCCTTGGCTTCATTTCCATGATCAATTCTAATTCTTTTGATGACTCATGTTTCTAAACACCGCCACCACCAGGCCAAGCAGTCCATGTATGCACAAGATATACTGTATAATACTGCCATGGAATGTTTTCTCTGTGGGCCTTCTTCAATCAGTTTTAATCCGGTCTTTTAAGATATTCCTTGACCCTCTGTGCTCTCAGGCTAGGTGTAATGTGTGTTGCAGGCCTGTTCTTTATCCCTGTTGCCGGCCTCACTGGTTTCCACATAGTGCTTGTGGCCAGAGGCAGGACTACCAATGAACAGGTGGGAAACTCTGTTTTTACTGCGTATGCGCCAGTGTTAAGTCAAATAAATGAGTCACAGAAATCCTGTAGTTGATATTGGGGGAAAAAAGTGCAGTAGGACATCTTACAAACAGTAGGGTATTTAGGTGGAAAACATTGTGGACTACTTTAGAAAGATGCAAAACCAGAGAATACACTATTTTTCAATTTGGCATAATGCACTATTTCACAGCAGCCTCTCGAACCAAGTGCTATTAAATACTATTTTAAAACAATTGATTTATTAATTTATAGGTTACTAAGTGCCAGGAAAACCACACTTTTTTTTTTCTGCTGCCAGCAGGTGGGGTTTGGCCCCAAATGGCCCTTCCTCTCTACTTAGAAATATTAGAAAGATGTTATTATCAGTGACATTATTTAGAACACATTTACAGTAAGAGCCCATGCCTTAAATCAAACTGTATTCATTTTGAAGTGGTGACTTTTTTTTTTTTATCAGTAGTCTTTCTCATCTTTTGAATGCTTTTGTTGGCGTTTCTTTTTTATTTATTTCTCCAGGTAACAGGGAAGTTCCGAGGAGGTGTTAACCCTTTCACCAATGGCTGTTGGAAGAATGTCTCTCATGTCCTCTGCAGCTCACAGGCACCCAGGTGCATTTTTTTTTTTACTTCTTTTGTAACTACTACTCTCTCTACTACTCTCGACTATAAGCATTACATAGCATTGGAAAGGCATGTCTCCACCCAGTGTATACTGATCAACATTGCTCAGTATACAGTATATTGCTAAACATAATAACAGACATAAAACATCCAAATGTTAATTCCAGGTCTGGACACGGCCTAAGATGTGGACACTCACTGTCTCTGTGCTCTTTGCAGGTATTTGGGCAGAAAGAAGTGTGTGCAGAGTGTGTGTGTGCAGCCTCCCTTTCTGCGGCCACAGCTGACAGAGGCCCAGCTGGCAGCAAAGATCCTGGACAACGGTATACAGGGAGACCTGCACCGGGTAAGAACAGCAGGATGGGTGCTCATAGTGCCATAAACACTGGGGAGTAAGCTCTGCTTTGGCTGAATGACTTACCACGGGCAGTATATACAGTATATGCTAGGAAATAGGGCTGTTGAGGTTGACAATTTATTTTGTTTGGAAAGTTGACTGGTATTCTTCTAATTTGTCATTTTTATCTATCTATGTATTGGTCTAACTGATAGACTGATAGATAGATAGATAGATAGATAGATAGATAGATAGATAGATAGATAGATAGATAGATAGATAGATAGATAGATAGATAGATAGATAGATAGATAGATAGATAGATAGATAGATAGATAATTATACTATACAGATCAATCGATCTGTATAGTATAATTATATGTGTACGAAAGGCACAGATAGCTGGTGTTTTGATAATGGTGGTGGAGAGCACTTCACACATAATTTCCATGTAAGGAAGTGTCTCCATGTTTCTCCACTCATTTAGTCAGGTTTTTCTGTCACTGGTCTGTAGATGCATACATTGTATATGAAGTGACAACAACACGTCTATTTCAGGCATCAGAATGTGATTCTTTGACTTTTTATCTCTCTTTCTCTCCAGTCCAAGTCCAGTCTAGAGATGATGGAGAGCCAGTCATGCGACGCTGAGCCTCCTCCTCCTCCTAAACCAGAGCTCCGCTACCCTGGAATCACCAGAGGAAACACAGAGGGTAATGCTGTCTAACTTCCTGCTACAGCTCTGACTTTCACCAGGCACCTGCAAATGGACTTTTTCTCAACTTCAAACATTACTATGATTCTGTGTTGATTTCACAATTTTAATTTTAATTTTAATATTCTTTGTCTTCCCACCCTCCTGCAGAGTGCAGTCTACTAAACAAAGCCCCTCCCACCCCCACAATGTACAAATACAGGCCCACCTACAGCCCCGGCAAGAACCACACAGCGCTCACACACGCCTACGCCAACCAGGTAAATGCACATATAAACACACAGAGACAAGAGACAGCCAGATGATATACAAGGACAGTCCGAGAGGTCAATTTTTTAGCCAAATATCACAAATTACAAATTTGCCTTAACTCACTTTACAAGAAACAGAAACTTTTTGTCTAGAGCAGAGGTTAGCGTTAACCCTCAAAATGGGGGTAGCAAGATGATCAATGACCAATTTATTTTTGTCCTAACACAACCCCTGAGGTGAAATTAGGAGGCAGTTGCAGGTCAATTTACAGCCCCACAATGTAAACCATGTGTTCATGTGTCCATTATTTCTAGCCTTGCTCACATCAATAGGTTTCACGCCTACTCCGGCACCTTGTTCACCAAGTTTATTGTGCACCGTAAAATACAACGTTTATGGTTGTTAGGCTAATCTTCAGTGTTACGCTATCAAAGTGCTGTATTATTAGTGTGTGTGCACGCCAACGCTTGTGCTTCAACCACCTCTGGGGATAGTGGGGGTTTCTGGCGTCAGTATTTTAGGGCCGCGGGCTAAAAACTTTGAGAACCTATGATCTAGAGTTACTATTACTTTACTGTTACTATTTCGAAGTGGGCCAATGACCAGCATCTCCGTTTTATCCTTCATAGCCGTCTTACTGTACC
The DNA here is from genome assembly GCA_025617405.1 of Perca schrenkii. Classification (NCBI taxonomy): domain Eukaryota; kingdom Metazoa; phylum Chordata; class Actinopteri; order Perciformes; family Percidae; genus Perca; species Perca schrenkii. The sequence goes on from CM046788.1 coordinate 2,197,526, forward strand.
GGTAGTTTAAAAAAATAAATAAAATCTTAAAAATACATTACAATAAGTAATTCCCAGTGGCTTAGGCCTGGTGGGGTGCAACTTAGGATAACTTGTATAATTTATCCTAACCCTAACCCTAACTGCGTATAATTTGGCCAAGACGTGGAATCTACTGAGAGAAAAGCAGAGGGCTGACAACAGAGCTATGAGTTACTCTGTATTTCACATCAGAAAATATTGATGTAGTATTATTAAAGAAAACACACCGTGTTCTTTCATATAGGTAAGCTTGTAGCCATGTGAGAGCAAGGCCAGAGACGCCAAATTGATTTTGAAAAGCTTAATTTCATTTTAACATTTTCACATAAACCAATGCTGAAAGGCCATGCTGAACAGTGTAATATGTTATGATTACAGCTTCGGTAGACAGTGATATGATATTAAGAAAACCAGATTTGGGGGCCATGTTGGGGTTGCAGTTTGAATTAGTAGGCCTATCTGTAGAGCTGCCAGTAGATGAGGTATTCTACGGTATATTTTTAGTAGAAAATATTGGTGGACTAAGCCTGTGTGGTGATACAACTTTGATTTCCTTAGATGTTTATGCTGCCGCGCTGTTGTTATGATGTCTGTCCATCACTCCGTACGTTGTCCGTCTCTTTCTTGTGAACGCGATATCACCCCTGAAAAGAAATGTCTTCAAATTTGCTAAAATCAACTTTACACTCCTATTTAAGAAGTGCATGCTGTACATGTGTGTTTTTTTTTCCATTTGTCCCTTCCTCTGCTTCTTTTATCTCTTTGATTTCAATCTAATGCATCTCCATTTTTGTTTGTGTTTTTCCTTTTGATTTCCTGTCGATCATCTGGGTTTGGTTTCTCAGTGGCTTTCTGTTGATCAGTATCAGTAAGTGATTGTTCTGAAAGCATTTTTTCTCCTTACCTATACTCTGTTTGCTCTGGACATGGGTAAAATACTGTTTAAATACATGTAAAATGGTTAAGGACTAAGTTCATCTGTCTCTGCATTACTGTTTGGACACAGTGAGTAAAAGAGGAGTATAAGGCTGATAAAGAGAGAGTCAGGTTTAAATGTGTTTAAATCAAAGGATTGTACCTGAATACATCTAGATTGATAAGTTGGTTCCACTCAGTATTTGTACCCATGTCCACATCCTCCCCACTGTCAATCCACCACTCTGTAAAAATATTGTTTTGATTCATTCATTTCTCCCTGATTAGATGTATGTCTCCTGTAGATTCTCTTCAGAGTTTGTCAAAAGAAATAGTTCCACTTTAGCTCGGATAAAAAGTCATTTTGATGTTTCATGCTCTTGTCACCTGAGTCAGTTTCGTATGGAGACTTTCCCTCTTTTCCTGTATTGTGTGCTTTTGGAGCTTTTGCATTACTGGCTATAGAAGTAACAACAAAATGAATTCTGTTCATTATTTCCAGTAAATTCAATTCATTAAAGTGCTCACTTTATGCTTTTGGGCTTTTTCCCTTTGCTTTATTGTGTTATATATCTTTTTGTGTACGTTATAGGTTTACAAAGTGAAAAAGCCCAAAGTCCACCCCAAAGGGACTTACCATCTCCAACAGAAAACACTGTTCACCAACTGCTCCAAACAGCTCTATTGTAGTCCAGCCTTTACTTCAGAGACAAACGTGCGTCAGCTGCTAGCGTGGCACGCCCTCACACTCTGCTTCTGACTGGCTAGTAGTCCTTACCTAGCTACTGCACATGTGTGATTCCCAACAAAGATGGAACAGAAGTGAGATGCCTCACTCTGTAGCTAAAACAGAGAGCTCAACACACAAAGAGGAGCTGCAGCAATGTACACCAAAAATATGGTGTTTTTTGAAAATTAAACCATTTAAACCTATTCTGATTTAACCTCTAAATGCAATTGTGAACCTGAAAATGAGCATAATATGAGCACTTTAAGAAATATTACTGTAAGTCTTAATTGTAATGATTTGTGTGACCTCGGTACTCCCCTGCAAGTAGTCAAGGGAGAGAAACACTTTTTTATATGATGTATTTGTTGTACAGATGGTTTGTGCTAATATGATTGACAATGCATACATACATTGTCTTTTTCAATTCATACACTACTGCCATTTACAGTGTCGTTCTGTTGCATTTTTTAGTGACTTTTAAAACCCTCACACCATTGTACTCAAACATGTGATATGACAATCTGAACATATTGATTATCTAACATGGAGAAAACAAATCTGATTTGATCATTTATGAAGAGAAGCTTTCGGGTCACTTGACCTTCATCAAGGCAAATGTTTGACCGAAGGGAATCTTTTAAAATTATCTATTTATTCATTTACAATGACAACAAATAGAGAACACTTTACAACAGCTGTGCTCCCATGTCGGCGTGACGTTTCATACATCGTGGCAAGGCCGAGGACAGTAAATAGAGTGCAAGTGGAATGTACTTGAATTCACAACTGTACTGTATTTGAATTCATGAGAAATATGTGTTTATCAGTTGTTTTTTTACAATGCTGCTGGTATTTGTGGTATTTGCTAAGTGCCACACAGAGCCACTGCTTCAAGTTAACATGCGTGCTGAATTGAAATGGAGTGGAAACCACGCCCAACTGGCACAAACTCACACTGTGCCGGTCAGGCTTTGGAGCGCACCCAACATAAAAAGCCCCACAGATGTAACGCGTGACAAAAACACAGGCTAAATGGCCACAGAAAGTAATCTCCTGATTGCTCAGGTGAAGGTCCAGTGACAGAAAGTTTGGCCCTACTGTTAGATACTTGCAATGGACCTTTAGTGTGCAGAGCTTTCATTTCTCAGTGGCCTTCCTTCATCTTAGTATTGTGTGGTGATATTCTCAAAATAAAAAGAAGAAAAGAAAAGGGCTGTATTAAGCTTTAGGTCAACTATATCAGCATTAGGGGTGGGAATCACCAGAGGCCTCACGATACAATATCATCACGATACTTATGACACAATACAATATTATTGCGATTTTAAAGATACTGCAATATTCTGCGATATATTGCAATTTATTACCTTTTTTCCAACTTCAAATTTTTCCCAATTTCAAATTATGTCCCCAAAAGAAAATTTTGTTAACATCTGTTTTGTCTAAAAAGATACATTTCTCTGTTTGTTCATCTCACTTCAATTTTATTGCTGCCAAATGGGATTGTCACGCAGACAAACTGACCAACACATATATAATAAAAGATCGATACTTGGCGTCTGTATATTCCCGCACCCCTAATCAGCATTGACCTGTAAAGAGAAAGAAAGTGGAGGTGTTGTGTCAGGATGTCAACACCAGAGGGAGTTTGAGTGCAGCAGGAATTTCTGGTCCTCCCGTGTAGCTCGCTGCTCTCATTTGCTCTGCTTCTTGTTTGTTTCTTTTTCCCTCCTGCTGCCCCTCCTTCTATTTCACCTTCCCTCCTCTCTCCTCCTGCCTCCTCCAGTTAAGTCGAGGGGAGAGTGTTGGCAGTGCCAGGGACTCCTCCTCCTCCACCTCCTCCCTCCTTCAGGCCAGCCAGCAGCCTGGTTTCCGCTCCCAGCCCAGCCTGGACCGGAGGGACGCTTCATCTGACCGAGTGGGAGGGGGAGGAGGTGGGGAGAGAATGGAGGCCAGAAGAGAGGCGGGGGGAGGGGGCATCCCTGGCTACTCCCTCGGCGGGCGCTCGTACCCCTCCTTCTCCGACCACACGGTCCTATCGGGAGTGGCGTCCCGGTCTTCCAGCTCCACGCACACCTCGGCGGGCGGCGTCCACGTTTCCGAGGCGACCACCACCTCGGCCAGCTTCAAGAGCTTAGCCAATCAGACGCCCCCGCATCACCACCCGTCCCGCAACGGGAGCCTATCGTACAACAGTTTACTGGCAGGTGGGGACGATTTCGACAAAGCGGTGGTGGTGGGTCCGGCCGCCCCTGAGGTCTCCCCCGGGAGACCCTGCACGCCAGCAGCAGGCGGCTACAGCTCCCCCTTCCTCTCGTCGCAACCGAGAGACGCGGAGCTGCACTCCCAGTCCTCCCAGTCGCCCCATCACTACCACCGCTCCTCCTCCTCCCACCACCACCACCACTCCTTCCTCCATCGCTCCTCCTCCTCCACGTCCTCCTCCCCGCCGCCTCCTCCAGAGAGGGAGTGCCTGCTGGGCGAGCCCCACGCCGGCGCTCACCCCCCGCCCGCCAGTCAGGCCTCGGCTCCCCTGTCCTCCTCTGCCCCGCCTCCCCCGCACCACCACCACCACCACGGCCATCACCACCACCACCACGCCCACCATCACCACCACTCCTCCTCCTCCTCTTCCACTACCTCGCGCCCTCCCCGCTTCGCTGCCCCTCATGCCCCACCCCACCACGCTTATCCGTACCGCACCCGCTCCACCGACACCCCTCTGGGATCCTCCTCTACCTCCACGACCCACCCTCCGCGCTCCCCGCACCCCCCGCCTCTGGGCAAGTCCCTCTCTTACTCGAGCGCCGCTGCCGCCGAAATGCAGTACCGGCTGGTCCGAAAGGCTTCTGCATCAGCCGGAGCCAACGCGGCAGGGGTAGGAGGAGGAGGAGGAGGAGGAAGTGGAGGAGGAGGAGGAGGAGGAGGAGGAGGGATACAAGCGCCGAAGTGAGTATGAATTACACCTTTTGTCAGGACGATTGGTTTGCTGTTAACGCTGAAAAAAAAACCACCTGCCCGCCTGAAAACCTTACTACCTGATTGACTGCTCCTCCTGCTCCTCCTATTCCCTTCCCTCCTCCTCCTGCTGCCAGATTTCCTGTGAGTTCTTCCTTCTTTTCCCTTTGCTTGTCTTTCATTTGTCTGTGAGCTTTCTCACTGTTACATGTGTAATGCTGTTGTGGTCTGCCTGCTTGTTCTTGTCTCCTACATTATTCTATTTATTGTTAGCCTTTAGCAGACACATCTCTATCCATACCCACTGTATATACCCCACTATCAGCAGCGGGCCCATCTAAAAGGTACACTGTTCAACGTGATGCAAGGGTGTTAGAACATAAATAACAATTTTATGAATACAAGTATGAACCTGAAAAATGCTACATAATAATATAGCATTTTTCAGGTTCATACTTGTATTTTGTGTTTCTACTAGTACATGTTTACATGCTTTAATGTTCAAAAAACACTTTATTTTTCTAATTCTGCCCATGGCTACTGCACCTGTATTCACCCTCTGTCTGAGACGCTCCGTTGGAGCGCTGTCTCTTTAAGACCCCTCCCCGAAAAAGCCCAGTCTGTTCTGATTGGTCAGCGTTTCCGTATATCTGGAGTTCTAGCCAGGAATGTGATCCAAACAACATCAGCAGCTAAGATAACAGCTTTCCCCGACTTAGCATGTAGCTAGCTACATGTGGGAGGGTGTGTTACGTAAACACTGCAGCGTGCCTGCTTGGAGCAGCTGACGATATATAGAAAACCGGCTCGCTATGACATCATACTAAGCCAAGAGTAGAAAAAAAAAACTGTCGAAACCGGAGCGTTCAGACCCAAGTTTAACGTAAACATCCAACTTTGTAACATTATAGATGTGACAAAAAATACAGGAAAGCATAATAGGTCTCCTTAAGATGTACAAAAACATAATTCAGGGTGTGTAAAAGTAGCAGCAGTAGAACTAACAGTTAAACTGCAAAGTGAAAACATGCAAGATGTGAAATGACAACATCCACATTTTTCACCATCTTATTAAACATATGTAACACAAAAATACTAGGGGAACTTTTCCACTCTGACAATGCTCTTTGTTACGATTGTGCACAAATGCATGGGGCCGTTGGGCGTTTTTTCAGTAATGACCAACCGTAGCAGATCCGACACGCTTGCGGTGTACTTTAGAATCGGGTTCGTTCTTTGCGTCGTAGCCTATCGCTGCACAGTCAAACTTTTGCATGGCGACAGTTAGACCGTTCCATCTTCTGCCATGTCGGCGTGTGTCTCGTTGCTTTTCCATCCTGTTCACTGTACTCGCACGACTGCATGGGTGTGGCATATACACATCCCACAGTAATGCACACTCATGATTCTTTCATTTTGTCATCAGGAATCACAGTTATATTCTCCTGGGGGAAAAAGTGAAATATTATGATTCGTTAATAACTATAATAAAACATAAAACCTTATCATACTGTCATACTTTGGATGATATTAAATTGCATTCTCTGTGGTATTAAAAAAGCTTTTAAATCGTCATATCTAATGTTCATAACCAGTTTATTTTCTGTGTCAGCTCTTTGTGGAACCAGAGAATACTAAGGCTATATAAGTATTTAAGTTTGATCTGCCCCCCCCCCCCCCCCTGCGGGTTCTGATGATGCAGGATGACTGTCGCCATAACTGTCCAATAAGTGTGTGTGTGTGTGTGTGTGTGTGTGTGTGTGTGAGAGTGTGTGAGTGTGTGAGTGAGTGAGACTGTTTCCTCCTCACACAGACCAGAGCTTGTTGTTTCCCTCGGCCCAGAGACCAAGTGAACTAAAGTACACTTAAGGTTGATTCCAGACCTGTAATAATGTCTGGTGTGTTGCCAGCTGTTTGGAAATGAAGGGGTTCAATTCTAATTGTTAGTGTCCCAGATCTCTGTGGACTTCCTGTCCTAAACCGTCCCACTGATCGTCTTTGTGTTTTCTTTTTTCTAAAAACAGGGATGAGCTGATCCAGGTGAAACCTCTGAGTCGGATCAACGGCGGCCAGCTCTTCTCCTCCTCCTCCTCCTCCTGCTCCGCCCCTTCCTCCCCCTCTCACCCAGTCAGCGTGTCCGCCCGGCCTGGAGCTGTTTTCCCCAGCGCAGCGTTGATGCCGAGCCCCCCCCACAAGCCTACGGGTGGCGGGGTGAAGAAGGTGACAGGCGTCGGGGGAACCACCTACGAGATTTCTGTCTGAGCGCCGGCCAGCCTTCCGCTCGAGGACCGATGATGACGAAAAGGAGATGCTGCTGCTGCTGCTGCCTCCTCCTCCTGCCTTTTTGAGGGACAGATTTTGGGGTTTTTCTTAAGCGACCGTTAGACCGGGACATCTGAGGATGGGTTGAACTCCTCTCTGCCCGATTGACGGTGGAGCTAAACTGTGCTGGACTTCCCTGCCTCCGGGCATCCACCTCCAATAACTCTGCTGGTAAACTGAGAGTAAGACCTGGACTGATGTAAGCCAGGACTGGGCTGTAAAAGACTATTTTGGGGGTGGGAGGGGGAATCTCACTGGACCAAACGGGAATTATGTTTTGGCACCTTTTTTTGTGTGTGTTTATCGTCAGCAGGTAGCACGAGGCACTAGCGTGGTCAGGTCTGGGTGTTACATTATACAAGTATAGCAGCGCGGGGCATTACACTGCCAGGGCTGCAGCCGCCAACCGGCTCTGGGGCTCTGGGGTTCTGGAGCTCTGGGGCTCTGGGGCTCTGGGGTTCTGGGGCTCTGGGGTTTGAGGACTGTAAGTTTACCAAGTTTCCAATCAGCACTTTTGGACTGAAGCTGCATTAAGGTCAAAAGTAGTGCTGTTTAATATTTTAACATTTATCCACTAACATTTTGAATCATCATAAAACACAAAACCCCATGATGATGATGATGATGATGATGATGATGATGATGATGATGATGATGATGATGATGGTAATAACATGCATTCATGCACAGTATTTGGAACCGGATCAAAATCCAAGTAGAATCCATCCAAAGTGAAGGGCTTCCCATAGATGACCAGTTTAGTGTAAACTGATGAGTCATATCAGGTGAAGTCACAGCTAGTTCTTCAGACCGTGTCTTACAGCTGTCGGATACACCCTACTTTAAATAACAGCATCCACCACAACGGAGCGATCTCATTGGACCACGAACACAAGCGGCGTTGTGTGCATGCGTGGAGTCGGTGATGCGGCCCGGACCCAATCCAACGCCGACTCTCCCCTCGAGGCCGCCGTCTCGTTCCCAGCCCTCCGAGCAGTCCCGGAAATGCACAACCTGGAACCCGGCAAGGAGGGCAATAATCTAGCGAGTGAGATCTGTTACGGACTCGTGACAATCTACCGCGTCACCGATCGACTTTCCTTTTCTCTCCGTGTCGCTGGCGTGAATTGGCTTGCCTTTTTGACGGAGGGATGGAAAAAAATGTGACAAAAACAAAAATCCCGATTCCCCGTTTCTTTGATTTATTTCTAGATGTGAATATGGTTCCATGTTTGTACAGGGTGATGTGATTTTAAATGTGGGTTTCTTTTTTTTTTTTAAGTGGCGTTCATACCAGACTGCAGCATGCACTACTATTACTACTAGCCAACATAGGCCATCTTGTTTGGCTGTGGACCAAAGTGGTCCGTTCGAACAAACAAGTGAGGAACTAAAGTGAACAAAGGAAATCCTGTTTTGGCCTTTTTGTTTTCAACGGGCTCCTTAAGACAAGGCCGTCATTCCTCGAGTAATTGCCTTGAAAATTAAAGTGGTTTTTTTTTATGTCACCTATTTAATTTGAAATTGTTTTATATGAATTTATATGGAAATATAGTTATTGATAAACCAAGAGTTTTTAATATTGTCTCAAAACAGGGGTTGAGTTTTAGTCCTATTAAAAAGATGAAAGCAGCCAGCTGATTGGTTTTTGGTTCCGAAGCTCCGACCAGACGCCTTATTTATAAGATGGTCAGTAAGGATTTCACTTAGTAGTTCTCTATAAAAAAACTTCACATGGAAATAACCTTTTATGGCTTCTGTTAAAAAAAATTAAAATAAAAAATGGATTCAACAATGAAGCAAGTGGCCCCAATCTCTTACTGGACAGTCCTGGTCTCCAAATTAATTTGAATTTAGCTTTATGGGAAATTATTTTAAGATTAAAGGTGCTCTAAGCGACGTTGGGCGACGTCACTTCTTGTTGACGTTCGAAGTATTGTCGAACAAAATTGAGGCTAGCTCGCCCCTCCCTCCTCCTCCTCATCCCGTCCCCACCCGCTCCCTTCCGTGCACTAACCCCTCCCCCAACCCCCACCCCCAAGTCCTTCTTGTCGGTTATTGGCTGGAACAACTGTTTGTTATGTTTGGTGGTGCAGGTTGGCGCAGATTGTTTTTGTTGCCGTTTGTGGAGCCTGGGCTGTCTACAGAGACCACGTTTTTTTTTACAGTGTGTTCAGGGGACAGGCAGCTAGCGGAGAGTGAGGAGATGTTTGCTGTATGTGACGACAAATGTCGTAGCCTAAAAAAAATGCGCAACATCGCTTAGAGCACCTTTTTAAGTTAAAACACAAATGAGGCTCCCAGTCTGAGAAAATGTTATATTGTTTACAATAAAAGTTGTGATGATGTAGTGAACACATGTAAAACAGTGCACAAGTCCTTCCTTCTCCCTGCTAAACATTACCTGTCTGTTTGCTAAAGACTTCACATCCCAAATACCTGCTGTCTCCAACACCTCCAGCACTTTGTTGCACCAGTTCAACTTGGATTCAGCTGCACAGTAAGTCTTAGTTTGTTCTCTGAACCATTTCGACTGAAATATGGCCCTGGAACTAGCTAACTGGTGCAACAGATTTAAGGACAACAGTTCAAAGGTCCCATGACATGCTGCTTTTTGGATACTTTTATATAGGCCTCAGTGGTCCCCTAATACTGTATCTGAAGTCTTTTATATAGACCTTAGTGGTCCCCTAATACTGTATCTGAAGTCTTTTATATAGACCTTAGTGGTCCCCTAATACTGTATCTGAAGTCTCTTTTATATAGACCTTAGTGGTCCCCTAATACTGTATCTGAAGTCTCTTTTATATAGACCTTAGTGGTCCCCTAATACTGTATCTGAAGTCTCTTTTATATAGACCTTAGTGGTCCCCTAATACTGTATCTGAAGTCTCTTATATTCGGCCTTGGTGCAGAATTACAGCCACTAGAGCCAGTCCCACAATGAGCTTTCCTTAGGATGTGCCATTTCTGTGTCTGTAGCTATTGAGGAGGAGAGAGAGGGGGGGTGGCCTTCACAGAGAAAGAGGAGGTAACCTTGCTCCTTATGACCTCATAAGGAGAAGATTCCTGATTGGCCCATCTGAGCTTTCATTTTCTCAAAGGCAGAGCAGGATACCCAGGGCTCGGTTTACACCTATCACCATTTCTAGCCACTGGGGGACCATAGGCCGGCTGGGGGAACTCATATTAATGTTAAAAAACCTCATAAAGTGAGATTTCCATGCCATGGGACCTTTTAACAGTTGTTGGTGAGTGACATAGTGCTTTGTAAGGCCTTAAGTATGAATTTTGGAATCTGTTTTGTCTGGAGCGTCACCTATAGGTTTTCATCTTTGGCCATGTTGTCTAAATCCATTCTATGACACAAATGGGAACAACACAGGACCACATTCTAACCACTTATGGTAAAATATATGAAGCACACTTGAAGTACCATCAGAGAGCTAAACAAAGCGTATCCTATGTCTGATCTATGACATCATAAAAAGGGAGAAGTGCTGTGATTTGGGGACACTTCGCTTGTTTTAGCAGAATGGATGGTGAAGGCAAAGGACGGGACTGGGAAACATGACATGACAAATATGTGTACTGTGCAGCCGTGTGTGTGGATGGATGGATATGGCGCGGGGCTGGAGGGTTGATAATAAATTTAAAACAAAGAGGTGGAATATAGTCGCTCTTTTCACTTTAAAGGGATTTAAAGAAATTTGACTCGGCAGACTTGTATTTGGATGTATGTGATTTGGCACCCTTCTTTTTAATGCTGTTAAAGGGCCTTTCTTCACCCAGATCACACAATAAATTAGCCCTGGTGGAATGCAGCTAAACAGTTTCAGTTGTATTGCACAGATTTTGGCCAAGGAAACTTGTGGCACCAGCCAAAACACTTAGTTTTAGTTTGTACAACACTCCCAGTGAGAATGGGTGCAGTTTCAGCCCGTTCACTTTGCCGTCTTTGACTCAGACCGTAAATATTAACGGACAAAGCATCCGGTTCGGCAAAGTGCTGCAAATGAAGTGCCTTAAACCTGCATTCTATCTGAATTCCAACAGGGGGAGACACGTGCGATCGCAAAAGGTCTGTTTCTGTAGAAGTCTATGAGAAAGTGACCCACTTCTCACTTGATTTATTACCTCAGTAAACATCTTCATGATGACCTGATGGTCTCAATCGCTAGTTTGTGTCTTCAGCAACACAGAATGATGTTCATTTTAAAATCTTATATGTAATATAACTATGGGACAAAGATATATTTAAAACCTAGTGAAGCTCAATCTTACCTCAAATTATGTAGGCTAGCTTTCAGCAGCAGTTGCATCCAGATTGCCGCTAAAGGGTGTAGCGTAACCAGCGTTGCCAACTCTCGGCTAACGTAACAGTCAGATAGCGCACAACAGTCTATGGCTCCTCCCTCACTCCTCCCTCTCGTCTAAAATCGTCACATCCTCAACCAGGATGGCTGCGCCCGTAACGGCAAACTCGACGGCTCATATCCCGTTGCTCTGGACGGAGACCAGTGAAGGCTATTAGAAGCACTTTTCCGGTGATCGCTTGCTTTACTGCGCAGCCTCCAACTGACAGAGACAACGTAAATGTGACGTGAGCAACCTGTCTGAAAGTTGTAAGTCTTCTAGTAGCTGTGCCAAGAGAAATCTCAGTCATTACGAATCTCACATAGACCGATGGATCACGAGAAGCAACTTTTGGTAAGTATTATGATTAATTATTTGGTCATTTTGCCTAGTATTTATTTAATTTAAAATATAACGCCAGTATGTCAGATTAAGTTATATATCATTTAAGCTAGCTGAGGCATCGGTAAAGATAATGCTTGCTTGCACATGTAACGTTAATTTTAGACAAGTAACTTTTGTCAAGTATTATGATTAATTGTTTGGCCATTTTGCATAGCTTTTATTTATTTTAAAATATAACGCCAGTACGTCAGATTAAGTTATATATCATTTAAGCTAGCTGAGGCATTAAAGATAACATGCTTGCTTGCACATGTTGTATACATAGACAGTATATGGGTTGTATAACGTTAATTTTGGCCGAATAAAACCACAAAATGGCGTCAACTGTTATCTAGCTACATCGCAAAAAAAAAATGGACGAATCAGTCCTATAAAAAGTTAATCAGTAAATCGCTTTGGACAAAAGTGTCTGCTTTGGCCTGTTGAATAACAGATAGGTAATAGATGGGCAATAATGTCACCAATAACATCTATAACTGAGGGTTGCCCTTTTCATTTTTCTTTCCACATAGGCTTAAATACTAACATTAAGCTGTTAGCCTACACCATGCCTAACAATCAATTGTAGGTGCCCAAAGGAAGTATTACACAAGTTGATTTGAATTGTATAACTAGAAAACAGACTGGGTCCAAATATAATCCCTGTCAGCTACTGAATTAGCAAACATGCCATCTCTGAAGAAACAGGACCCTAGGATATATTTCAGAACTGTATGAGATTGTGCTAAAAATAAGATGTCACCTGTTAGTTGTAATGTTGTTATTTAGTCATACCAAAGCTAACGTGCTCTGTACTGTGCCTTTTATTTTTCTAGGACCGTCCCCATCCTCCACCTCGGGGACAGCAATAGCCATGAAGCCTAAAGTACAAGTCCAAATAGGTAACCCACCTGACACACTGCAAATCAATACATGGCATGACTTCACACTATAATTAAGTTTTAACAGTAAGCAGTAGCAAAGAATGCTAAGCCCTCAAACCTTGTGTAATACCTATATTGTCATATTATTATTTCAGTGAACAGATAAGAGCAATTCATTTGTGATTTATTGTATATCTGCATAGACTTTTTCTGTTTTGTTTATGGCTGGGGTGGACTTCGATGGCACGGACTCCTTCCTTTCTTCAACCGGTCCCTTAGAAGAAGAGAAGCCCCGGATATCCTGCTGATTCCCACACACACACCCTTTCTCCCCTGCCATTGATGTATCACCCTAGCCATCCACCCCATGGCCTCTCTCTTTTCTTCCCCACGACGATTGTAGCTAGCTTGAGAGGAGATTGTGGGTCAGCTGTCTTGTTCCCTCTTCCGTCAAGAGGCATGGCCATTCATGCCTGCTCTGGCACAGCTGATGCACAGCTGATGCACATTCCATGATTCACACCTGCAGTATGTATACCCGGGCTGTTCACCTCTTCAGCGCCAGATCGTTACATACTCCTACGTGGTAACTTGGCTCAGTATCCCTGCACATATTTCTAGAAACTCTCGTGATTTAGTATTTTCTCTGTCTAACTTCAGTTCCTCTGTGCAGATCCCGCTGTTACCTGCTTCCTACCTGCCGTGCTCTGCCGTGCTGCCTGCCTCACGCCACTCAGACACAACCACCTGCTTCTCCTGGATTCTACTCAGAACTTCTTCTGATCTGCCACTGCCTGGTTCCCTCAAGCTGCAGTCCATTCCCAGAAGACTACAAGCTCAGCCTTGATTGTTCATCTCCTCTGAGTATTTATGCCTAATACATACTTGAACTGTTTATCTGTGTCCTGAGTGGTATCTCTGTGTTCTGGGTTGTATATACAGCCTTAACAGAGATAGGGATTTTTTTTATTTATTATTATTACTTTTTTTATATAATGTTTTTATTTGTGTTTTACTATTTCAACTTTTAATAAAGCAATATTATTAACCAAATGATTCAATATTTATTATTGAAACACACAGTAGACATTCAAGTAGACATGCTTTGACAGAAATGTCATGTGGTTTTATTACTTATGTCGTAGAACTTTATAATGATATATATTCAAAGTCAGTGGCCTACACAGTGAATATTGATAAGGGAGGTGTCATTCACCTTTAGATTAGATTTGATTATATTTCTCTTCAATGTCATTGTGCAGAGTACAAGTACAGAGACAATTCAATGCAGTTAATGTCAAACCACAAGTGCAAAAAAAGTACAGTATAGACAGGTAGTGTAGTATAAACAGTATATGGCATAGTGCAGTGTAGACAGTAGTATACAGTTAACCAAGTGGTATGGTTTACACTAAGGCTATGTGCAGTGTATTAAAAGTAGCATTATAAGAGCAGAACACATGGATATGCAGTGTGAACAATATAGACAGATATGTACAGTATGTATAGATATGTGCAGTGTGTAACAGTAACATTGTATGGGTGGTGTGTGGGGGGAGGTGGCACACGGATCTGTAAATAAATAAAGGAATAACGTTAACCGCAATTGGCTTTAAGACGTTTTTTTTTCTCCATTGGCTGTATAATTTCCCCATCTCCTGTGTAGCTATACCTCCTAACCCTCATTATTTAACAACATATACATTTCTTAAAATATCATAGCCTACTTGTTCGTGGATAAATGTTACTTCATATGAATTCATTTGCTACTATCGAAGTATGAGTAATTCCAATCCATCAAAACGTTGCTGAAAACTGAAATATTATATATAATAAAGCTGAAATATTTTGTTCCGATGCTTTTCATAAACTCTCTATGGGCTTCACCTTCTCACTTGACTGCATGCCTCCACGCCCACCCGATTGCCTGCGAGCTTGGCCGTCTATGGCTTCTCCCTTCTTATGTACTGTCTATGTCTTCTCCTGGCAGTACCATAGACAGTATATAAGGGCAGTACGGTAATTTTTCGACTATGCGACAGTAAGTCGCCTGGTTATGACACAATCGTTAGCCTATTTTCACAAAAACATCTGCTACGGAATCATAACGTGAGGTACAAGGTAATGGAGCCTTTTATACATTTTCGTGTTTCTGTAGAAATAAACAATGGACAAATAGAGTCTTTAAACGCTTCAGATGTAAAGTTATTCGCTGTCAAGTGACGTAAAAACAAAATGGCGGTCAGCGGAATGCTAACGGGAGGTGATCGCTTTGTAGCAACGAAGCGATCCCATGGGAGGTTCGAGCTCTGAAGCGAAGCTTACCCCCTTTCTCATAGCGAATCTCCATGGTTTCCGGAGGGCGTGTGCCTCGAGCCGGCATGTGCCCGTTTGTGTGTGGGGGGAGTGGGCGATAGAGCGAGGGAGAAGCGAGAGCGTGACGGCGATCGTCTTCGGAGATAGTAGCGACTCTAGAGTCCTAGTGAGAGAAACAAAGTGTCTCCCCTGTTCTTTCTGACCACGGTGGGACATCTGGAGCAGGAAAAGTTAACCCTAGGGCTGGGCGATAGGGAGAAAATCAGACATCACGATATTTGTGACCAAATACCTCAATATCAATATTGCGTCGATCTTCTGAGAAATAATCATCAGTAATGTAGACATAATGTCTAAGTGGGGAAAAGGCAAATAATAGAACAGCTAGAACAGTCTGATAAGTTCAGAAAATGACATCACTTTACTGTAATGCAGCCTTTAAAACCAGGAAAAGACAACACTGATGTCAAATCACGATCAGGGATGTAGTGGAGGCTAAACGCACGTAAACGCCGTTTGCGCACCTCCCAAAATTCGGAAATTGCGTTTACCCACCTCCAAAGTGCGTTTATCCACCTCTAAATTGCGTGTATCCACCTCTAGCCTATAGTGCCCAAGCCATTATAAATTAAGCTTATGTAGTTTTAGTTTCAAATTGTTCTATATTAGTTTCATAAGTTGTTAAATCTAAGACGAAATATTTCATATTGCGCTGCATTACTGTCAGTGTTGACCAATCTATTGCGGTGTTTGGTGTTTCAGCCCCCAACGTCGCCTTCCAGGCAGCGATGCCTGGAAGGCACTAGGATTAGGAAATGGTTCGGTGCCTTGAAGTCATGAAGTCAATGGTCGAAGCCCTGCCTTGAAGTCAACGTTGGGGGCTTAATGCGAGACACGGCAGGCAAAAACATCGTTTTTTTTTTCACTGGTCAATTTTGAGATTTTGGGCTATTTGTCTTCAATAACATATATTCTTTCAGACTTGTGGTGAAAAAAAGTAAAAAATACACATTTAGGTCTTTATTTTACTACACGTTCTCCTAAATTCAACAAAAGTTGGCGTTCTAAATCATCCCGCTGCTCCGCGATCGCTGTCTGCACCCTGTCATCTCATATAGGAAAGCTCTTTCTCTCTCCTCTGCAATCCTGTGTAATGCTGTCGGATCCATATACGGTCATTTACTTTTCATAAGCATCCAATTGTGAAAGTAAAAGGGGGATTTAACTCTAAATGCGCAATCTCATTGGCTGATGAACATTTCCGCGGTAGTTCAGAATGTCGAAAGAAATGCGTCGAAAACGGTCGAAAATCACCTCAGAGAAGACGAAAACAGTTGTTATTAGTAAGAAGACCCAGCAGGGGATTAGGCTACACACTAAGACAGCAGATGATGAAATGTCTTCACATAGGACACCGATGTGTCAACTATCGTTCAGAAAACAGGAGTTATCAGACAGCGGAGGTAATCAGATTGACTCTCTCCTCCCTCTCTCTCTCTCTCTTTCTCTCTCTCTCTCTCTCTCTCTCTCTCTCTCTCTCTCTCTCTCTCTCTCTCTCTCTCTCTCTCTCTCAAGTAGGCCTACTTTACAGAAATGCATAGCCTACATGTCATATATTAAATATGTAGGTGTCACATATATACTATTCTACTATAATTACTATATAATACTAAACCAATCTGTAATTTGGTGATCCTAAGTGGTTGTGAGTCCCTCAGATCCATGTTTAGCTGTCAGTAGGCCTAGAGCTGCTGTCCCCTCTCCTAGGAGAACTACCAGCTTCTTTTCTGGTGGTAACATTTTTTGGTTATTTTTCCAAGGTGTAATTCTCTTAGTGAAGATACTTTTTCCCAGTGGAGGACGAAGATGCACCTCTGTTGGTGGTCACTGAGCCTGTCTCTCTCTCTCTCTGACCTGTCTGTCTGACCCAGTAGGTGGTCACTGAGCCTGTCTCTCTCTCTCTCTCTGACCTGTCTGTCTGACCCAGTAGGTGGTCACTGAGCCTGTGTTTAGTCAGGATCTGTCTCTTCTTCATATCTCTGACAGTGTGAAGATAATGTGTCTAATAACAACTTAGTCTACTTTGAGTTCTTTCTCCAATGTTCTAAATATTGGTCTTTTGAATGATCACCATAAGAAGCTCATCCCTGTGTATCACCGGATGTCCAGTGACAGTGCAGCATGGAGGCACTCAGAATGCCAACACATGCCTCAACTTGGTTATATAATAATAATAATAATAATAATAATAATAATAATACATTTAATTTATATAGCGCTTTTCACAGACTCAAAGTCGCTTTACAGGGCAGGGTAAATTATAAAAACAGAACAAAACAAACAAAACAAAATGTTTTGTCATTTAGTAAACTTTATAGATTACAATCATATTATTACTTCTTGAGTCTTTTCAACAATAATTTAGATTAATGTATAAATTGAATAGTGATTGTGTGACCTATGATGAGGGAACAACCAGTGATACCCTCGGTAGTACCATCAAATGATAGCCTATAGCGATGTTATCAGGATACACATACACCTGTAGGCAGTGGCCCACCGTACCGGGTGACCACGTCGTGGTCCACCAGAATTTATAGTTTACCCACCTCTTTTTTTACCACTACACCTCTGATCACGATATTACGATATTCAAAATCTAAGACGATATCTAGTCTCATATCACGATATTGATATAATATCAATACATTGCCCAGCCCTAGTTAACCCTCTCTTTGATTTCATGTTGATTATGGGGAAGGAGAACCAGGAAATAAGTCAAGGGGGGGGAAATGCAACGCTACCAAGCCACGGCCCGAGCAACGTGCGTGGCCGTGACGTATAGTTACATTTTTCGAGAGGTGCGCGTCAGGCTACGGCGTAGACACAGAGGCATAAAACGGCCTTAAAGGTTTCAGAGGAACGATGAAGAGTCATGTATCTGAAGAATGAAGGCAGCATTGAAACGCTTCACGTGCACATTGTTTTATTGCATGAATAAGAAAACAGGCCTGACATCTGAGGTCTTTTCAGCAGACGTCTCCATCCATGTAGGAGCCAATATACATAAGCCTTGGAATGCAGCTCATAAGAAATGCAACGTAACTAAAAGGTCAAATCAATTTCACAAGAAGCGTACAATACAAAACTGTTTTAGTAATAAAAGAAGGATTAAGAATAAACTCAAAAAGCTAATTTTTTTTTTTTTTCACACATCCAATATACCTGTGGTGCGTTCAGGTGACCCAGCTTCTCAACCCCAGCCTCGGGACCCACTTTGGGATCACCTGATATGAAGACGGGGGAGGGGGGGGTGTCATAGATAATTTTGGACCGATACATCAATATTTGTTACGATTTCATTTGCAATACAAAAAAATAATAAAGAGAGTCCACAGACAAGCTCTGGCTGTACTAAACGCTAACGTCAGCATGCATCATGCAACGTGCTAATGTTTAGCAGTAATGTCTACCATGGTTACCATCATAGTTTTGCGTGTTAGCGTGCTAACATTAGCTGATTAGCAGTAAACACAGAGTACAGCGGAGGCTGAGCTGAATGGCATCAGTTCTGCAGGTATTTGGTCATAAACCAAAGCATCGGACTCATTTTAATTTTTGACCTGAGGATGGCCCTCGATGAAGAGTCAGTAGGATTCATCCTCTGAAGACAACGCATGTCTGAGCAACATTATACGGCAATCCATCTAATAGGTCAACTGTTTTAGGATTGCTTCGTAGGAAACCCTCCTGGGTCTAAAGTTACAGTAGACGTTGCCATTAGTGAATGCAGCAACGGGAGAACAAATCATTTATAATATTTCTATCTAAAACTGTGAACATAAAGAGTAAGACACATTTTAACTCAGGATTCGTCACCCCTGACTTAATTGACTTCACCCCTAATTTTACTATCGTGCCAAATATTTGGCAGATCGGTTGTCGTTGAACGTGCAGTCTGAGGTCACGACGTCCGATTAATAACGGTCAACAATCTGTAGCGAGCACGTTTAATATTATTGGAGTAGTATTTGAAGTAATACTGTAGTCTTGACCAAGACGGTAGACAGTCCAACTTCTTGCTTGCCATACTTAATGGAATTGCTGTCTTTTCGGTTTCTGTGTAAGTCAATGTTGAGGACGTGGTATTTTTTTTTTTTTCTCAAATGAACTGTACTGAAACTGTCAGAGATACAGAAGCAACTGGGGGGAGGGTTGAGAAGCTACAAAACAGTGAGTGCCAGTGGAGGCCAAGGCTTGAGCACTGCTTGCTTCTAAAAACATAACAATACTGGTTACCTTGTTGGCAACGTAGAAATAGGGAAAAATAAAAGTGCAACCCATTTGGTAGAAAAGTTAGCCACGGCATTAATGACTGTTGGTCTCTCGGAGAGGCACATACACTGCATACCAAACACACGACAAACGAAAAGGGAGTTGGAATCCACAACAATACATTAATATGAAATGGATGGAATGACGGAGTGTAGTTTGGTCTGTGAGGGATGAAATAGGGAAGCTGTAGTATGAACTATCAGTCATGATGTTATGATGTAGATCTCATTACAAACCAAAAAACAACAGTTTAACGACTTTGTGCGTACCACTGAGTTATAAATTAGTTTACATAAATATACACTTATTCTGATTTAAAAAAAAACTACATTA
This sequence comes from Perca schrenkii, assembly GCA_025617405.1. NCBI lineage: Eukaryota > Metazoa > Chordata > Actinopteri > Perciformes > Percidae > Perca > Perca schrenkii. The sequence continues at coordinate 2,217,080 of CM046788.1, forward strand.
ATCCAATTAGTTGCATAAAAAAAAGAAAATCTAGAACAAAGTAGCATCACATTCACTGATCCCTTACTGTTAATTATTAAGAACATCCTAAATTAGCAGCCACTCAGACTTCACAGCTTTAACCATCAGAAATGTGTGGTGTAGACTTCGTAACCCAGTGCACGTGACAGGTCAGCACAGCACATTTGAGCATTACAACCCCCCCCCCACCCCCTCTCCCAAAAAAGCTGCTTTACTGTGTCCCAGTTTGCTCCTCTGCTAAAGCATACACTTGTTCTCTTTGCTCTTTCATAGAGGGAAAACAGACTGAGGTCACTGTAGATGCACCGGTGTTGAATTCTTGGGTTTAACTGGGGTTAGGGTTAAATGGTGCTGAAGGGAAGCAGAAGTACTGTGGCCATTTTAAAATCTCATGATGATCCGCAGCGACGCCAGCCCTGTTCTGATTCACTTTGAAGATGAGAGAGCAGGCGCAGGAGGAGGAGGTGGAGGACGAGGAGGACGAGGAGGAGCTGACCTGGACCCACACATTTCATCCAGGGTTGGAAGCTGAGTGATACGAGCCGTCTTATTTGTCCTTCTTGGATTCAGAGTCGGCCACCTCTGCGTGGGCTCCGTGCTGCTCAGGCTCGTCCTCCTCGGGGACCGGTGGGAACTGGGATTCGCTGACCTTGTCTTCTTTGGTCTTGTTGAGCTTCTTGGATTTCTGGTAGAGTTCGTTCAGGTTGAACTCTCGGATGATGTTCTCCTGGGAGGGGAAAAGACGGCAGCCGTTACTGATACCAGTTTACAGTTTAAATGCTAAAAACATCTAAAACTGTTTAGTTTTGGGGGCAGCTTTCTGAAAAAACAAGATATTGAGGTGTTAACTATGTCCACAGCACAAGAGCATACCGGTAGTTGGAATGAATAAATTGAGGTTTGCCGTTTTTGAAACTACAGTGTTGTACAAGTTAATGACTAGACACGTCAGGGTTGGGCACCGAACCAACAGTATCTACTAGACTGAAATGATCAGGCGTTTCAGTGCTACTTAAATGCCCACGCATTTAAAGGAGAACTCCGGGCAATTTTTCCGTTAATCTTGATTGCTATATGTATATGAGTACTGCCGATAGCAAAAAAAACGAGCTGAATCGGTGCTAGCAACACGGAGCTGCTGCAGCTAATGCCGAGAGCTCCCACTCAGCTAACGACAGTTATGGGGGCATAAGATAAAGAGTGCCTTTGTGCCTCTTAACAGACACAAAATGCAATTAAAATGTCTGTGCAAAATGAACAGGGACCTTACATGACAACAAGATGCATTTACCAACTTAGCCGTTGTTTAAACTCACCTACCCTCTTAGCTGCTAGCTGCCGTCTGGGATAAGTGAGAGCGTTCAGCCAGGCTCCGGTAATAATCATCACGCAGCAGTTCCATGTGTATTTGTAGCATATATATCCATTTGTGTGCTGTCGTTGGTGAATATGAGTCTCTGCAGTGGTGAATTGTGTGGTAGTTTCCTTAGCCAGGCTAGCAGCCCGGACCGGCAGCCTTCTACTTCCTATACCCGCCCCCCTCGCCTGCTGAGGCCGATAACAAACCAACAAGCGCCCGCTGGTCGGGTGGAGGTCTTCCAGAAGACCGTTCAAGCCTTCGCGGCGAAAAATTGTATTTTATTTCACCCTCACAAATAGGTAATTGCCACTATAGTGGTTATGACCATATTATTGACTATGTAACTACATGGAAATGGACCAAATTATGTTTATGCCCTGTACAGTAAAATAGTGTTTTAGACTGCTAGCTGTAGTCTCGCGCTGAAGTCCCGTGTGAATTCAGCTGTAGCGTGAAAAAGGTAAATAACACACTGCAGGTTGGAGGAGCGTAGTGTGTGAAAAGTGACGACCGGAGGTGTTCACAAGGGAAGAAGCTTAGAGTAACGTAACTATGGAGAATACAGAAGATATTGAACACATCGAAGAGGCTTTTGAGTTTTTGGTTATGGTCATAACCACTACAGTGCTCAATTACCTATTTGTGAGGGTGAAATAAAATACAATTTTTCGCCGCGCAGGCTTGAACGGTCTTCTGGAACACCTCCACCCGACCAGCGGGCGCTTGTTGGTTTGTTATCGGCCTCAGCAGGCGAGGGGGGCGGCTATAGGAAGTAGAAGGCTGCCGGTCCGGGCTGCTAGCCTGGCTAAGGAAACTACCACACAATTCACCACTGCAGAGACTCATATTCACCAACGACAGCACACAAATGGATATATATGCTACAAATACAGGAGCCTGGCTGAACACACTCACTCATCCCAGACGGCAGCTAGCAGCTAAGAGGGTAGGTGAGTTTAAACAATGGCTAAGTTGGTAAATGCATCTTGTTGTCATGTAAGGTCCCTGTTCATGTTGCACAGACATTTTAATTGCATTTTGTGTCTGTTAAGAGGCACAAAGACACTCTTTATCTTATGCCCCCATAACTGTCGTTAGCTGAGTGGGAGCTCTCGGCATTAGCTGCAGCAGCTCCGTGTTGTTAGCACCGATTCGGTTCGTTTTTTTTGCTATCGGCAGTACTCATATACATATAGCAATCAAGATTAACGGAAAAATTGCCCGGAGTTCTCCTTTAAGTAGACTCTGGTTCTCCGAAACGGACGTTACGTGTCAGTCTAACATGTGGCTGTATTTCACTAGAAAGGCTTCCAACACCGAGATGTACAACAACCTGCAGCTAAAGACACACCGTAGTGTTGCTGCACTTTGCCAGACACTATGGCCACTGCCGGAGTCAGAGTGGTCTGGCATTGCCAGGTCTGGCTAGCTAAAATGTGCTCTTGTTTAATGGCATTTCTATAAACCAATCACAATCATCTTGGGTGGTGCTAAGCGCCGGATGGAGCCACGGTGCCGCTGCAAAATAGACTCGGAAAGGAACTTGTTTTGGTGGAACACGTGTTCGTTCAAAAGTAGTTTTAGTCGTGCAACAGAAAACTCAGATTGGACAGATAGTCTAGCTAGCTGTCTGGGTTTACCCTGCACAGATCTGAGGAGCAGTTAACCATAGTCCTCAGAAATCCACCGGAGGTTAGAATTACCACACAAAGAAAGCCGAAGGTAACGGACATCCGGCAGAAAAGAGTGATATCCGGCCGAATTTCCAAAACCGTTTTAGCACCGGTAGATTATAAAAAAAAAACTAAAAACGATACCCAACCCTACACACAACCTGTATTTTCTGATTAACAGTCACAAATGTGAAGTGCAGTCTGACCTCAGTGAAGCTCCAGGATACGGCTCTACCCTTCTTGTCTACCTGGGGGCGCCGCATCACCTCCTTCCCTCCCTGAAACAACACCAAGGACGGAAGCTGCTTGGACAGCGGAGATGTAGACACCTTGTACCTACGGGATTAAATCCATATGAAATGTTCACGTCTGGTCTGTCCTCTCTGACAACATATAGGCTCATCAATCTATGACCCAAACTTCTTAAAGACAAAAGAGAATAAAAAACAAACAAAAGAGAAATCCTTCTTACTTTTTGGAAACTTCTCCATAACGTCCGATGTCCACTTTGCCAAACTTGAGACCAGAACAGTTATACCTGAAAACACAAGAAGCAAAAAGTGACCCAAGTTACTCATTAATGTCACTGACTGTACTTATACTTTTACAGTATGGGCGGATGAAGTCTTACTTGAGAGAAAGATCAGCATAGACGGAAGCAAAGGACTGGCACTCTGGAGACCAGTTGGCGAAAAATTCAACAATCCACGTCACACGACTGTCTTTGTCCAGCTCATCCTGGACAGACGCACACAATTTTGAGTTATGATTAAAAAATAAAAAAAATTGTACAGATCCTTGCTCTTGGTAATGAACAAAATTGCTACTACAAATTCCATTTGTACTCACATCAATGGTTTTGTCGCTGAAGTATTTGATGTACTCTGGTCCCATGTAAAGAGGAGGCTTGCAGATCATCAGAAACACTGAAAGAAGCAACACAAGATGGCACTATATTTCGTAAATTCACTGATAAATTTAATTGACGGAACATCAACTCCCCAAACACCATACACAGCCACGACCTTATCCAACAGCTTGAACCCACACAAAACTGGGGAACTCTGGTAAATGTGCTATTTTGCAATTAATTTGTAGAAAAAAAATATTTTCACGCTGGCACCTGATGATAATATTTAAAATAACACATGCTCCTCACTGTTGGCTTTGGAATTGCTGGCAGACAGTTTGAGAAACCCCGTTTTGAATTTTAAATTAAAAACATATATTTTACTAGCCTGGTTGACACCAGACCCTTGGTCTGGGGAAGGTTCATTCGCAGCCCATTTCCAAAGGGGCGTCGCCAACGGACGCCGCTCAAATGCCTCTGGGCGCAATGGATAGTCCTTCAACCAATCAGACCAACGATCCGGGTGACGTAGCAGTGACAGCGGCATCAACGGGTTGCTGCGCTTCGGGGGCCGTCATGTTGAATGTAAACAAAAAGCTGCTCAGCGCTGTGTAAAGCCCGCCTCAACGGTTGTGATTGGTGCCTCGATTTGGAAAAAATTGGAAATGGGCTTGCATGGGCTCTCGGCCAGACGGACTTGCAGAGCAAATCTCAAATTTGCCGGAAGTTCGTCAGGGTTTTCCCAGGCTAATAGTTTACCAAATGCTTGGTCGGCCATTCATTGAGGAATACTGCTCTAGTGAGTATTTGTGGCAGCAGTATGGTGTATGTGGGTCTGGGTCAAATAAACTCTAGTGTGTGTTCGTGGTGATGAAGGAGCATATCACCCAGTGCAACAGAGTGGCTCATTGACGCGTTTTAACAACAATGGAACTCTTTGGCACAGAGGAAGAAGCTATATCAGGCTGTGATCCACACACTACTTGTCTGTAGATACATTCACTGCTGGTTTGGGACTGCACATGGGATTTGTTGACAATAAGAAAAACATACAATGTCACCAGACATGCCACATTAGAACCTGCTTATTGACATTTGATTCATAAGACAGGAACCAGCTGGTGTGTTTGCATGTGCGTGTTCTTGTTTAACTATATTCGTGGGGTCCAAAAACCATGAATATACTTGTGGGGTCCAGACAGCTTTGTGGGGCCAAAATGCTGGACCCCACAAGTTCAAAGGGCTGTTTGAGGGTTAACACTTGGTTTTAGGATTAGGGATAGAATTAGGTTATGGTTAGGGTGAGGGTTAAGGTTAGGCATTTAGTTGTGATGGTTAAGGTTAGGGTAAGGGGCTAGGGAATGCATTATGTCAATGACGGGTCCCCACAAAGATAGTGCCACAAACCAGTGTGTGTGTGTGTGTGTGTGTGTGTGTGTGTGTGTGTGTGTGTGTGTGTGTGTGTGTGTAAAGATTTGACTGACCTATGCAGAGTGTCAGGTAGAGCAGTCCCATCCTGATGTCCAGTCTGAAGAACAGGATGACATTGGCCACTTTGCTGAACAGGATGATGTTGCCCAAATGCTGCTCCACCGTTACTGATATGAACAGATACACAGAGACATGTTCCATGCTTGTGTCCAAAATCCATAAAATTTTTGCATTTAAAATCATGAGCAGTGCAGTTTCTAAAGCCGCTTTCACACATTCGCTGCAAACCTGAACTTATCTCGACATTGCCCGGCAGAGCTGTAGGTGAGAATGCAAATGTCATGCCGCTTGCGCAAAACTGGAAGAAAACAAATATCCGAGGGTAAAAGGAGGAGGTTGATTTTCATGAACATTTCATATTTATATTATAAATATAATTGCATTTCATATTCTAGAAGGTGCGGATCTCTCTGTCAGCTCTGCAAAATTTGTGCTGAATTGTCTATTTTACAAATATAATTAATTAGTCCTTTATATGGTTGACGTTGGACGCGATTGCACATGGCTACGAGTCCCTCATCAGGATCAGGAAACAACTTGCCAGTCTCCTGCCGACTCTGCTAGCCTGGCCAGTCAAAGTTTTCAAGGTTTTTAACTGTGTTCATCAGAGTGGGCACAGAGAGGACGATTGGTGGACAATAGCTATCGGCTACGACCTACGGCTTCGGCCCCCGTATGCGTGGATGGGTTGGACCATCTGCGTGTCCATTCCCATCTCTACATCAGAGGGGGCACAGGCATCGGACAGTGAGCGAGGTGGCCTCTGTGCCTGCGTCTGTTTCCAGCGGGATGTCTGGAGCTGTCTGGTGTCCTTTCACCGATACTGCCATTCAACCTGCGGTGACTCTCTTTCCTGTGTGCCAATCTGACAGCCACATTCTGCTTTATGACAAATCCTGCACAATTTGAAGAAGCTGATGGGATCACATTTCGCTGGAACTGTACTTTGTACAATTTGATTGTGACAAATAAAATTGATTGATTGATTGATGAAGACCGCAACGAAAATGTCTAACTGGAGAGACAATGAGATATGGGAACTTCTGTTGATAAGGGCCGACACCAAAATCGGCAGGCAAATTTAAGTTTGTTTATGACCAAATTATGAGCTACTCCGTGACGCAGGGTAATGCACGCCATGTCCTGTCTGCTGCATGCTGTACCCCGCGCCAGCCCTCGTCTACATCAAACGGAGTGATTCCAGTGAGTGAGAACACATCTGATACAAACAATCTTCTGTTGTGTGCTACATGTGTGAAAGGGAAACTCCGGACTACGTTAGGAACTAATTCCTCAGACATAGTCCGGAGTTCATATGTGAAAACGGCTTAAGATTCAACCAGTGCTGGTTTTGGGGGGATGATGTCGGTCACAGTGGAGGATGTCATGAAAGACAGATATCTGACAGTAAAATGAATCCTGGGCGTTGGTGATGGAGCAGTTGATATGACAGATGCCTTTGGTGTGGGAGATCTGGGATCAAATCCCACTGCGATACATCAACCAATGTGTCCCTGAGAAAGACACTTAACCCCTAGTTGCTCCAGAGGAGTGTGACCTCTGACCTCTGACATATATAGCAATTGTAAGTCACTTTGGATAAAAGTGTCAGCTGTAATGTAATGTAATGTAATGTTTGGCCCAGTGTATTAGTTTACTCTTAACTTGTAAAAAGTGTTGCACTCTGGCTCCATATGTTGGCGCCATTGTTGATTTGAAGAAGGCCTGAGGGCCAAAGCGTCGTATACAGATATATACAGATATGCATACTTATGGATTTATTTTATTTTCAAGTCTACCTCCAGTGATCAGCACCTCAAAACAACCCTTGGTGGGTGTTAACTTTCTATATTACTCCCACTTGTATCATACACTTCCTGTAACTGGTTCTTCATCATCCCTGCATCAGATTATAACGGGACGTATCGTATTGCTGCTCAGGAAAAAATGAATTCTGAACAAAATAGAAAAGAAGACAATTACTCACTTGCTCGTCTGTTCTTCATCATGACGATGGCGCTGAGGAACATGAGGATCTCTACCTCCCTCTGTGAACACAAACATGGTCAGCTCATTGACTTGTTGTCACTCAGTCTATTTTTGAGACATTTTGCTTTTAATAGTTTAGTAGGGATCCACTGTGAAATTCGGCAACATTCAATACACTTTTGAATTATGCTTTAATAAGAAAAAACTTGGCTCTACTCTCCTGCATTGATTCTCCTTGTCCTGTAGCTTACTGACGTTAGCAAAGAAGGTCAATAATTTAGCTATCTTAACCGTTACTATTATACATCCATGAGCTAAACCAGTACCGAATGGAGTAACAAGTAACCTAACTAGTTATTCCTGTATTTTTCTATTACCGGTCAAAAGTTTGGGGTCACTTAGAAATTTCCATTCCAGACAGAATACCAGCTGAGATCAGTTGCGTTGTTTTTTTAATCAGGGCAGCAGTTTTCAGATTACATTATGTGCTTATAATTGCAAAAGGGTTCTCGACTGATGTAGAAAGAATGGCTGATCTTTAATGCAATATTTACATTGCCCATTATCAGCAACCATTCATCCAATGTTCCAAAGGCACTTCTGTTTACTGATCTGATATCATTTTAAAAGGCTAACTGAAAAATCACTGGAGAAGCCTTTTGCAATTCTGTAAGCACATAATGTAATCTGAAAACTGTTGCCCTGGTTAAAAAAAAAAAAACAACGCAACTGAGCTCAGCTGGTATTCTGTCTGGAATGGAGTGGAATGGACATTTAAGTGACCCCAAACTTTCCACCGGTAGTGTAACCTTCACTAATTATAGTGAGTTATGAATTACCGTTACGTTTTGTGACTTGAGTAACGTTAGCCATGTTTGCCAATAGGCAAAACAGTATGAATTTCCATCGTAACGTTAGTTTGGCCTGTCATTATCTCCCTATAGCCAATAACAGCTAACGTTAATTGCAGCTACCAGCTAGCTAGCTCGCTATAACGCTAGCCCTTGCTGTCAGCCTGTCCAACGGTACACTAACTGTGTCCACGGACCAGCTAGCTAGTCGATACCGATTATTAAAAAAGGAATTTGTGACTCTAGCATTTTCTACTGACCCAGTCGAAGTCGCAGGAGTTGCCGTCCTCTCGCTGTGTAGCCAGATGGTCGCAGATGCCAGGGGTCTTGCGGATAGCTAGAAAGGCAATAGACATGAAGAGAGATGCTACATAGTAGGGCTTCAGCAGCCACTTGTACACCTGAGGCAGGTGGTACAGGAAAGCGAATAATGGCGTTAGCAGAGCCATTTTTCTATTTAACTGTCGCACTACAAGGAAAACTGGTTTAAAAGACAGAGGCAGCCAGTGCTGAAGCAGTTAGCTGAATGGCTCGACACTAGCTGTCTTGGCGTAACGTTACCAGTAACAGTAGCCGGAAACACAACTTCCGGCTTAGCTAGATATTCAAAAATAAAACGATTTATTATTACATGCTATGCACCGTGTGACATTTAAAAGCATTTTATTTTATGATAAAGTTTATTTTAGGTAAATATAACATTGCGGTTTATATTTAATACATTATTTAGGTATTTTCTTAACACCCAGATGCGCGTTTTCTCACCCACCTTAACATCAATTCGCTTTTAATATGTAGGTGGAAGACGTAACTTCCTGTATAACTGTGGTTAACTTTTGGTAACTTGTTTTGGCTTTGCAGTTTGAAGTCGGCGAAATTCTACAAAAATCCTGATTTAAAGGGGCGGAAAGGTGAGGACTGTGGAGGTCAATCAGGAGAATGTGTTATAGCATGCGCTGATTGGTCAGGACAGAGAACAGGTCACTGATGATTGGTTCAATGTGATTTAATGTAACAGACAGTCCTGCAATGAATTGATAGATTCAAATATGATAATTTTAGAGGAGGTAGTTCTATATTATGTCTATGGTTGGCAGTGCTGTTATACTGACAGGTGTTTCTAATTTTCTGTAACCCCCATTCATATCAACGAGGGTAGCTATTAGAGAAAAACCTCTCTGTATATGGCACCTCTCTATAGGGTTATACTGACATACAGTTTCATATAAAGGAAAATTGAGCAATAAGTCAATATTCTTTGAAGTATTTATTGAAATGTTTTTAATTTATTATTCCTTATGTTATTTTTTTAACTTCTTCAATTTGGAGAAATGTCTTTTGGGCAATACGTACGTATGTTTGTAAGCAGCTGTGTAAAATGTGTCATTTAGAACTATATGAACTGAAAGAAACCAGGGTGAATGGGATGGATTGAATAAATGGAAGATAGGCTGTACAGACCCTCCATCCTCCAACCAGGCAGTGCAGGACACCAAACTACGGAGGAACTGCATCGGCTCCTGCTTTTAGCCGTTACACGGAGTGAACTTTCTAAGCTGTTAGTTCAGCTGTCAGTCTGCACCCATAGGGAAAGTATGGGAGCCCATTTCTGAGACTTTATCCTCCTGAGAAAAACAACAGCACAAACAGCTTTTGTGTACAGACGTGATGTCCTGCTGATAGAGGCGTCAGACCAGCCAGGAAAACAAAAATTAAACTGTAAGAAGAAAGACGACAGAAAATAGAAGTAGGCCTACTTGTGGAAAGGCAGAAATGTTGACATTTTAAATGTATACTAAATCAAAAATGATGTATAATGTCATAATTAACCTCACAATTTTAACTTAAATGTCTCCTATACTGTGTATCAAAAAAATTGAATTGTCATGATAAGTCAAGATGCTGATGTACAAAGTGAAATGTGGTATGTCACAGGGTTGACTTACGACTATTTTATATCAATGAACGTCCAGTACATTCAAGCCATTGCCAAATAAGTTGATACAAAGCTAAGTGTATTTCTCAGTATGACTATGTTTACAAAATGGTGTGGTCTGGCGACATTCACGCGCAGAAGCTTGAGTGATGCTTTTTACGTCACCGCTGAGGAAGAACAACAGCATCGTTCATCTTCGGAGACGAAGAGGACATAAAAATTCCAAAATGATTACGTCTTCCGAAGAGTCTATGTTTTTTTTTAATCCTCTGTGTCCTCCTTGATTTGATAAACGCTGCGTGGAGGATGGGTGGGGGTGGTGCACTATCACCAAAGGCTTGTGTCATGTGGGTGCGCCGGCAGTGTCGTTGTCAGTACTGTGGATTCCATGGGGGCGTCAGAAACTACACACTATAGCTTAAAAAAAAAAAGTTTAAAAAAGAATATATACTGTATATAAAAGCCTCTTTTTTGGAAAAGGAGGCACAGATGGTGTCTTTACAGACAAGGGCTACAATATGAGGTGTGGGTAAGAAAATACCATTCACTTCAACTGTAGTGAATGTATTTAACAAATTCTGATCAGATGATCTGACTCCCAAGTTGAAGTGAAAACCTTTATGTGTAGATGACTCCAAATGGGAATGTGAGAATTCCTCTCATTTCTTATCCCTATTTCCCACCTTACTTGAACACAACACAAGCAGTTAGTAGGAATCCTGTGTGATTTCTCAGGATATTGGGTTCATTTTGGATTTATATCACCTATATTTGTGGATTTCCCAAGAAGGGTTAGGGTTAGGGTTTTTTTTTTCCAATTGTATTATAATGTAATGAATTGACACAGACCCACAGATAAGGACTAAATCATTTTTGATTTAAACAGCATTTGTGAATACTTTGTACGTTAACTAATTTTTTTTTTGTATCCAAGCTTAGGTTGATAGATAAATAGATAGCTAGATAGATAGATAGATAGATAGATAGACAGACAGACAGACAGACAGACAGACAGACAGACAGACAGACAGACAGACAGACAGACAGACAGACAGACAGACAGACAGACAGACAGACAGATAGATAGATAGATAGATAGATAAAATTGATCAGGATATATCCTTTAACGCCCATCTAAAACAAACCTCAAGAACAGCCTTTTTTCATCTTCGTAACATTGCCAAAATTAGGAATATCCTGTCTCAAAACAATGCTGAAAAACTAGTCCATGCATTTGTTACTTCCAGGCTGGACTATTGTAATTCCCTACTGTCAGGTTGCTCAAATAAGTCCCTTAAGACTCTCCAGCTGATCCAGAATGCTGCAGCGCGTGTTCTCACAAGAACTAAGAAAAGAGATCATATCTCTCCTGTATTAGCTTCTCTGCATTGGCTTCCTGTAAAATACAGGATTGATTTTAAAATCCTTCTCCTGACCTACAAAGCTCTAAATGGTCAAGCACCATCATATCTAGAAGAGCTCCTAATACCCTATTGTCCCACTCAACCCAGCACTGTGCTCCCAGAATGCAGAGTTACTTGTGGTTCCTAGAGTCTCTAAAAGTAGAATGGGAGCCAGAGCCTTCAGTTATCAGGCTCCTCTCCTATGGAACCAGCTCCCAATCTGGGTTCGGGGGGCAGAAACTGTTACCTCATTCAAGAATGAACTTAAAACTCTCCTATTTGATAAAGCTTATAGTTAGGGAGTGAGGAGTTGCAGTGTCCACCTATCTGGCCCTCCTGCTTCTCTTCATAATTGTTAGATTAATAACATATAACAAAAGTAGAGGGAGGCAGGCCAGCACGGCCTGATCCGGCAGGGGAGAGTTTCAAGCCCGAACAGGCTACCTCTCCTTATGACCTGTCTCTCTTAGTTACGCTGTTATAGTTCTAGACTGCCGGGGGACTTCCTTCCTTCCTTTGACACACTGAGCTGCTCTCTCCTCTCCCTTTCTATTACCATTTGTGTGCATCCAGTCCCAGAAATGCTAATCCTAGCTTCTGGGGAGTTTACTCCCCGGAGTCCTTATGTTTTTTCACCCAGCGTATTTCCTTGGAGAACGTTGGCACCAAGATCCTGGTTGCAGCTGTCGCCGTGGTCCTGCTGCACTCCCTGCTGAGCTCTGCGGTGCCCTGCAATGTCATGCTGCGTCCTGCTGAACCCTGCTGCTTCCTGCTACGTCCATCCATGCTCTGCTGGGCCACGTTACATCCAGTAACGCCCTGCAGCGCCCTGATATGACATGAA